>VXAB01007534.1:94290-313281 GCA_013399175.1 Odontophorus gujanensis | reverse complement strand
CTCATGGCCAACCTGTCATCTACAGGACACCCAGGTCTCCTCTCTATGGGCTACCTCCTCATGCAACTGAATGTGTTTATGTCCATGGGTCCGGATGATAGGCATCCCAGGTTTCTGAGAGAGATGACTGAAAATTCATTTGGAAAATCATGGCTGTCAACTTAGATGCCTGGAGACTGGAAGAAGGGAAACGTTACTCATTTTTAAGAAAGGGAGGGAGGATGATCCAGGGAACCAGAGGCCGTTGTGCCTCCCCTCTGTTCCTGGGAAGATCATGGAGCAGATCCTCCTGGGAAAGATAACGCTGGACATGGCAAAATGGAAATAATAATCCAGCTAGAAAAAGATTGCAGTGGTGAAAAGTGAGCTTTGTTTTGTGAAATGCCTGGGGATTCAGTAATTGAATTAGCAGTACCAGAGTAATTAAACTTCAGACAGTATAAAACTTCCTCCATTCAAAATGCTCTGCGCTGTAATGAAGCAGCTAATGTTCTGACAAACGTGATCATTCATTTTGCTGTTGTATGCAAAACTGGAAAAATGGGAGTTTTCAAAAGTGAAGTAGTAAAGCACTTTGCAAGGATGAGCGAGAGGAATTTCTTCGGGATATGTAATTAATATTTGGAAAATTTGTCAGATGAATGCATCGATGAAAACCAACCAAAAAAAAAAAAAGATTTTGCTGTAGACTTTTTCATAGTCTTTATGTTTTTAAACTGTGTGAACCATTGCCATTTCCAGAATGGAAATGCTTAAATTACTTCTTTCATTTGTTCCTGCTTGTTAAGAATGGTTACATTTCTTTCTCATGATTGTTGACTGTGTGGATGTAAGCTATTTTCTTTGAGGCAGTTTGAGTGATATTGTTTAGGAGAATTCGTGCTTTTGTTTTTGGAGGCTGAAATAGGGATGAATGCTTGGCCATATTTTTAAAACAGTGTAGTTTCGTTGTGCATTAAGAACAACTTTCAACCCAAGATGTATGAAAGTGTGTTTGAATATGAGTCTTTGTACTGAGAATAAAAAATGATAAAATGTCTATTGGTAGATGAAGTATTGCATTTTCTGGCTAGTGAGTGAATAGTTTGCGATGAGCATAACTTTTATTTCAGTAAGCATTATGATCCTTATGATTACATACAGATATGTTCAAGTGTGAGTCAGATGGAATATGTTCCACAATAGTAGATGCTGACTAATATCCTCAATGACATCAGACTAAGTATCCTTATGACTGTTTAATTGCCTTTAACTTACAAGGATCAACAAAACGCATCAAGAGTGTTTTCTCACAGCACTCCAGATGAAGCCAAGGGGAATACCCTTTGTTATTTTTGCATTTCACAGTGAAGAAAGAACTGGTGCTGAATTGCTTGACTGTGAGAGACTTATCAATACTCCACTGTTTTTGTGAGCTCATTTAAAAAAAATAAGTACAATTGTAAGTAGTTTGTCAGCTCAGGTGGTGAGATTTGGAGTTATCTTCATTAATCTTTGTTACATGTATGGGTACTGCTGAGTTGAACCACTGAATGAGCACCTGAAGGAAAGATCCTATCAGCCCAGGGGGCACAGGTGAAGGCAGTTCACCTGTGTGACTGGAAAGGTTGGAGCAGGCTCCACCCCTCTTAGTTCTCTTTTAAGGGCTGACTGCCACTGAAGAAGGCTTTCTTGTTGGAGAGCCCTCCTTTGGGGATTTTTCTCTGTAAGCCTAGGTCTTTGGTGATGGGTGAGCACTCATTTTTCCTTTCTTTTGTAGCATCTCTTTGTTTGTGCTGGTCTTTTTATTGCATATTTGTGGAGGGACAGAATATTTTTAGATGGTGTGCTGCTGTTTAGGTGATATTATTTCTTTAGGTATTACATAATGATGAGCAGGGCTAGGATCTCAACTGTGAAAATATTTGAGAGAAGTATAAATTGAGTGAAGACCTGACAGATCAAATGTTCCTCTTGGCTACTCTGTTTTATTGCATTTATTTCTAAATGCTAATCCTAGTAATTTCCTGTGATTTCTTCTTCCCTATGTAAGAATACTAGGGTGATGCTACTTATTTCCCAGATGTAGAACAGGTCTACTTACTTCTTAAAATCCTGTTTCCTTTGTACTAAGGAGAACGCTGCTGTAGCACTCCTGTAGAGATAGTCAAGTTGCTTTCCAGCTCTGTCAGGATCCCAAAAAGTGTGATGACAGCACCACAAGTCAGCTTCCTCTTAAACTGAGGAAATAAGCAATTTGCACATGTGTACCAAATCCAGCATATTCTTAGATGTGCTTTGGAACAGAACATAGCATCTGCTTATGATGATGAATCAACCAGAGTTTATTGGGAAATATTTCTGATATATAATGTAGTTGTCTTAGATCCTTGCAACTGAAACAGCTGTGCGTAATAGTATTCTTAGTGTATCTTTATAAGGAAAAACTTTCAGTAAGTTGCATGAAACTATTTCTAGGAGGCTTTCTTTCTCATGTAGGAAAGGAAAGTCTCTGCTGGCGGTGGTTCTTAAAGGTCTTCAAATCCTTTCTATAAATATTTCAAGTTTGGTTAACCTGAAGTAAAAAGCCAACAGAAGCTTTTTGGTCTTTTTGGTCTGTGCTTGTCCTCCTGCAGAACGGACAGTATTTTAATGTTAGGTGTATTCTAATGATTTCTTCCCTATTAAAAAAGAACTGATAAATATTTAAGTGTATTTCCTGAATAGTGTTTAATTGCATCAGATGCCTTGAGCTCTACGCCTCTCAAAAACAGACAGTATGTCCAATGTTCAAATAGATCTTATTAAATAAACCTGAGAAAGCAAAAAGGAAAATTGGAAACTTACTAAATGCATCATTTGTGTGTGGGCTTTTAATATTACAGCTTACAGACGAGACCTAATATCACTAATCATGTCTCTGTTGTACCTTTAAAGTATTTTTGCTGCATTTCACACCAGTATTTTCTACTTCTTTGCTTAGAATAATAAGTACTCAACTTGAATCAGATCTCTTTTTCTGAAGAAATGAGGATCTGATCTAAGTTAGCAGAAGCATCTTAAGGACCGTGACATACATATTTCAAGCCTTACCTATCCTGGTAACCTGGTGGAGGCTCTGATTTCTTCATCATTTAAATAGGGCATTGCAGCTTAGTTATGCTCTTTTACTGCTAGGCTTAGAAGACAGTGTATCTTGAAACTTTTGTCAAGTTAATGTATTTATTCTGTCTTTCAGACTGTTAGTTGCCTGGGAGTTATGCAGGGAAAAAAGAAGGGGAGGGTGGAAAAGAACTTGCTGATCTTTTGGTCTATGAAAATGTATTTTTCTGGAAAAATGGCCTTAATGAAGTTACAGAAACTAGTTATTTATCAGAATATTCTCCTGTGCATGATGCAGGAGACGTATTTGGGGATTTCCTCATTTTCCATCAGAGAATTTTTTTCCAGATAAACTGCTAAATAGCTGTAAGTATCTGTATATGTTCAGAATAGTAATGTACCAGTATCAGCTCCTTGAGTATGCATTAGTCTGCAACCTAATTACTTCTATCAGGTTATAGAAAGTAGGAAAATCTTGTGATTCTGTAAGGACTCAAATCCAGAAACTCTGCTTCTGCAGAGAAGTATGGGCAGAAAGTGCTATGAGATGAAGTAAGTCTTAAAATGTACAGTATCTACTGAAGGTATTTAAGGAAACAAAAAGCCAGCACTTGCACAGACCTAATTCAGTGCTGAAATGCTACCTCCCCTTTTGATCTTGAGGAGGTATTATTTCTGAGATACTACACTCATGTGGTCCTGTTTATCAGTGATTTCCATTCCACTCTCATTTCTGAACTTGCTTAACTCATTTCTTCACTACTGGCTCCTGTTATATGGTTCTATCTCAGTGTGGTTCTGCCTGTAGTCTGAACTTGGTATCTCTACTTATTGGTGTACTCATAGCTACTAATCCTTGTAGATGTCAGATTTAGGGTTAAGAGCTTATTTTTCTCTCTCATCTCTCTTATCACTTTTCCAGTAACTTCTTTGGAAGATTCCTGTGGAAATAGCCCTGCTGAAAGGGAATTTTAGAAGTAGGAGCAACAGTAGCTTACATGTAAGTCAGTCTTAGAGTATGAATGACAAGTTACTTCTTGGTTGGACCTTGACATTTGATTCAGTGAAACAAAAGCCTGACTATCTGTTTTCATAGTTAGAGGCTGAAAATACAAGTTATCTCCTATTTCAGTATTTCTTAATGTTGCATAATGAAACAGGATAAATGCAAAGTCCTGCTAACTATGAACATGGAAATGGAGTTAAAAGTTATTAAAGAACTGTGATCTAAAATTACTAAATTCTAGCTCTTTTCAAGGAGGCACAATTTTGAGACTGAAGCACTAGAAAGCTTCTGCCAGTTTGGGCTGGATATCAGTCACTATCAGTGTCAGACTCCAAGTGTCCTGTGCTCTTGGTGAGCTGCCATAGTGCTGTAGTACATGGCAGACTGATTTATTTCAGATGCTGCTTAGTTGAGTTTCTGAGGGAAGTGATAATTTGAGAATAATATGAGCATTATAGCAATTCACTGTGTTCTTTGCATCTAATACCTTATCCCTAAACATCTCATTTCTAAAGTATATTCATAAAATTGAAGACCTAATTGAATTCCTCAGAGAGAAATACTGCAGTATACTTCTGTTTTCTTAACACTACTGAGTTAGAAGTCCTCGATTATATGGATAACCATAACTGTCCCTAAGGACTGTGCTGACATCAGTTTAGCTTGTTACTTAAAACTGCTTGCAGGACTGACTCATTCCTTTGCTGCATCCTTAAGACTTTAATTTTTACTATTGACTTTTAGATGTCATCCTGCCTTAGCAATGATGCTATAATATTAAGAAATAGAACAAGAGAAGAAAGATTGCTTTTTTGGGTTGCTAAGGGGGGGAAAGAGCACAGTAACACTATGTTATTTTCCTGTATGATTAAGTTATATGGACTGTGGGTTTATAGTAAGAACATGCACTTAATTTTATGACAGTCAATACACAGTAAATAGAATTATTTCAGCAGTACGTTAACTTAGATTGCATTGTTGACTAAGTCTTGTTTCTTGAATTTTGTATGATGAACTTTTGGAGGAAGAGTTCAGGTAGGTGCTGAGATGTAGAGAAATCTATCTATTGCTTGTTTGGAGTCTGCAATTCACTACTTGAGTCAACACATTGAAAACACTGCTCATGATAGTTCAAACTTGAAATAAATATACCAGCTAGTGAAAGGTTATTTGTATGATTATTTTTTCAGTTTAATTATAATGATTCTTTGGGCTGTGGGAGGCACTATGTTATCAGTGGTCCTGCTACGGCATTCCTATAGTTTTAGAGTAATACGTAAAGGGTAATTTTTAAGGAGTATGTCTCAAAATTTGGCTTTTACAAATAAGTTCATAGAACTGAAGTACTTTTTCTCAGGGCTCAAAACAGTTATAATATATAGAAAGGGCTATTCATTTGCTTGGGAGTTGATTTACCCTACATGATCAAAGCAGAAACATACATTAGTGTGTTTATTAAGCAAATGCTAGAAGAAACGTTTGTGAAAAAGGAAAAACTGCTTTAATGCTGTGGTTTCAAGTGTCCAAAAATGAAAGCAGGATGTGAGTCAAATATTACAAAATGTCTAGTGTAAGTCATTTTCTCTCCTTTATGAAGATATGTGTAGTAATTGTCTCAGGTAGTGATATTTCAGGTAGAAACTGTACACAAAATAAGTATTTATGCTTTACTTATGAGTTTTGCTAAGTTTATATAAAAGAAACAGCCAGCTCAAAGCCTGATTCTCAGATTAAGAAGAAAAAACATGAATCTGAATGCTTAATGATGTGTTAAAGAAGTGATGGCAGCGCATTCAGAATGTCTATAGCAAGAGTCACTACCTCTGTATATACACCTAACAGCAACAAAAGCTTCCATGCAAGATACATAGGTGTTAGAAATGTTTAATGAAGAATAAAATTTTCACACGTTATGAAGTGGATATGTATTCCAGTAGGCAGCTATAATTGTTTAAATAAGGAGTGAGGCTTCAATCACAGTCTTGTACTTAAGTCGTGCAGAATGTAAGAAGAGTTATTCTAAAGCCAGACTGAGATATGTCTCTTAAAGGCTCTTTCAAATGATATAGTTTCTACCATTTCTGAGAGATTGAACGGCTTCTGCCCTTGCTAAGTCATACTCTTTAAAGTTAGAGGAGACCTCTGAGATCAAGTCCATCCGTTAACCCCTCCTGACCATGCTCAATAAGTTGTGTCCCTCAGTGCCTCATCCACATGGTTCTTGAAACCTCCAGAGATGATGATGCTGCCATCTCCCTGAGCAACCTATGCCAATGCAGCACTGCTCTTTTAGAGAAATATTTCCTAATACCCAATCTGAACCTCCCCTGGTGCAACTTAAGGCCATTCCCTCTGGTCCTGTCTCTCCTGGAAAAGTGTCTCTCATTTTACAAATCTTTCACAAAATGATTGTCAAATTTCTCCACACTCTCACGCGTCCCCTGGTGAGACAGGGAAATACTAACACACAGGCATAGTAAGCAGTTTTCTCGAATTGTCCCTCAAGCTGAGAATTGGATAGAAATGCTTTTGTGTCTTCCACAGCCTCTGTTATTGTGAATGCTATGTGTTTGGCAGGACACATCTTCTCATTCTTTGTAAACTGGGTTATTTTTTCCTCCTTCAATGTAATTCCAGAGCCAAACTTCTGTGAAGTAACTTAATTACTGCTATTGTTACATTTATTGAGTCCTACCCTATTCAGCTGCTTTGCATTCACAGTTAAAGTTGCCAGGATATTGCCCTTACATCAGCTTTACACCTTTTCCTGCTGATATAACTCGACTTAGTATTTCTCATTGTTCAGGTAATCCATTTACAGTTAATGGTATGTCACATTCGAGGTAGCTGATAGGAATGATTTAAAAAGGATGCATTAAGATAGTGACACAGACTTGTTTTAATATTGAAATAACTATTTCTGTTAATACAAGTCTTCCTGAATCAATGGAATAGATGCATGAAGAATAGTAAGTGGAAGACCTGACTGTAAACAAATGGTAATAAGGTGGCATTTAAAGATATTAAAAAAGTTATATTCTTTAGGAAAGGATTGTCTTCCAGAATATTAAAATATAGTTTTGGTTGTTTATCTACAAATATATTCTTCTGTCTGAAGTACTGTACATAATATTGCTGAATACAACATGGTGCAATTAAGTGCTTTTCAGAGATATGCTGATTTAGCTGTGAATATCCTGTCTGGTTCCTGACAGCATTAAATGCTTTGCTGTTCATAGAGAAGCCCTCAGCAGTAACTAGGGTGGAATGGCACTCCGTAGTTATAACAGCCAGGCCAAAAGAGAAGAAAAAATATGGTATTTAATGGTGATCCTAAGACTGGTTTGGAGCATTACATGGGAATAACAGAATCTAATGCGTAAATGAAACATGAAAAAAGGTGTGAGATTCTTTCAGGGTTAGGGAAGAAAGGGAAAACATTTTTGTAGCAAGAATGAACTCCTTCATGATTAAAGAAGGAATACAACTTACTCTGTAATTAAGATAGCTAAGAAAGGAGCCCGTAGGAAGACATCTGATCAAAAATAATCTCACATGATTAGAAATAGATCTTTGGAGCTGTAATATGAAGGAATCTCATCATATGTAGGAAAAAGAATAAAATTGACATGAGAGATGGTACTTGAAATATGATAAATTGGTTTTGGAAAAGAATAATCACTGCTAAATTTGCCTTACATTAATTGTGCTAGCCAGCTGCTTTGTTTATTGTAGTTGGGTGATACCATATGGCTCAGTCTAATGTGATCAGAATAGCAAAGTAAGTTATATGCATTTCCCCTAAATCTCTGGCTAGCTGGTAGCTTTAGGCAGAAATACAGTGGAGGTGGAGTTGTCTTCACTTGTGCTCGTTCATATCCTTTACTGAATTTAAGCAGAAAACTCATTAATGTTAAAAACCAAACAAAGTAGTATTTTGTCTGTGCATGGGCATTTTTAATGTTCAGATTTTTTGGATGAGGCAAACTAGTGGGTTTTTTTTCAGTGATGGAATAATGCAATTTTTTGCAGCAAGAGGAATAGGCAAATGAGAAATGTTGTCATTTTAAAATTAATGATTTGACAAATATTCTTCATTTGTTCTAATAGGTGTGAGCTAGTTAAGCAACTCTTATTTAGAGGGTAAATAGATTCTTGTTAGAAACCTACTTGGAGGAAAAGTAATCTCATCTTCCAAACTGGACTATGTACTCATCCAGGCCAGGAAAAGGCTGAAAAAATTCTCTTAGGGATCTTAAAACACCAAACTTTACATGTATGTCAGCTGCATGAACTTTTTGGCAATAACTACAAATATCACTAATATTTTTGTAGTAACTTTGGGATAAGGCAAACAATGATCTGTCTGTTAGGGGCAGGTAGTTGCTTGATGCAGGTGGGTAACACTGATATCAGAACTTCCAGAGAAGAGGAAACAAAATTGTAATAGGCAGAATAATCTACTGCTACTGAATGGCTCTGTAGTCCATGAAGAAGGCATCTTTTATTTCATACATATATGTATGGTACTGTGGATCTTAACCTTTTCCTTTTATCAGTTTTGGATTTCATTTCATTCCTTCTCCCAAACTGTTCTGATAATTGTTCTCAGTGTTAAAATGCAGTTTAGGAATCTGCAGATACCTGATTTTTGAGACCACACAAGTGTTTTTTTTAATAATGCAAATATTCTTTTTTTCATATGGAAAGAGATCCCAGCTGTATCTGTTGCCAGCTGTTAGGTCATCTGTAGCACAAAGCTATGTGTGTGAAGCCTGAAGGCTGGGTATATAATGGATTGTTTAATTCTTTGTGGTACATAGCACTATTTCCCAGGGAGGCGGTGGAATTGCCATCCCTGATGTGTTTAAAAACTGTCTGCATGTGGTTTTCAGGGACATGATTTAGCAGTGGGTTGTTAGAGTTAGTGTAGTATGGTTAGATTGTGGTTGGACTTGATGATCTTGAAGGTCTTCTCCAATGTGAGCAGTTCTGTGATTCTATTTTTTAGTTTTTATTGAGAAATTCTAAGGTACACATTGACATGTGACTTGGCAGAGATATCTGTGCCTCAGCAAGGAAGAACTTTCCTGGTTTGACTGCAGATTTGAGTTTCCATGGGAGGAAGTAGTGTTCTTTTTTTGCTATGGGTTTAATGAAAGTCTCTATTTAGAAGCTGCTTTAGGTGTAACTCAGGTACCATGTAGACTTCCTATCTGTGGTTTGTTATTCTGTGTAGGCATGAACGTGGGCAAGTCTTCAGCAATGGAGATAGTGGGAACTTCTTTGGAGAAGCGATTAAGTGTTAGCTGTCAGTGAGAACAAGATAAGGTTATTATTTCTGGGGGCTTCGTAATAGCCTTTGGGCAGCAAATGGCTTACTGCCACTAGCCTGTAATGAGGAGTTGTGCAACCTCTTTTTATCTATCAGGTCCCTGGAGAGAGGTGCTGTACTGGCTGGATGGAAAGCAAATAACGCTGGCAGAAATGTGAAGAGAGTGATGGGAAGATACAGTTCAGCATTCTTACTCGTTTCTGTAGTAGCTATTGAGGGAGCACAAAATTTTCTTAGAGGCAATTATTGCCTTCTATTAAGTAATATCACATAGTCATTAGTCTTTTAGAGCCACCCAAATGAAAATTAAGGAAATAAAAGCAGTGGCTCAAGTAGTGCTTTTGGTTTAGGCAACAAAGCTAGAAGGTGATTTTGCTTTGTTGATTGCCAAAGTCAGATTGTAAAGGAAGTATCTGGGTGCCAGGTCAAGCTCTTCATATCTCTCTGTGAAACCATATGCCACTACGTTGTTTCCTTATGACAAGGGAAGACTTCTTTACTTTCAGAATGCTAATTATTTTGTCAGTCATTTAACCCAAACATCAAAATGTTTGTGACATGAATTCCTCCCCTGGCTACTGTACTGTGTTACCACAGCAGCCTCACTGTTATGCGTGTTGGACGTGGGGCCATTGTTCCAGTTTTCTTCTGTAACCCTTATCAGCATTGTTCCAATTTTCTACTGTGATTCTTATGGTACACTGTTTCACCTTACACTCTGCTTGATACAGTAATACCACTATATTGCACAGTGTGTACCAACAGCAATGTATTTAAAGTTTCTTTGTCACAACAGTGGCAATCTTAGGCTCTTGATACTTCAGTTATTTTTTTGATAGGACATGCTCACTGTAGCCTCTTTTTATGAATTAATGAGATTAGGACTCAAGCAAAGCTTTGAGTTGCTGTGAGTTATGTTGAATTGGTGGCAAGTAAACACCTAAAAATAGAATTTTTTCTGGAGGTGGTAATCACTGAACAACAGGACTTGCTTCAAGTTCAGTGCCTGATGGGGATTTGTGAATGATGATGTTAACAGTTGTCAGTGACAGCTTGAAATCTATCATGTTAACAATTAAAGACATTTCAGTGAGTAAAACCACTGTCAAGTCTACTGATGTTTGGCACACTCGTTGAAAATGAAAACAGCTTCCTGACATATCTAATAATTTTTTAGGTATAAGAAATATGGCTGAGAACAATTTGTTTGAGAAGTCATGGTTTTTGACATTCAAGAAAATAATTACGTGGATGCAGGTTTTTTTTTTAAAGAATCCAAATTAAACTTTGTGATTTGTTAGAAACTGAAGTACATATATGATCTAATATATCTGCAAGGCTTCCTAAGATCTGGCCAACTCTGTGATGCTCTACAAGAGCTCCAAACCATTGAAGAACCATCTACTAGCTTCCTTTCCCTCAGAAGTACCTGTAAAACAAATGAAGACTAGGCTACTTATTATAAGACTTTAGGCTGAAGAAGCTGCAGAACTGAGGGTGCCACGAACTGTGGACACTTAAGGATGGAGAGGGGATATGGATGCCTTGATGTCTGGCTCACTGTGTTAGTTTCACTAAGTAGTGCAGTGTATTTTGTTAGCCACTCCTGTCTGTTTTAAAGCAAGTGTGTTATGACTGTCTTGCAGAGGGCCATGTTCCAAAGGAGCAGTACATAGAACTCTTTGTATTCTTGTACTCATTTTTATTTCCTCAATTTTTGATAGAGACAAGCAAACCTAACACACAGTCATGTACTGTTGGGCAAAAAAGCAGAGAATGAAGGTTTTTACAACTACATAAGGAGAAAAGAAGAATATTGAAGGTTAATAATGGAGAGAACTAATTGTGTAAATGTTTTTTGTACAAAGGGCTACTTCTGTAAAATTCTGTATCTGAATGTCTATAAATGAGGTGTAATGGTACAGAGCAACTGTGAAAGTGAATAGTAGCCACTTATTAGACACATTTCTACGGCAGAAAACAAGCAGTGGTCATTTGTAATGGGTTGCAGATGAAATGTGAGTACTTGTCATTGCTAGGGTCCTGTCAGTGTGTTCTTTTCAGCAGAGTATGACAGTACTTGTTTGGCAGGTGTACAAAGGTGTTGCTGAGGTTAAACAGGTGGCTTAGAGGAGCAGTCTGTGGTACTCCACCTCATCTACAAGATCTGTGTTTCCATTTGCTGTGTGAATTAGTATGTCAATCAGACTTCTTTTTAATCTTGTATGCACCTTCTATGCGTAAGTCACAGGCATAACTGAGTTGAAGCTTTCTTGAAGATGTAGAGAAGTCTGTGTGATTTGTCAAGGATATTCTTGTACTCTAACTCTTGGTACATAAGGGAAGTGAGCGATTGCTGTGCTACTTTTCTTGCAGTGATGATGTGTGAGTGTTTTGCAAAATACCTGACCAAGAGTAATTCTCAGTGATACTTTTGTTAGAGAGCTTTTTTACTTTTGTACCTGTGATTCATCCCTTTCAGAACCTGAGTTGCTCAGAATGTGCATTATACTGTTCAGCTTCTCTATGCCTCAGTCTTAGATCAAGATAGCTTTCTGCCTCATCTCATGCAGTATAATGGATTCAATTAAATGTACTTAAATGCTTCTGATTTTTAAAGGTGGCATTGTTTGGTGAGCCACTCAAATGTATTTAGGTACAGACGTAGGTATGAAACATCTTTTGTTCTTTTTTTTTAATCTGTGGTCTTGTGAGACAAAGTTGGGATGAATTCTTTATTAAAATAAAACTAAAATGCAGCTGTGGAATCTATTCCTATACTGTCTTGTATGGGGTTTCACCCGATAGAAATGTTTATCTATTAAGTTACTCAGAAATACTGCTTACTAAAAAGTAGAACTGCTTAAAAACTTCCTGAAGACTATTCAGGTTACCAAGTATCTCACTTCTTTTTATGGAGATACTGTGTAGTACAGAAGGTTATAGCAAATGAAATGCAAGTAGTTAAGAGGAATGCTTTTTCCATTAATGAAAATTAAAGTAATCACATCTCATGTTTTATTATTTAGTACCCAGTTATGCAAAAATCAATGTGATTTTTTTTCCAGCTTAGTCATCCCCCCTTCCAGTTCTTCCTAGTGCTGACTTTCCAGCACATTGTTCTTTTCAGAGTTTGGTAATTAAGTTCACTTGTAGAGAGAAAATCAGACAGTTTTCTTAATGATCCAAAGGTTTTGATTCAGAAGTAACAGTCGTGTTTCAGAAGCTCATCCAGTCTGTCCCAGAGAAGCTAACAGCATTCATCTTCACAATTAATCTGAGCACTAGGTCTCAAAGAATATTTAAGTTAAATCACTTTCTTTTGCTGTTTCTAAAATGCTATTCATGAGATTTTTTCATCTGATAAGGCTGTGGGAAAAGACTCATTTCTTTCAGACAGGAATCTTTTTCCAGTCTGTTGCATTAGATGAGCTGTTCGTTTCTTATTGTGGTGCTGGTTGTTTTATTGTATGTAGTAGCTTTTTCCTCAACTCTAAATCTGTGTGTTCCAGTTAAATGATGGTAATTCAGGCAAGCCATATTCTAGGCTTTCCATTTATGTACTTTTGCAGAGGAGCAGATATATGGTTGAAAAGATTCAAGGAATCTATGCAGCTCACCCCAGAAGTAATGCCTCCTATTTATTTCCGTGGAAACTCCAATAGACACAGAGCACAATAACACTATTTGATAGAGCAAATTCTTGGCTGCAGAACACAGACTGGTATGATTCTGGACTGAAGCTTTTATTTCGTACCATATGTCTGTTTTGCTTTTTGATCTGACTGTACTCTGTGCGCAGCTCTGTGCTGTGTATTTGGCACTTGTGGGGACAAACTGCCATCACCTTGATCTCTGCTGTATGCTCAAATCTGACATTGAAATGCCTATTATTTAACTCACTTTTATATAAGTCTACTTCTACATAATGCAGTATTTATTAGATAATTTCAAATGTACAAAAAATTGCCCAGCTAATAATTTGTCAATTCATTTGTCAGTTATTGCTGTGCCATCAGCTCATTAAATAAAAGTTTCTTTTCCCCCAATTTTTACCTTCTTTCTATCCTTATCTTCACAGTCGTAAAATCCTTGGGAAGATCAAGTAAGCAAAAAAAGTAGTTATAGAGACAGTTGAGTCAGGGCAGTTTGCTGGAGCCTGATGAAATCTGGAGTCTCCCTTTTGGCCTGAGAGATACTCTTCGTGTCACAGGGAACTCCCCATTTCAATGATGCTTTTATATTGCTGCAGATTCTGTAACAAAATAAAGTCTGTACTATGGGAGTCTGTAATGAATATTTATGTTTATCCAGGATCTAATAAACACCATATTAACTGCTCATTCAGACAAATCAGACTTTCAAGCAGTGCAGGCTGGTATGAAATTGCTCAGGTGAGAGCTATTGCAAAGCCAAAGAGAATGAATGGAGTCTCCTGCTTCATTTCAATGAGGACTGTAGTAGTTTTTGAGCACAAAGGCAAATGAAATAAAAGGAGCTGCCAGAGGAAGATATTTGACAAAAAAAAGTCATTGTTAATGGCCAGTCTGAGAGTATGATCATTGCAGTCTACTTGTGTTTGTGTTCAGATGGATCCCACAGGCCCAGCGGAGATTGGATTCCCATTGCACTAAAACTGAAAAGTACCTTCAAATGCTTTAATCTAGTATTAGTTGTCCTTAGAGAAAGCACATTTTTGTCCTGAAATTTTGAAACCTAACAGAAATATTTAGAATGCAAGATAGAAAAGGGACATAATTTGCTGAGATGTAAGTCTTAGCTTGCTCATACATACATTCCTTTTACTACATTGCTCACTTAAGACTGTAGATGGGGAATGAAGTCAAGTTTGTCAGGCATGTTCTTTGTCAAGAATTACCCATAAAAAATACAGAAAACGTTTTATCAGATGTTAGCATACTGTTACACATCCACTTTCGACTATGTTATTTTATTGGTTAACTTCGTATATACAGCATCTTAGATGCTTTATTTTTAGTGTGCTGTGTGAAGTTAGCTGGTTATTCATTCTCATTAACAATTAGATGCTAAAAATGCTTTTCTGTTTAATCCTTTTCTTGTTCTCCTTCAGAAATTTTTCTGTAACCTATAGGTGTATAATTATAACAAGTTTTCAATTTCTGTGTAAATGTGTGTCTTGGGAGTAAGCCTGAGAAAAATTATGCCTTCTGCATCCTTGTTTGTACCTGAATGAATAAAAATGAAACTAATGAAAATATTCTTACAATTTTTGCTGAGAAGCAGATTTTGCTCAGTTATGTAAGAGTGAAGCCAGCATAATGTAATTAACTTTGTTGCATGCAATTAAAAGGAATACATTATTTGGTCACAGACGCCATCTCACAGATCATCTTTGTGAATGCGGTGTTAACTTTGCAAGAAGAGAAAAGGAGTTGTATTTTTCCAGTGACAGAATGAAGAGGCATTTTGAAAGCCTTTTATGAGCAAACTGGTTAATTTTATTAGCAAACCTGTTTTCACCTACCTGTCACTTCTTGTATTACATTTTATTTAGCTGTATGTGAAGCATGCAGTGCAGTGAGTCTAGTTCCAGGGCAAGAATTCAGGCAGCATTATGCTGCTACTGTCAGAGAAATAAGTACAGTGTTTTTATGTTAAGATTATAATTTTTTCTCATACCTACATCTCTGAGGTGAGCAAAGCTATTAAATCCCTGTTCTGGTTTTCAGTTTCTTGTTTATCTAAGCACTCAGTTTTATATGTAAAAAAAGAAACAGCTCTGTTGAGCATTTTGCTGTTTCCAATTGTTTTTCCATATTGGAAGGATACAAATATGTTTACTTCTATAGTATTTGGCTGTAGAAGACTGGGGAGTTGGTGGTAGGGAAGGTTTTACTGCTGTTTGTAGAAAGGCAAGCTAAAAAGACGTTTGATCCTTATGTATGCCTTTTTTCCTGACAATTTCTAGTAAAAGCTATTATGGTGTGTTCATTGAGGAAAATGAGCTCTAAAAATTTGTACGCTTACCAATTTCTGTGCCCCAGAGAATGGAAGTTCACTCTCAGAACAAGCAAGATAGATGTCTTCTTTCAACCCTNTTATGGTGTGTTCATTGAGGAAAATGAGCTCTAAAAATTTGTACGCTTACCAATTTCTGTGCCCCAGAGAATGGAAGTTCACTCTCAGAACAAGCAAGATAGATGTCTTCTTTCAACCCTTTTCTGCTGTGGGTTTTTTTTTTTTTTAGGGTATTTGATACAACAAAAAGTCACAGTTGAAGATGTTTAGATTAATCATTTCAGGACATAATCATTTCAGGACACAATGTACTTCTGGGAGAAACACAGTAGAGATGCATAACAGCAATCATCAGCTGCTGTTTGCAGCTTTGCAATGAGTAATTTTTTTTTTTCTTATTGGGTACCAAAGTATCTTCTGCATATCTCAACCTTTAAGATCATGAGCAAAGTGCATTTATCCCCTTCCCATCTGGTTGCTTGAGCCAAGATTCATACAGAGGAGAAAGAATTACTGGAGACTAATGCTTTTCAGTTAGTGGCTTTACTGTAAAGCACTCTTATTTAAATCACTAACTGAGTAGGACCGCTTTCAGGCTTCCTTACAAATACTGTCTTCGTATAATAGCCAGTGAGAAAGCAAGGAGAAAAAAAAATGGAGGGCAGGTGGAATTTATATTATAGTGACAGGAATATGAATCTAACAGGATTTGATCTTTTGGAGGGGAAAAAAAAAAAAAGGAAAACAGCTTATTGGCAAGGAACTGAATTTCATCACTTCCTTATACTGCAGTACTTTGATTTTATGAAGTATTTGTGAACCTATGAAAGGAGAAGAGAGCAAGACACACTCTTGATTATTAGTCTCATGGTAAAACCTGTCCCTGTGTCTTAGCCATTACTTATGATACCAAACTCATTACATATGCTAATTTAATTTGTGTGCACAGTCCTGGGTCTTTAAAAGCAAGCAACTGATACTCAACTGCTGTAAGTGACAGCTGCTTACAGGATTGTGATACCACTTTTAAGAGCTGATTCCAGCATAGGCAGCAAAATTGTGTGTTGCTCTTCAGCACAACTAAATGTATCCCCGGAAAGCTAGCATGTGAAGCTTTCCTTTTTTTTTTTTTTTTTTCTCAGGAAGGATCTCCTCAGCAAAATTAAATTGGTGTTTGGCCTTTATTCCTAATGGCTCTGGTAGTGACTGGAAAGACTAAAGTTATTTTAACAGCACTATGTCACTTAAAGCATCAAGACCTATCCTAATGCACCCAGAAACATGTAGTGACTGGTATAAGAGGATGTTACTTTCATTTCTGTATTCAGTTATTACCCCTAAAGCCAAGGGCTTCTACGTGTTTTGGTGCAAGCTCCTTTATCCCCTCTTCAGAGGCCTCCAAAGGATTAAAGCTTTTCTTTCTTAGTTAACTACCAAACCACATTTATTCAGTAGAATACAGACATGTTAAAGGGTTCTGAAATACGAGTTTTAAAAGTAATAGTTTAATAATAAATTATGTTGTGGACTGTAGCTACCCTTTCATTTGCTGGCTTTCATTGTCTGAAGTCATTCACAATTCAGTCTCTCCATTCACACCTATAGGCACATCCTCAGCCTACTTGGCTGTTTCCCCTAGTACATGTATATCCTCCAATTGTTGGGTAATTTGTACTCTAAATGTCCCTAATTTTGGAATGTGCTTATTGCAAGTTTTTAAAAGGAAAATAAGTAACTAAGTGCTTATAATTGGGTTATCGGGGAAATTTGTGCAATCCTCCTGAGCTGTGAGCTTACAGCTTCTATATTGCTATATATATAACAAGCAGATTTCCAGTTGGTCCCACTGTCATACTGGGTGAAGTTATGTCATCTGGGAGTGGGAGCTGCCATGTGTAAGACAGCCAGATCTCTTCTGTGAATGCTGATTTCTGCAAAACTGGCACAGTGGGCTCATGTTAGCCTAGATAGCTTTGCTGCAACCACTTCAGTAAAAGTGAATTCCTCATCAGCAGCCTGATACTTAACAATTCAGGCCACTGGTACTCAGGCTGTTTGAAGATGTGCTGCTTTCAAAAATAAGTAGCAGAAGTGTGTTAGAATCTTTACAGGCTTTTGAACTTGTCTGATAATTGTTTAATTTCATTAGTCGTTCATGCTATTTTATTTCTAATTTAATACATTTATTTTTGAAATGTTTCCTGTGTGCTAAAATGCTTACAGATTGTTGTTACCAAGCTGTTTGAACTGTTCACTTTTTTTATGTTTGTCGTGGGTGGTTTATTGCACAATGCAGGTGTGGAAAGATGCCCCTAACATAAACCTGCAGATATATAATAATTTATGCCAAAATTCAGAGCATTATCTGTGAATTCAGCATTCAGATTACAAAAAATGCAACTTCTAAGAGGCAGGGTGATTGTTTTTCATGTTTGTGAAAAATAGTGAAACTCTGAGTTGACAAATTCTGTTTATCAGTCTAATTATAATTACTAAATCTGGGCTCAGAATATGAACAGTTGTTAGATGTTGAGTGTGTTCAGACAGGATTTTGTTAGGGAAATGAATTACTGTTAAGCTGCTGGTTTTTTCTGTTTTTCGTGTATGTTTTTCTGAGGATGATAGGTATTTAAATGATCACTTCAGTTGATACTCAGTGACTAATTTTATATGCTGTTTACTTAAACACTACTGGATAAGTGTTGCCAACTGTCAGCCTTTTATACTGGAAGAGCAAGTTGTTGATTAGGGTTTATCTTTTTTTTTTTTTTTTTGCTATATTGAGTGCCAGAGACTTTGTTTTACGAAGACAAAATACATTATGGCTGTTTTGTACCTGATCCATTTTTGGCATCTGAGGGCTGAAGAGTCAAGTTGCACATGTGTATACCTGCTGCTTGATAGTAATTTTGAATTTCTATACAAGACACAGAAGGTGCTAGTGTTTGGGATATTGGGGAATAGATCAACAGGGTGTAAAACTAAACTTACAAATGATGCGTTTAATCTGTTCTACCTGAATAATCATTTCTGAATGTTCATTTACTGTCTCAGTGGGATATTTCTTCATCTGAGATTTAAAGCAGCTGTATCTCTTCCTCGGTCAGTGCTAAGCACCTGCAAAAGCAATGAAGCTGTGGCCGCGCTGATTGGTAGGTATGCCATTTTTGATGTGCTGCCATGATGACTGAGAAGTCAAATGTATAATATCATCCAACTGCTGGCCTGTAGTGTCTTTGGTGAAAGCTTATTCTGTCTTTCAATGATGCCTGATACGCAGTGCTGATGAGGAAGAGCCTAAAAGAGGATATTTGACCAGTGTCACCAGACAAATGTTCTGAGGGCTGATCTCATTTGTGATTCGGGAATGTCTGCTGTCTCCAGAGACCCTTCAAAGCTGCCAGAAGGCAGAGTGCTCTAATCACACAACATGAGAGACACAAAGCAGCTGGGTAATGTTAACTAAGCAGAGGTTATCTCAAAGAGGAGGCAACCCCCTCAGTGTCTGCTATTTATGTCTCGCAAGCAGGCAAAAAGAAGGGAGTGGAAACTGGGATCTTAATATGGAGAACCTACCAAAGAACCAAAGGATCTAGTGGAAAAAGAGAGTTATAAAAGGTTATTGTGAGGAGAAATACATCTCTTTTATGTGACAAAAATTTACAGTAATTAGACTTTCCCTCGTTATTGAAGTTGTTCAGCCAAGAAGAAGCTATTCGGTTGTGTGTGAAAAGGGGAATTTCAAGGTCTCAGTCGTTATTTTTGGCATGTCACATTCACTTGAAGACCACACTGCAGTGGTCCTCTTTGTGTGAACGTCCTTGGGCTTAGTGTGACCTAGAGTCAGACAAAGAGGAAGTGTTTAATGTAAGATGTGTGTGATAGGCATTATGTGAGAGATAATTGCTAAAATGGTGCTAGATAAGTGAAGTTGGAAGTGTTTGAAAGCATGATGGATGATTGGACTGTTTTGTTTTGTTTTGTTTTCTAATACACTAGGATAATAAATGCTTTGTAATGTGAATTACATGAACTCTATGCATGTGTGTGATTTTGGCTATTGGAAATAGTCATATGGTAATCTTGTTTACCTGTGGTTATTTGATAGCTAGGTAATTTCAAGTTAAATTTTAGCCATTGCAGAGCTCTACGTTGGCATGTCTGCACTATTTTTTGTACCTAAGCTCACCTGCTGTTCGCTGTGAAGTATCTTTACATCCTACTTGAGGAAGATTGAATACCTGGCAACCTATGGAGAGTAGTGTTGAATCCAGGGGCAAACTTCTTGGCTTGCTGTCTCTTTACTTCTGATTCCAGGCACAAACAGGATGAGTGAACACTGAACGTATTAGACATATTTCATAACACAAAGCTTCCTTCATCTACTGTAAAGCCCTACCGAGTAGAGTTTCAAGTCAAGGAGATGCAATGCCCTTGATCTTTGAGATTCTTCTAGCTGCCTTAAGGTTTGCAGTTAGCTTCCAAGGGGTACGTTTCAGAGTTGCAAGTGGAGCAGAGCTGCTGTTGGGGCTGTTCTGTGACGTGCTTTGACACTGGAGCCTTTCCTTTCCTTTGGCTTGTCAGACCTCACATTGCAGAGCCTCTGCATGACACTCTTCAGGAAGTGTCCCTTCCATTGGAAAAGAAGCATGCCTGAAGTTTATGTGTATTGTATCTACTGACATGGACCAGGACCAGTTGTTTATTTAATTTGCTTATGAATATTATAGAAGAGCTGCTGAGTGTTTCAATTGTAACATTGATTTGCAGTGTTCATTTTATTGAATGCTTACTGATTAAATTTTTTTTGTTTGTTTTTGGAGTAATCTTAAGCATGTAGATCTAAGCAGCCTGAGCAGTATGTGTCTTCAAAATGAATGCATTTTACAAATACAATTCATGTTACTGATGCTGCTACCCCTGCATGTTTGCATCACAAATATTTCAGAGAAGAATACACTGCTGGGAAACCCTTGGAAATTACAGAATGGCTTAGGTTGAAAGGGACCTTAAAGGTCAAGTAGTGATTCCATGGGCAATGTTACAGAGGACTTGTAATTTTTTAAATGTAAAACAAATTCCCATTTGTTTTGGGGAATCTGATTTTAGAGATTGTGTTATGTTTCAGTGTTATAGGTAGGAGAGATGTTGGCTTGTGGTATAAAGAGCAATCCAATTAGGCTGTAACAGTACATCATGTTGCATATGTAGCCATCTGAAGCAATTTGAGTTTAAGTACTCAGTACAGCTGCTCAGGAGCTGATAAAGAATTACCCTTCATGGGACTCAACAAATCACTTTGAATAATAAAAGGAGAACCACTTCAGTTGACTCAAGAACAGGAAAAACCTTATTGAACTGTGTGCTAATTAATACCTGGAACTCAACATTTGTAAGCAAATTGTTTACTATTGCCACAGAAACTCACTTCTATTAAAAAAGAGATATCCATGTCCCAAATATACCAAAATGTTTTCATCCATCTTAAAAAAAGACAGCGTCTAAAGCTGGAGTTTTGCTCTTCTCTATGCTAATTATTGTATGATATTTTTGGCAAATGTGGTCTAGTAGTGGCCAGTGAGCT
Source organism: Odontophorus gujanensis (assembly GCA_013399175.1). NCBI lineage: Eukaryota > Metazoa > Chordata > Aves > Galliformes > Odontophoridae > Odontophorus > Odontophorus gujanensis. The sequence continues at coordinate 292,275 of VXAB01007534.1, read as the reverse complement.
TTCTTAATGGATGAAGTTAGGAAATATAAATACGTCATAAATAGCTCATGTGTCCTGCTCTGCAGGACCAAAGCACAGCCAATGACAAAGGAATGACAGAGAAAACTGATGTTGAAGATACTGCCTCTGGAGATGTGAGAGTTAAATGTCAGATAAATATTTTAGAGGCATACTCCAGCCGGAGCCTGGGCTGAAATATTAGGAGCTGTTTGCATGAGGACTCGTGTCTTAGAAGAACGTGAAGATCAGGAAGTCTTTCCTGTTGCTGTTGAATTTTAGCTGCTTTTATATGTAGTATTATTATTATGCCTCTCCCAGGGGGAAGCTAGCTCTGTATCTATTTACCTCTCAGCTGAAGCAAAGAATGTGGATTGAAGGCTGTAGCGTTGAGGAGAGACTGTACCAGCATTTGCACAGAAGCACATGTTCTGCACGCTGGCTACTATTTTGAGCAATGTTATTGGCACAGCCTGGGAATTACCTGATTTCTTCTACCGTTAGTGAAAGGTGTTTGGAGACCCATAATGAATTTTATAGGGAACAGGTCATTGCTGAAAATATTTTCTCAGAAACAGTCATTAAAATGTAGTCCACTCTGCTGTCACGTCACAACTTTTGCTGTCCTACTGGTTTAACTCTGTAATGTTTTGTGTTTTTTGAGGCTGAGGCTAGGAACTGGATTAGCACTGTGTGTCAATACAATGTCAAAAAAAAAAAACCAACCAGAAAACCTGAGCACAGGTTCCTTCATTTGTTGAGTACCTCAGTATTCTTTCACTTCAGGGATCTAAAGGAATGCTGAGGGTGTTCTAGGACACTGCCATCAATGTATAAGGAGATTATCAATAAATTACTTGTCCAATAGGTCACATCCTATTTAGAAGCATTTAGTAACAATGAAAATGTTTCACTGATTAAAAAGAAATGTGGGAAATAAAAGGAAGTGAGGAAGCTGCTGTTTCTTCTTCATTGTTTGCTAATCAAGGATCATAAAAATTGTGATGTTTTGTACAAAAATTAAGATCACTACAGTAATATCATTTGAACTTACATTCATGTATTGATTTTATCAAAACTGATTTTGTAATAGCCACAGTTAGAAAAGATGGTTTATTTCACAGCTGTAAATTTTCTGTACAAATGTTGCTCACAAGTTACATATAAGCAGCAAGCAGACTTTATGGTACGTGCAGGTCATGTATCACCACCAGGTTAATTTATCTAGGTATGTTTCTCGTGTGTGTGGGAATTCTGAGCTTTCTCAGCAGGATTTTAAACACCTTTAAGGATTTCATATCTTTAAAACAGAGTATTTCAGGGGAAAATGAAATAAAACCAAATAAAATGATGTGACATTTACTGGATTACTATAGGCCTGAAGGAAGTGGGTTTTTTTTGTTTGTTTGTTTGTTTGTTTTTTAGAAGTGTGGTCTATTAAGAGAAAAACAAACAGTCAGGAAAAGCCATTAATAATAACTCTTTGCTTCAGTGGATTTCAGATCGGGCTTTTGATAGGAAAACTCTGAGCCTGGAATTTTGCTACTGTGTGTATATATATGTATATATATATATACATATAAGAATCAAATACTCTATGGCCAAATTCTTTCAGTTATTCTGAATGTGAGGGGGTAACTGCTCAATATCACATCTGTGTATTTGGGGATAGTTGATGCTGCTTGTGAGTTTGATTTAGTCCAGTGATACAGTGGTGCACTGAAATCACAATATGAATACAAGTTACGCTTAGCGGAGTGTAACATTTGCACTGTAGAGGCGAATCACAATACAAACATGGGTCTAATTACTGGTCTCTGTATCTGCTCACCACCATGGTGGGGGGCATCTCCAGTTGCTGGAAAAGGGTCCTCATGTGGGTTGAAGCTCAAGCCTTGTGCTCTTTGAAATTCTGTATATTTGCGTAGTTTTTATACTGTGTTGATCTCAGCCACGTGTACACTCCCACCATACTGCTGTGACTCAGGAAGACAATCACAATGTTTTCATTAAGTTTTGATAAACTGCTTGAGGGCAGATGATTGCACAACCAGTTGTTCTATGTAACCAATGCAACCATAAATGCAGCCTAGCCTATGACCATTTAGCTAAAGCTGAGAGCATGCTCTGCTCACCTTCAAGAGTTTCAGTCACCTTTCTACCTTTGCAACAGCTGTCAGTTCCTCTCTAAATTCCTAAATTTACAGAGAGAGATGAACTTCATCATCTCTACTTGGGCGGGGATAAAGCTAAAAAATAAATAAACTGAATAGATTTGTCTCATTTAATCTCCTTTGTAGAGAAATATTTAAAATCAGATCTTATATGACTTTGTTATTGTCAAATTAGTACATTCAAAACAGATGACCACCTAAAGGTCAAGAAATGAAGGAACTTGTTACATTTCAGTAAATGTCATGGGTCAGAAGCTGAAACAATGAGTTTTGTGCCTTTAGCTTGTTTTAGGTAGTCCTTATGATGATGTGTATAGGGTGTGGCCATGCTGTTAGCCTGATGAATAAGGATGTCTTCAAGTTTCTTTTTCTCTCCAAAGCACAAAAGTAGGTGGTATCTAACAGTCCCATGATATTTATAGCTGAGGTTCATCAGTTGAAATATCTTTGTTTTCTTGTGGAATTAATATCTAGTTCCAAAGTAAGTGAGCACTGAGTCTTGCATGTCCAGTGCTGCCTTTCATGCAAGAAAGTGTCACCAAGAAATGCTTAGGAATAATCATTTCCTGCTGTGTACAGTGAACTGACAAAACTTGAGGCTGTGGAGACAGCCTTGGAATTCCTCCGTGAGAAACCATTGAAGCTTGCATTCCTTGGAGCTGCTTTTTTCTTGCGACTGGGATGGGAGTTGTCTCCATCATTGGTGTCGAGCACTACTGTTGTGCTGGACTCCATTCTGGACACAGCATATAGACTGCTTTGCCGGGTGGGGTGAAACCTGGCAGCCTTGAGCTCTAGTTCATCATGGCTGGACAGCTCAATGAAGGGGCACCAGCGGAAAGCTCTCTTGAAGCCGGCTCGGAACCTGGCAAGAAAGGTACTTAGTGAAAAACTGTGCTGCAAGCCTTCATCTGAAAACATACACAGTACTGACTTAACACAGGGACTCAGCTAATTAACAATGTCTGTAGGGAAATCAGTGAAAGTTTCCTTGGCTAAAGTTGAGGTAGGAAAAGAAGGTTACTCATAACAGGTCTTTCCTGTTTGTGATATTTCTATTTTCCCTGCTTTGTGATGTTTTCCTGATAATCAATTTCTTGTCCTTTGCCCATACCTAAAAATAAAGATATAAACAATTAAATGTCAGCTTTCATAACGCTGTCTTCATAGAAATTGTTCTGATTGACTTGTGGTGAAAAGTACACCTGCATTTTGTCTTTCCTCAGCAGAAACTTTGTAGCATCCCATCCTTTCCTCTAAAACAACAGTCCAGATTCCAGTATCTCTGCTGTTTCTTTCTATGTTAGAGAGGCCTGAATGGGAATTATGTAATGACTAATAATGGTTCACATGAAATTTTTGGAAAATCATTTGCAATAATCAAGATCCTAGAAAACCTGAAAACTGAATGTGAATGACTTACAAGCAGTAAAGGATTTCAAGGCTTTAGCACTGGTGCTTGCAATATTCATATGTGGGTACTTTTTATTAGTTCAAATCAGAGGCAGAGATTGGATAGAGGAACTATTATAATTTTTTGAGTGTAAGCCTTTGTGTCGTAAAAACATCAGAAAGGAAAAAAAAACAACAATTGACAGTTTATTTGTGCAACCTGAAAAAGAACTTTTTTTCACCTAGACCTAAAACAAAATGCACTTCTCTTCCTCCTGATCATTTTGTTTCAACAAGGTTTCTGTGTTGCTGATTGTCAGCTTTTTGTAGTGATGGTTCAGCTATCACAGTGATATCTACAGATAAAAACATGTATGAATTTTTCAGTGAAAACTGTCTCCCGAAACTATCCTTCCTCCTCAGTTTTTCAGAGGGAGATAAATACATTAATTAAAATCTATTACTCTTTCATACTTTGGTACAGAGTTGTCATGTGATTATAAATGACCATGTAGCATGATATTCATCATTCCTCTGTTTATATGCAGTCCAAACATAGACGTTTATTCTTGATTTTGCTACTACCTCTAAAGGAAATAGGTTTAGTGTAGTAAGATGTAAAACTTGAATATCTTTAGATTGTATTTTTTCATTGCACTTTCTATCCTCTTTCTTAAGGGATTTTTTCTTCCTCTTGACTGACTACTATCTTTATCTAGATACGTAAGTAGCATCCATGGAAGATGAGGTTGGGGATAGCTATTCTAACCATATCTGATTCCAGATCCAGTGGAACTAACAAACAGTACTGTGTGAATAGGCCTGGCTGTCAGCAACAGACTTCCCTTTTCCTACTGTACAAAAGATAAGCAGACATTCAGGCTTCTTAATTTCAGTGCAAACGTTAATTATAATTGAACTGTCCCCAACATCATTTTTGCATTGAATTTTGAACCAGGAGATCTTTTAATGTGTCTCAAAATTGCAAAGGTTTTTTTTTATTTGCATTCCTTAATCTAGATGAGTAATTTTGCAGTGTACAAGTGTCAACATATACTTAAGTCACATAATCAGTATTCATTTTTAATGAATAATGTCTTCTGTAACTGCCATAAGTGGTTTTTGAAGTAAATGACAATGTTTTAGAGATGATGTGGTAGTAAATAAGAAAATACGAGACCTGGTTCTTTGGTTTTGTTTTTACAGACACTAGATGTCTAGTGATATCTGATCTCCACTGAAATTAACAGAAATCTGCCATTTGAGTTAGAATTTTGGTCTGGGATGCTAAAACTTGAGCTCTTATTTAGGCAGTCGTAAGCATAAGTGATTAAAAAGGATCAGAAAGTTTTAAGAAATCGTGTACTGATACTTCAAAAGACTGAATGTTAAGCTCTGTAGGCTGCTTCTGATTAAGGAGACAGGTTTATCTTGAAAATGGCTACTTATTCAAAGGTAATTTGAAACAATCTTGAAGAATGCTTATTTAGTATGGATTCATGCTGACTGAGTTTGTGGACTAATTCATTGCTCTTAATGGTCTCTATTCAGTAAGAGTACAAGAAACACTGAACAGTTTAGTAGTTGGAAACAGAAAGGGTTGGTCTCTAAATAATGAATTTTCCTCTGTAACATCATTTAGAACAATGTATCTACTGGAAATGTGCACTTGGTTCTTCAGGTTTGTACCTGATAGGAATCCAAAGGAAGATTTTTTTTTTCCCCAGTAACTGAAAACTGTTAAAGTGAAAATTCTTTTATCACATTGAAGCCATTTATTTTTCTCATTAAATACATACATACATACCAACTGCTTTGTAACTGGTTCTTACCTCTTATTAAGGCAACAGTAGATAATGGGATTGTACATGGTAGAACTCATGGCAAGCCAAAAACTGGCCAGATAAATTTGCTGAATGTATTTCCATCGATTTAATTGTTGATAGATTCCAGTAACTATGAAGTAAGTGTGGTAGGGCAGCCAACAGATGGCAAATGTCATCACAACCACAATCATCATTTTTACCACCTGAAGGAGAGAAATTACAATTCTGTTTTATAATATACTTCACTGCTCTAAAAAAAAATTCTGACTAGTGCTTAACATCAGTTAACTCTTATATTCTCGTATTTCTTTTATCTTCCTATTCTTAGATAAAATAATAGAAGTTTATCTGACATTTTCTGTATTAATTCTTACAATAAATGTGTTTTCTTACTTGTATTTGGTTATCTAAATTATTACTTGATTCCATGTTAAGATCTTGAAAAATGTAATCAGTTGTTTCATTTGAACACCGTGCTGTGGCATTTATTGTCCTTGGTGTCATTTTCTGTTGTGGTCCACAAGTATATTCCTTGTTCTCAATTAGTAGATCCGAATTAATAAACACTTGGTTGTAGGAAATGAGCAACTGCAGCATCCTCTTTAATTTTGGAGGCTAACAATTTCCTTTGCTGGTGCTTACTGCTTGTTGTGCTGCAACAATCTATTGGCTTCTGCAGTTTCTGTTAAATACAGATGAAGAGTAGCTCCGTTTTGTGCATGACACATGTGAGGAAAAGTTGTCACATTAAGTTTTCACTACTTCTTCCCCTTTTCAGCTGTACCAACTGCTAGCCCAGTTACTATTTCCAATGAGATGTGTCACAGTCACACAGCAGATTATCCTTCTATAAATATATTAAAACCAGTCATTAGAGGGCTGTGCTGAGCATTCTCTTGTTCATTTGTACTGTGAATACTGAGGAATACCAGAGATTTCTCTCAGCAGTTGCTGTCGTTTCTCTGTACGAGGCAGTTTTCTGCTGTTTACAGTTTTCCCAGAAAAAAACAACGAACCAACCAGAGACCTGAAAATTCCTATGCCTACATATATTAGGTTGATATACTAGTAAACATCAGCTATTGTGGAAAAATCAATTTACACAAGCATCATGACACTATTCTTATCATTTTTGTTGAAAATGTAAAGCAATTTAATATCTGGCACCAATTTATAAGCTTATCTGCAGGCTGTGTTGTACAAGATAAGAATGCTAGTTGCTGATAACTTTTGCATTTTAAGTGATTACTGATACATATTTACCTGTGTCCACATGTAATATGACATGTATAGTTGTTTTTTTTCCGAAGTACTTTTCATCTGGTAGCTGTAAGTCATTGCAGAAGGAAGATGAGTACTGCTATAACAAGGAAGGCAGCGCACACCAAAACATAGTATCACCTTCACCTTCTTTCAGTATGCATCTGTATGCCTCTACCTAGGCATGCATAGACATATATGGGACTATCTGTGAGGGTAAATATGCCAGGATTATTATTATTATTTTGAGAAGGGAAGAGGATATGACTGAATGTGACTAGACATTTTTGGACTAAATTATATATCTGAAACGATGTCATAAAAATACACTGTCACGTCACAATCTTAATGGCTTAAATGGGATGTCTTTTCTACTCCTTTAGATATCATTTCAGTATTCTTGTGGAATTCCCCTGTTGTACATGTTAGGTAGAAGACCTAATTCCAAGGTTTCACCACGATACTTCATCTCTTTGCAAGTCAGTGCACTGATTTACAGGTGCACTTTATTTGCTGCTGCATTTTTATATCTGATTGGAATCATTCATATTACTTCAACATTGTCCAGGGATGTTTTAATTACAGAACAGTTGAAAATTTATTTACTTCCCTTGACATTTAATCAACAATCTTGCAGTACCTGTTGTGCACGTGAAATTATTCTTAGAATTATTTAACATTGGAAAACATTAGGTATAAAAAGGAAGTTATTGAGGCATGGCTTTTGTCTCAACAAAAAATAACCACCTCACACCACACTCATCTTTATTGGTAGTTAAATCAGCAAAAAGAACACAAGTTCCTTTCAAATCAGCCTGTATCAATCTGAACATCACTGAAGTGAATTATAATGCACTTATATATGTATGTTTAGAAGAAGACATGCATTGGGATTACCTTATTCTGCTAAGTTTTCTGTTCTAGAAGAAAGAAGTGCTCTTTTTTTTTTTTTTTGCTTTTTTCAAGCAAGAAAGGACATTTTTAGGAAGTTCTTTATGTTAAAGTCAAGGATAAGTTGCTGTTGAGTATTTATAGTACAATGCACTTATTGGCGTATTGCCTAAGGAGAATATAAGTGAGATGTTTCAAGTCTACATGGTGTAAAATTGTTTGAAATACAGGGAGTTGACAGATGAATTTGAAGTAAACCACAAAAGCTGTAAGAGGAATTATAAAGCCCTTTTCTGCCCTCATTCATGGGGTAAGAATGTGTATGTGTTAGCAGAAATGTTGGAAAACAGGAAACCGAAAAAGTGGGAAATAATTCCCAGATTTTTCTTTCAGAGACAGGCATGCCCATGGTGTAGGACAGCACCTCACAGTTTATAGCTGTGACTCTTGTCCACCCCCTTGGTCTTTTTAAACAGTATTATGTTTCAGTTCTTGATGATATCAATACTATGAACGGGAACACCCTTCCAGGTCTGTGAACTCAGGGCACCTTGATTTCGCTTAGTGTGGGTCCTGATGAATGGATGCCAGCACACAGGCTCAGTTGGGGCAAAGGGAAAATAAATAGAGTGGGTGAGCATGAATTTGTTGCAAAAGCTCAATTGTCTTTATACTGTGATGACTGACAAAAAATAAATAAATAGAAAAATCGAAGGATTCTTTTATACTCTACAAATGAACTTGCAAAGTGAGCCTTAACCTTTTGTTTGTGAGGAGTATTTAGACCTGTGATTCTGAGATATGAAGAAACATCACTAAAGTAAGCAAACCAGAAAATGCCTGACTTCAATTATTCTTTGAGTCTAGCTCTCCTGCCACTGTTGCACAACAGTGCTTTCCAAAATGTATGATGGCAGTGGGTGCCACCAAGCAGTGTTCTGGTGGTACTGACCCCTCCTGGTGCTCTATTCAACCACCCCTTGTGTATTACGTGCAGCATGGCTGGAGGAAAGGGGTGTCTTTCTGTTCCAGGACTTATATTTTCTGTTAATGTTAGTTGTACTCAGTCTCTCAGCCATTGTGCAACCTCAGTGGAAATCTTGAGTCCAGATTTGGATTGTAACAGAAAATCAGAGTATTTCTATTTTTATTTTCATTAACATGTCCTGCCAATATTGATGTACTTCTGTCTGTGTCTAAGAAACCCCCGTATGTGTACAAAAAAGTGTTTTGTAGTGTTACCTATTCCTTTAAATCCTTCCCTTCTGTGTAAGAAGCATTCTTTCATTAATAAATTTTACATAATGAGAACAAACTATTTAAGTATTTTAATGTGCAGAAGACCCATAAGTTTATTGAAGTTGGAGTTTGTGTGTTTGTCTGTGTTGTGAAACATCTGAAATGGTACAAGTTGGGGGGGAAAAAAGAGCTGACAGATTCTATGACACTCAGAAACAGTAGCAAATATGTTATTTTCTCCTGTATTTACTTTGCATGAAAAATAGCTAGAAAAAAATGGGTCTGAGAAACAGCATTGAAAATGGCTCTTGCAATATTAAGACTAAAATATACTTTCTGAGAGGTTCAGACACTGTGGAGTGAGGGGGGCAAAAGCAATTCACTTTGCAACACATTGATTTGCCATTAGTACCTAAGACTTAAGCCAGGGAAGCATTTCCTTTCCAATTTGCTTTGCAACTCTTCATTGCCTAAGTCATCTTTGATATTGCTGCTTCTACAAGGTCAGGAATTTGTCTTCCGATTTCTTTTGCAGTTTCAGATTCTATAACATCATTGATATCAGAACTTTTACTTACTCCTAGGTTCTGTAGATGTAAATGTGATGCAGAGCAAATAATTTAACAACCCGTGCCATGTAAAAGTTTCTTCACTTACTCACTCATGGATATTATTTATTCACAGATACAATTTAAAAATTGTTCAGAGATAATCTCTGGAGGTCATAATGTGCTTTTTTTCTCACTCTGTGCTCTTCTGAGAGATGTAAAATTCCAAATTAACGCTGCACAACTGCTTTCCCCAACACATTAACATGAGAACAGTAAATCCACATTCCAGCCTTGGGGAAATAAATGGCATTTGTGCCCTGAACATCATAGGGAAGAAAACACTATTATGTTTTTTTGCTGTTCTACAGCACTTATTTGGAGTAAAATATCCATCTTTTGAAAGAAAATTAGGATTTAAAGGAAACGACTGGCTTTAGGATGGAGATTGGACTGTTTTCTGAGATGCAAGTGCTGTGAATTTTCAGATAAATTTTACAACTTCAGGTATTTTCTCTGCTCTCTTAGAAAGGAGAGATTCTTAATATCTGAAGTAAATGCAAGTTCAGACAGGGAAGGAGTCAGAGAGCTTGAAATTTTAAGAAGTCTTTCAATCAGGCACTAACCATGTCAATTCCCCTGCTCTATAAATCACTTAATTCTTCTGGCTCATGCTGTCCATTTTTTTTCTCAGTTTCTTGAAATAAACTACTTTTCATTGCACTTTGCAGAATCCCTTGCTTCAGACAGAATTCACGGTCACTTGCTTTGTTATTTAAACTGTAAAGATGGAAAAGTTTGTCCTTGTATCAAGTAGCTGTGAATCTGATTGCAGTCTTACAGGTGCTAAAATAAATATTTTTTCTGCAAAATTAAAGCATTTGACACTTTTTCATAAGCAACTTTAACTGCTGATATTTTTAATTATGCTTCTCTAATGGCTCTGTGCATTTCTGGGGTTTGGCTCTTCTGAATTTTGTTAAATGAGTTTGCTGAAGGCTCTTCTGATGTACAGTATTGAAGGCCCATACATAATAATACACAGGGAAGACAGAGCAGAGGGAATGGCTCTTAAGGTGCAATGTAAGTTATTTCTATTTTCTGTTGTTTGAGTTAAATCCTTGAATGGAACATAGCTTTGTCAGTGTCTGATTATAAACATGCCCACTTACAACCTTTCCTTTAAAGAAGGCGGCTACAACTTTTTGGTTTCTGTTTCTTGTTTGTTGTTTGTTTCCCCCTTGAGGAGGGATGACATTATAGGCATCCTTGTTAACATTATAGAACTCATCTGAATTTTATGTATTCTAAAAGGTCAGTACATATGAACTTTATTTGAAATAAGCCCTTATATTGAACAGTGCAATAATAATTAAACTGTGCTGAATAGTGCTAATGAATTGTGCACAAGTTTCCCAATATTTTGTCACCTTTACGTGGGTTCCTTTCAATGGAAACTGCCCTCTTGGACCTAAAGTGAAATAGGTATCCCTGGTTATCTTCAAAATAGGAAGACAGGCTATGATTTTGTATGGGAAGCCTTTTGGATTGCTTTATTTTTAGTCTATTTGCTCATAGATGTTATCATGTAAAAGACCAGGAGTGCTCATTTCATTTATTTAGTGAATTGTAAATAAAGGTTGAGAGAGGGATTTGGCTATAGAAACATCTGTGGAGGTGACACCAGTGAGAGGTAATAAGCAATTTATTAAGCTAACAAAAAGTGCTGGCATAAACAGAGCTGCCCATAAATAGATTTAGCCTTGAAACTGAGACCCTGGGTGCGGTGAGGTGTTAGAACACTCTCAGTGAGACGTAGCAGTCCAGAAGGCAAAATGATTTTAAGGTGTAGATTTAAGATAGTGTCAGAATTTTGTTAAGGTCACCTGTTATGGCAGATCTGGGGCCCTGAGGCTTGTTCCTGTTCTACTTTCATTTAACTTTTTAATATTGACAGAGATGAGCTGACATCCAAGGAGTAAGTGGAAGGAGCCCTGGAAACTGTTCGATGTCTTCTAGTGTCTGGCAAAGTAGGAATGAGTTTGCTTTGTAGGGGCTTCAAAAGCTGGTGCCTGTTTAGTCCCATTAATTTTCTTTTCATAAAACAAATGAAATAAAAAAGCTGTTCTATCTCAAAAAAAAGCCTGCCACTATAAATACCTTTTCATGTATTTACTTCATAGTGCTTTACTGGTACTGCCTTAATTGCAAATGCCATCTATTTTGTCACTGGTGCTACCTCACCTGCTCTATGGCTGTTTTATGGCAGCTGAAGTACAAATGAATCTTTGAAAAGACCTTTTGAGAGGATTGGCTTTGTATTTCCTCATGCTTGGTATCAATTTCACATCTCATAAAACAAAGAATCATTTCCATTAAATACAAAGCCATCTAGAGCAGTCCATCTGTCCTTTTTATCTCATGCAGAAAATGCAGGCTGTAGGGTTTGAACAGACTAAAGAATTTCAGGGTTATTTTTGATTGTAGCAGTATATGCTTGCATGACCTGTCATAAAGACATCACATGTTGAGATACGGTCTGTGGTAGCACATCTGAGTGAACAGTCTTGCCTGGGTCATGCCACTAGTGAAACTGGCCTACCTCTAATTTCTGGTCTTGCTCCAAATGCTTTCTATTCTTCCCCTCCTTACTCTTCAGCATGCTTTCAGGGAGTCACGTGGCTTTCCAAAGCAGTATGTATTAACAGTGGAACATTTTTGCTTCTGTTTTTGACTTAGAAGGTGAGTACTTTGGAAATACTTCTGTAGGAGATGCTGATCCTCAGAATGACATATGAGTCAGTAAGGAGAATAACAACTATGTAATGCATGTGGCAGTCACCTGCTTTGAAGAAACTTCAGATAGTCAAGCAATACAGTCATTTATACAGTACTGCTGAGACTTCCTGCTGATAAAATGGAATGTAATGCTTTACCTTCCTCTTCTCTCTTTCTGTTCTAACATGTTCTTCTGGGAAAGAAAAAAACAAAAAAAAAAACAAACAAACAAAAAAAAACCAAAACAAACAAAAAAAAACCACTTATCATGTGTTCATACCTTTCTCTGGCACAACAAATATTTTCCAACCTTGAAGGGGTCTGAACAGATGTCAAGGAAAAAAATGGTTTTTCACGATGGTGTTGGAAATACGAAGTCATGTGAAAGACAATGCCTTGGACCCACAGTATCAAGGTGATTTTTTTTAAATGCTGTAATCCAAACTTTCATATACATTTTTGAGAATAGCTCAGTACCTAACTAGTCTGTCTGTCTGGTCTTAGTGCTTGCTTGCTAAAAATAAGGCTCTTTGGTTTCAGGATTACTTACTATGAGATATGAGTTCATAGTGTGATGTTTTCATCATCTTATTTTGGCTTATTAATTTTAGGCTATGGGTATAGCCTTATTTTACCAACTCTGTATAAACTTTAGTAGTGCTCATAATTTGTTCTCTTAGGTACTCTTTCTTTTTACATGCTTTAATCTGTTCTCTGACTAGTTTTGTTGAGCACTTCTTAGCTCTTGCATTTCAGGCTATGTTGATCAACAGTTCTTCAGTCATTTTACCCACCACCTTCATGAATCTGTAAACCTAAATCATCTCACCTCTTGGGTTCCTTCTCTCCAAATGGTGAAGTCTGAGCCATTTTAGTGTTTCCTCATAAGAACCTTGATCATCATCCTCTAAATCCATGAAAGAACAAAATGTGATTAACTATGTGTGAAGTGCTCACTGATTCTTCCTGATGTTTTTTGCTTGTATCCTATTTGTTGCTTATTTTTGTAGTCTGTGAAAAAAGGGAAATAGTTGATGTGTGTATTTCAGAAAATTATTTAATTTTTTAGATGACTTTTAAAATATTTAGTATTGTAGTCCTCCTAACACTTCACCTGAAAATACCTGTTTATATAGTAAAAACTTCCCATATGGAAATCTTGAGTGATATATACTTGGGGCAAGATATTTTCTTTTCATATGGCAGTATTAAGTAGAAATAAATATGGAGGAATCATGAAAACTGTCAAAAAAAAAAAAAAAACACCAAACAGCACAGTGAAATATTATTATAAAACTATCAGAGGTAAGGAGAATTGTAAAAATAAAATAGACACACTAAGGAGAGTATTTTCAGTTCTTCTGTGTTCTTCCCACTAGGAAGAGGCAATGGTGTTTTCTGTTGAGAAACTTCAATTTTTATTTTTTTTCCAGAAAAAGTCTCTTTTTTTATTTGTCAAGAGAACTGCATCTCTTGACAAATAAAATAATAGATAAATTTGATTTACAGTATGTGATTATTCCTTTTCATGGGTTAATTAAAGTTGGAAGAGAGATTGGAATGTAAGGTTAGATAGAGAAAACAGATTGGGGAGGCAACATCTGAGAGTAAGTTTAAGTATTATTGTATGGGTAGGTCCCTGAGACATGTGATCTGTGAAAAAAAAGGGTAAAGAAAATAAGAGAAAGAAGAAAATGTAATTCAAGTGCTGGAGCATGAAGTAGTACAGAAAGTGACTGAAAACAGACTGAGATTTGAAGCCACTGATCTAATGCCTGTCCCTTAGCTGATAGATTATATGAAAAGTAGATGATCTGTTTCTGTCATGACATACCTTCTGTCAAGATGTTTCATCACATCAGTATTCTTAGTCACCCCTGAATTTCTAAAAATGTCAAGTTTTTGACCCTTAAGTATATTAAGTATGACTTTGTGTTGTCCAGCCTATATAGCATGTATAATTAAATTCTTTTAATTCTTTATTCTTTGAGGTTGCCCACAGAAGAATTCAGGGTGTGTCCCGCTGGTGGATATATCAACCGATGAGAATATTTATTATCAACTTTCTCAAGTTTCAAATCTTTTCTTGGCAAGTATTGTTTCTGTAAAAGGTCTTACGTCAACTGTTCACTAGTTTCTTAACACTAAATACCATTACAAACAGCCCTAAAACATTGCAAACATTCTTTACGTAACGTGAAACATGCTGCCTACCATTATTGTTCTCCTTCATAGTAAGTGCAGCCAGCACAGGCTTTCCTTGTACTGAGATAGCTGCATACTGAATAGCAAGATGGTTTCTTTGTTTTAAAAAAGAAAAAACAATAGCTTTGTTACCAGAAGCTCACTGAGGGATAGTTTTATCTGGATTCTAGTCTATTAGTTTATCACTGTGAATGACTGATTATGATTCATCTTTCCAAACATAAATCATCTCTTACATCCTGTTGGAGAGCGCCACAGTACAACTGTAGGTCTGTCATGGAGCTCTGCCAGTGAAGTCACTGAAGAAGTTACAAATGTGTCTGCACATCGTGGATGCCCATTTTTGCATGTGTTGAAGACAAGAACTCTCACACTTAAAATGCTTTAATCGAGGATTGATTTTCTTGCATATATCTAGAGTGCTGTTTTTATACTATTTGAGTGATTTAATTGAACTCTTCATAGCATACAGTAGGCATAGGAGCTTTTCTCTTTTGAGACCTTTATTGTGTGTGAAATAAGCTGTTTAATTTACACAATTATTATAAGATCTGGTTTTCCAAGTTAATGCTATATATATATTTTTCCTCACTTGCTTTTGCAAACTGTATTTGTAAAACAAGGTTATTTGTTGCTTTGTGTTCATGCACACATATTTCCCTGAATATATTCCTTTTTTCAGAGGCTGGAAGGGCTTTATTGATAATAACCCAGTTCACTGACCCGCAAAAATAATTTCTGCTTACATTCTTTCAGGAAAGGTCATCTTGTAACTCTGAACATACACCTTTGGGTAAGGAACAACATGCACAGTAAAGACTGTAATAATAGACTGGGACTTTTTATGGATAATGTTATGGGCTGAAATGCTGATCCTTTGAAATGCTTTCAACACTTCTGGACATGAATCCAATAATTTAACCTGGGGGCAGATAGTCAAAGCATACTGATTACTTTTCCAGTATTTCTACTTAGTTCACATTCCAGAATATCTTTGAGCTATTACAATACAACAGTGGTCAAAATATATTCACTCCCTTAAGGGAAGCTAGCATTTTGCACTCCTAAAAGAGGTATGTGAAGCCCAAAAAAACCCCACCTACCTCTGGTGTCATGGGAAACACTGAATGTCATTCAATGAAGATGTCTAGGTGTATCTGCCATTCTGACAATTGAAACTTGATATTGAGGCTTTTAAGTTTGTCTCTTAAACCCTGAAGAAATCCTGATTCATAGATTCATAGATACATTAGGTTGGAAAGGACCTACAAGATCATCTACTGACCATCATCTGATCTTTTTATATCCTGTGCCATAACAACTATTACTGCGTAGTATCTCTGAAAAATCTCTTCCATGTTCTTGGCAGCATCCAGAAAGGAACAGAAAAATCAGTGTGCAGTATTTGCGCACCATTTCCTATTGTCATAGTATCTAACAAATTGCACTCTGCTAATGCTGCAACATGGTACCAGTACCTCTGTTCAAACACTTCAGGTATCAGAAGGCAAAGAGAGTAATTGAAAATGTGCTTGTCATTGTAAACAAGACTCAAGGAGTGGGTTACATTTTTGCAAATTCTAAAAGCTAAATGCCCTTGTGTGTAAAAAAGCATCAGACATAAAAAGCTGAACGGCTTGCTTATTTTTTCTTCATTTTTTTTCGCTTTAAAAATATTTCTCCTGTGTAGCAAAGAGTAAGTTAAAAGAAAACTTCACAGCATTGAAACGTCATGAAAGTGATCTGTAAACAGTCAAATATTCAGGTCTTAGGTAATCTGCAGTCCGGTTAGACTAGGCAGTGCTTACAGTCAAATACTTTCAAAGAAAATTACTGCAATAAGTAGCATTTGTCACCAAAATGTATTGATATAAAACCTAAAACATTCAACACTAATGGACTGATCATCTCAAAGGTCCCTAATCTACTGAAAGTTGCAGTAAGATCCACTGATTTTTCAGCAGAGTGAGAATCTGACCCAGGAAAAGTTAATGGTTTGCCAACCTGTTGTTCAAAACTCAGTATTCTAGATCTGTAAAGGCTAAACAATTCAGTTTAGTTTCTCAATATCAGATGCGCTTACCAGGTGCTATATATGAAATAAGAAGTTTAAATCCAAATGCTGCCTTTATTTAATGAAGAACAGTTAAGTTAGAAAAAAAAATACAACAAACCAGCTAGTGAACTTGAAGTCAGTCTCATTACTCTGATGTCAAATGCCTTTGTGTTTCTGAAGGAGAATACTATAATAGTTTGCAGCACAATTGCAGGTGAAGTTATTAGGATTCACTTAGTGAGGTTTAATGGAACAGTACCTTTCTCTTAGCTTTGAGCTGCTCATGATATTTGTCCGATGTGTCACCTGGTATTTCTCCTCCCCAGAGGGTAATTCCCACGACAGAATAAGTGATGCCCATGACAAGCAGTGGAAAACAGTAGACCAGCACAATCACAATGACATGATACCTGCAATAAAAAAGCATTAAGCTAGTAAGTGCTTTCAGAGCGTATGGATTGGGCTGCTGGAAGAGAGTGCTGTTGTTATGAGAAGCATGCTTTCTATTGATGGGCTAGTCCTTGGTACTTTCACTGTCTTTTCCAAAAAATCTTGAGTTTCACTACGTATTTATTTATGTTTTAATGTGAGTCCTTTATGGGATCTTTAGCTGTGATTCTGAACTTGTACTAGCAAAATTAAGTATGTCTCTATAGTAATAATGATTAATGACTTCAGAGTAAGGTATCTTTGTCCGTACTAGCTGAATTGATTTATTTATTGCACAGTCAAGTATCCTAAGGGCAAGCTAAGGGTTTGAAGTTCTAAACTGGACCATAAATGACAGCAGAAAACCAGTATTTAAATACTGTCTTTATACAAGGGCATCCTTTGTATTTGAACTTCATATGACCCCTCTATTGCTTATGTGCAACATAGTCATCTCTGACCATGTGAGCACTGGGGAGAAAAAAAAAAAAGAGAACTTCTTTTGCCTCCTGCTAGATCCTTGGTAAATGTCATCATCACATAAAATCCCAGTGAATGATCAGTGAAGAATTCCCAGTTGTCACTGAGAGTGACCTTACTGCCCTTAAGATAAAATACCTGTGGATGGCTCCTACAGTGATTAAAATTATATATGATCAGAACCTCTTTCACCTGCCTGAAGGAAGGCAAAAGGTCAAATTTGATGCTGTATGGATATGCAGGTTTTCAACCTTGGACACAGAGTTCATCTTAAATACCAGTGAGGATCTGAAAGGGGAAATAATGTTTATATGGCTAGCTAACCACTTATTCCTTATTCTGCCAGAGCGACAAACAAGATACATCCAATTTAATTGGCTGTTGCTTTACACTTTCAGAATGTGGAAGGAATTACAGATTTTACAGTTTTCTTATTCCAGCTCATACCTGAGATATATAGTTGAGACAGCGTAGCAGGATGAAGTGGGGAAGCCCAATCATTTTTTATTAGAACCAGAGAAAAAAAAGTTAGTGACAAGGAGAGGCTGGGAATACTGATTTACTCATTAGGATAAACTATAAGCTTAGTTTGAATTGTACATTGTCTCCATTTCTGACCAACTGTCTATATAGCCATCTGAAGTGAAGCGGTGATGGTAAACATTGCAGCATGAAAAGAAAAGTGCTCATGACAGAGAATAGGCTTCTTCTGGTCATCATTTAAATGCACTATCTTCCAAGCTTAGCAATTCTGCTTTGAATTACTCAACGCTGTTAGTTATTTTGTGTGTAGTATTCATTTCAAGTGTATCACAATGCACAAGTTTAAAAGAAAAAAGCTTACGTAAAATGCTGTTTTGGACCACCTGGCCATGCTACATAGCAAAGAGTTCTCCCAGGCATCACCTTGGTTATGGAGTAGAGGCACTGGGGAAAGGCCAACAGGAAAGCCAAAATCCAAATGCTCCCAATGACCACCTTGGTAGCAGTTGCTGAGAGCCTGGGTTTCAAGGGATCGATAATGGCCATGTACCTGTAGAAGAAAGCAAAAACTGTTCTTAAGAGATCTTCAGAGATTTGCATGCATCTAGAGAGTTGGGTCTGGGAGGATAAAAACTGAAATATTTGTCTTGAGTTCTGATGGCACAACCTTGAAGAGCAACAAGGCATCTGGAACCTTTATTACTCTGCTACATAACACAGGATATATCTCTTATTAACAGTCAAGCTCTAAGGGATTATTATAAATCTGTCCAATAGCTATAGGAACCCGATAAATTATTATGCATTTTGTTCGGTAGGCATTAACTGTCTTCACATCTCTGGTCAAAAATCCTGCAGCTGCAACCGGTTCAGAAAGGATTCATACAAGCTTTGCCTCGGTTAATGGAGAAATAAATGCATAAAACATGAAAAAATCTCTTTTGCTTTTTCAGTTCCTGTGTACTGGGAAGGGATAGCATTCTTCTTACTGCCCTGTAATTGTATTGGCAATCCATGTATACTGATCATTTTAGACCTGCATAAATAATTGAAAAGATTACTCTAGATAATTACAATTAGAATTTCTCTTAGAAAAGAGAAAACAGGAAGGTATCAAGACAAACAGTAAGAGGAAAACACATCTTGTTTTCTGCTTTCTGATGTCTGAACACATACTAGGGAGACCCAGAAGTTTTGTATTTTATACATTCCATGTCCCAAACTTCTCATTTTTTACATTTTCTTATCATGCTACTGTTTTGATTTTTAGATTAACCCCTAAATAAACACCTTTTCCACCATTTTCCCTGTCACCCCTTTGTTTCATTTATCAGTGACCAAGTAAAGACCCTCAAAATCCTTGACTGTTTTGGATAAACAGAAACACGGTTTCTAGTTATTTCCACTATTAGTTGGAATGCTTTCGATTATCAAACAGAATTACATTTAAAGAAATTTTTGTCCTTTTGTAAAACTAGTGAAATAGTATCTCTTTTTACACATAAGCTAATGGAGCATACTGAATAGTTAACTGTGTGCTCTTTAATATGACATCCTAATGCTTTCCAGTACAACACAAAGAAATGTTTTTTACAGTAATTTTTTGCTTCAGATACAACTGAAAGCATGCTAGAAATTTCTTTGATTTGAGATTGAAATGCAGTGCTATTTGCAAGTGAGTGCAAGAGATGACAGATGGGCAATTTAAATCAGCAGCTCTACGTGGAATTATTCACTATATCTGTGCTTATTTGAAAGACTGAAAACCTGCTCTTCTTTGTCCATTGGTAGCACTGACATTCTACATGGTGTTTCTGAAATCAGAGTTAAATTGTAAGAAGCTTCTCAGGAGTAACTAGAGCAAGAAAAAATAAACTAACAAATTTTAACTATTATTTTCTGTTGTTGGTGTGCTTTCTGTTTTCCTACTGTATGAAAACGTCTCAAACTAACAGAAAAATGTGATTAATATGAAAAGTGGTTTGAATTTTTCTACTACTGACAGTTTTACAGACTTCTTGGAGTTTGCCTGGATTCATTTCAACAGCTGATTATCATTTACAGAGGTGAATACCAATTCTGGAAGAAACCAACTCATTACCAAAGAATAATCACAGCCCATATGTTTCTTTCACAGTACATGTTTAGTTATCTGATCATCTTTGACAAGATTTTTGGAGTACTTCACTGATGTCCTAATGGTCGTTTTATTTGTGACTTTATTTTCATTGTAGGTTTCCAGACTACAAACCTCATGATTATGTTATTGTCCCTGTCTGTTTCAGGTTTTAAATGCAGTTAGAAAATCAAACCACAGCTGTTCCTGCCTACAAGCACTGAGAAAATATTTTCATCGCTTTCCAGTACAACTTCTATTGAGGCTTTTCTTCCTTCTAAAGAAATTGCAGTAAGTAAAAGATGTACTGTGATTCTTCATCTGCTCTTTTTCTACATTTCTGTCTCATATAAAGATGGATTGGGATAGATCCAGAGATTATTTTTCTGTATGGAAAATTATGTAAGCAGTAAAAGGCATTGTATGGCAATATTGTGTCCTAGAGATATTACATAGCATGGATAAAAACCACTTTCTCTCATAAGCATTTGTAGATTTTATGCAATTGTCGAGACTTTAAGTATTGCTGTGGGAATTAAAAGTTATAATACCAATTTACAGTCACAGATAATGAGGGTAGGTAAGTAGAGATGAATTAGTAGATCCTCTTCCCAAGTGACATTTATATGTGTTTACTGTTATTTTTCTCATTTATGTTAGTCCTTCAGGCGTTCATAGATCATAAATTTTTCCAAGCTGTTCATGTTTTTACTTTCTGTATTGTCATTTTGGCTTTAGATCATGAAAACCTTTCTTACAGTGTTAGTTGACTGCTTGAGTCTATATACTTCCAAATCCATATGGTTTGCTAGATTTTTAACCAGAGTTTGAATTGAAGTCTATTAAAACCAACAGAGAAACTGACATTGACTTGAACTCATCTTGCTTTTGGATGATATCTCTGATCTAGTGCAGTTAGGAGAGTAGCACTCATTTAAAGCAAAGGAAGATAAGATTTGTTATGTTAAACACTGAAGACTTGCCCAAGAGGTTTAGATACAGACATTTGCTACAAGACAATCATAACAACATTTATAATAGAAATATTCCTCATTAAAAAACTGCACAAGTAAACTCTTGCATCTATAGTTACTTGATACGGCAAACAAACTTCAGTCAAGATATTGCTACTTTTTGAAAATTTTATATTTGAGAGATGCATAGAATAGACATTTGTTTTAGCAAAAATACTCCTTGTGTTTGATGGTTAACCATAAACCATGGTAAGCCCAACATCTCGTCAACACATCAACACATCGTCATTGTGTCAGCCCCTGTAGCATTAACAGTGCTATCTTAAAACACCTGAATGCTGTCAGAAATAAGAGTGATATAAACCAGCTTCAGTTCTGAAGTTCTGAATCATCAATTTCCTTATCTAGATTTTCAGACCTATTCTTTTTGCATTCCTTTTATTGTGTTCAGATATTTTGCCCACAGGGTAATTAATTTCCCCGTCTTTCACCTGTTGGTGTGCTGCTTTTTGGTTGTTTTTGTTTGTTCCACCTAGAGCCAGTGCTTTTGGTATTACATATCTACTATGAAATAATTCTATTCTGGTAGATCACATGAAAATATACATCAGTTGGATTATTATCCTCTACCTCCAAGTTCTCTTCTCCTTCAAAGAGTAAGTACGACTTGGAAAATGAAGATAACTTTGTAATCATGCATCCTGACTTTCAAATTGATCTACCTTTCAAATTGATCATCCTAGAGGATGGGTTGCCCTATATTGTTCAAAATGCTTAATGTACTTATAGTATTTGATAACTTATAAACGTCATCATTTTCACACGCTTGTGGGAGTCTTATGGTATCTCCTCTTAGGCTGGAATAATTTCTTTCAATTTTTAGTTTTCTTCAGATCGTAACAGTGACATTGTTTTATGTGCTACTGTCAGATTTTTATTGCATTCACATTATTCTTATTCCCAGTTACATTATTCTTATTCCCAGTAGGTACCAGCACTATTTCTCTTTGCCTAAGATAAAATTCTGTTGTTATATTTCCCTGTCTGGTGCCTGCCCTTTAAAGTGGTGGATTGTTTGTGTGAAATGACTCATACAGCAGTGCTAATGGAGATATTAACTATCTGAATGAAGTAAGGCAAAGAACAAGGATCCCTTCCTTTAAAAAAATAATAAGCTGCTGCAGCTACTTGTCTGTGTTGCTGTAACGTGAGTGATGAGCCAACTAAAACTACTGGCTTTTGCAGCAAACAGGTTACAAAAGCATAGCAGTCAATCATTCTATCAAATGAAATGGAAAGGAGGTAGTGGAGCCTTGAATATTCTCTCACTAGTGCCTTTGCTCAGGATGGACTTTGCTGACAAGAGAGTATTGACAACTCTCTGTTACTGAGCCTTTGACAACAAGAAATACTTTATTCTAATTTGCCAGTACACTAACAATTGCAGTTAAATAGTTAACACATTCCCTGAGTTGCTTTTCTTAGAAGCAAAATTGCTTAATTAAGATGCTGAGATATTGCTTTGTATCTGCAATTGTTACACTCCTTCAAATTTTGTCATACAAGTTTGGTAGTATTTTTCTAGGGAAACGGTCATTGCTGTAAGCAGGAACAGTGAAAAAAGGTAGAGTTACAGATTCAGTTTGAAAACCATCTCAGTAGCTATCTCTGGACATTAATCTCTGTAGCCAAAGGATACCGAAAGTCCTTTCCACACTGTTAGCTGTCATTTGTGAAGCAGGCTTAGCCACTCTTGTCTATAATTTTGTTGGCTGATGATGTTACCTTACCATTACTGGTTCTAAGGGGTTTTGGATCTATGTCTATCTTCTAAAGGAATGGTAGTTGCTTTTTAAGTGTCACTTGCCTTTGCACTCTGTCTTTTTTATCCAGAGTGTTTCCATCAGGAATGAGAGCTCCTGCTAGCACAGGCTACAGGTGCCATGCTTGGATATTGCTTAGAAAATCAGTGAAGGTGAGGAGGCTAAGTGTGGTATAATGTGTATACATGATGCAGGATATTGCACCTATACAGTCCAATTACTCATGGCTTTTTCCTTGGTGTAGCTGTGCCATTAAGGCTCACTTCCATACTCTGTTTGTATTCTTACATACATTTTTTTATGACAAAGTACTACTTACAAGGGGAAAGATCTGGCATGCCCTCTGAATTGTCACGTGAAAGGTATTGTTTAAGATCTACTAAAAAGTGGATTGTGTGAGTAGACCATAAATAAAAGGGAGAATGGTGAGATACAAGATCTGGAGAAGAAGTGACAGAGGTTGGGAAAAGGCTTCTGAACACTAATGTTTAGGAATGAGGTGAAATAAGAATGAAAGAAAATTAGTAAGCGGAGAAACAAAGAACATGGGTTGGGAAAAGGCACTAAAGAATGATAGGCACTTGAGCTGAAGGAGGATTTATTATGACTATGAGCAACTTGTTACTCAGGTGAAACAAATTGTGTAGCCACGCAAACATGATTCAGCAGGGTGCTGTGCCAATTTGCTTAGCAGTTTACTCTTCAGTCCCTGGGCTGAAGAAATGGGACCCCCTGACAAATAAAGGCTCTGAACTCTCACTGAGTTTTTCAGTTTCAGGATTGGACTTCAGATGCTTTCTTACTCTAGGAGGAGTTGATGATGATGCAACAGATAGCTTGTTCCACACTACAAAGAGGGGAAGCTGAATCTGAAGTACATGTGAACTGAGAAGACTTATTATGCTCATTTATCACAACAAGCAAAAACCATGAGTGCCCTATCCAGCATAATCACTAACACTTGCAAGGCAATTATAAAATAGAATATGGACTTCTAGAAATTTAAGGATGTAAATAGGTACAGGTAGAGATTCAAGCCAACGCTGGCGAGAATGTGAATGATTCAACATCTGAACTGTGTTCTGAGTGCAATATTATTCTAAAGAATTTTTAGGTAGCACTAGAATCACTAGCATATAATGTTCAGTTTTCTGTGATCAAACTGCGTCCCACTGACATTTCTTTCTTCCAACTGTGACTTGTGTTAGTCTTTGTCCCTAGATAATTACTATGGAAGTCAGCAAGAGTCCTTCCATTGGACATAATGAGAATCAGTCAGGCTGCAAAATATATTAGCTGGTACATCATGATGAGCTTGCTGCAGTGCTTTTTTATACTGTTTTCTTGTCTGCTGAGGTTGCAGTAGATCAAGTTTCCTTCTGATCTGCTCAATTTAGCCAAAGTTCACGGTTTACTGTTTGATACTTGCTTCTTAGATTCATCAAATTAAAAACAAAACCAAAAACCTTGTTTCCTCTGAAACCATAATAGAGACAATCCTCAGGTGGAAAACATCAATGAACTCTTTAAGTCACTGTTTATAGTGGCAGTTAATCTTGTAGCTCTCTGATGAAAGTGTCCTAAGTTTATGCCTTATCGTTACGACAATAGAAAAGCTAAAAACAAATCTTAATTTAGTTTTTCTGTAAAACAGTATGCATTAGTTAATACGGGCAGGAGAATCTTCATCTTTTGACACATTATTTAGAAAATTGTTGCAGAAATACCTAGGACATTTGAAAAAAGCTGTGTTCAAAATTGGATCCTACAGATGCCCATCTGGGCACACAGTTGGAACCCTTTAATTATCCTAAGTGATTTGTTTCATCTGTTTACAGTGTGTTATAAAATCAAATGGAGAAAAAAGTAATCAATTAGGTGCCAAATTATAATGGGAAATTGGGGTTGAACAAAGGAGGAGGCTGAGAGAAAATCGTAATGCTTGTGTGTAAGTGTCTTGTCAACTGCAGAAAGCAGAGTGCACTTCCTTCATGAATACGCAGATGCTGTTATTCCCTGAAAATAGAAACTGATTTCGAAACTTTGTCTCCTAGGACTGCATGGAATCAGCAGATAATTAACAGACTTTGTTAGGGAAATTGCTGTGATTCTCGGTTCCTTACTTAAAACATAGCTGTGAAAAATCCTATTTGATGTAGTAGATTGAAGGAGGTGCAATGGACTGTGAGATTTCAAAGGCATTTTTTGATTGATGAAAAACAAATGTTCAACTTCTACATTGTCTTCTGCCTACTTAGTGCAAGGCTCAGTCCTTTCTTATGCAGCCAATATGGGTTCGTTCATTTAGGCTGATTTTCTTTGAAGGAAGCGTGGCTATGGGAGTCTTTTAGGGTTGTTCCTGACTGTTGAATGAGACTGCTTTTTTGTGGTCAAAAGAATCTGCAGTGAGCAATGTAGCTATTATGCAGTTTTCACCTTGAAACTAACAGCATAAAGAAAGAGCATGTGACAGTGTGACAGGAAAACAAACACTGTGCAGTTGAGAGGTCAGTGCTTGTTCCCTGAGGGGATAAGTTGGTCTACATTTACCCAAAGGCACATGTATTACTCTTGGGGAATGGCTGACCTGGTTTGGGTTAGGTGTACCATTGTAATTTTTGTAAAATCAGGACTAATGTCCAGAGCTTTGCTTTTCAGCACCTCTTATCAGACACTTTAAATGGCTGAATTCTCATAAAATATGCAATGCTTTCTACTTGAGGAACATTTCAGTTGTCAGCACTGAGCTAGAGTTTTATAAGTGTGTCATCGATTTTCCAAAAGGTGTGCTATAATTGTGTGTATTCATAGAAAAGAGATAACCATTTTCTTTGGTCTGTCTCATAAATTGGTAGACTGACTTCCCCTGACAGATGGCTTCTGTTTCTCCTGTTCTTTGGAGTGAGTCCAAATGGCTATCTAGGACCAATCCCTATGCAGAGTCTGAAAAAACTACTCCATCTGTACAGCTTACAACCCTTTCTGTTCTTGTCTACATTTCTGACGCTGCTATCTGAATGGCTCTTTTTTTTTTCTTGCCAGGATAAATACCTAGGGCAAATATGGAGATCGATAAATTATTCCTTTCTCCTGTTATAGGTCTGACAGTTCACTATGTGAGATCATAAGAATTGAGTTGACATCTTGGATCATTAACTGACTATAGCAATTTGGTAATGAGTAATCATTTATTATGCATTACTGTTTAATTATTTCAGTGCAAGGTATGAAAAAGAAACATTACTTCACAATAGTAAAACATATAGACCTGTTACAGCTGCTTATGCACGATTGTTCTTTGTGATAAGAAGCTTTCTGCTTTACATTAGAATGACTTTTGCCAGCTAATACCAAAGGAGAAGTGCAAATCACTCACAGATCCCATCAGAATCAGGGGCTTCTTGAGAGGCCAGCAAAAATTATCCTCAGGTAATTTCTTTGTCGTGCCTAGAATTGATTTAGAGGCCAATGATAATCTTTTGTTTTAAAACAGAACAGTGGGTTTAATACCTGGTTTACCCAAGTGTGAGGTTCACTCAAGCTCTCGTCTAGTAAGCTGCATTTGTTCTGAAATAACTTAGTTTTAGCTAGACGCAAATATTGTAAATGATACAGATGTGTGTCTTGTTTGGAAAATGAATCAGAAATACATGCCTATAGGTAATAATATTCAAGGAAAAAAACCCACCACCAAAAACCAAGCCCTTGACTGCATATGGAAAAGTGCTGCAGACTATATTCTGTAGTAAACTACAAATGCATATTTTAATAATTTCCATTAAGCTATGGATAAGGACACTGAAAAAATGTATCAAAGTTTGAGACGCTATCTGAAATGAACTTATTCATTTGAGCATATAATTTGAATTTGTCAGATGTTTGCTCATGGCTTGGATGCGTAGACTTGTGGTTAGTTAGTTGCCGCTCTGAATGTTGCTTTTACTCCTGGAGACACAGACTTATCAACCTCATTGTTTTCACTGCATCTTTTGAAAGCAGCTTGTCAAATAAAGTATTTACTCAGTAAAAAAAAAAAAAAAAAAGCAAACAAACAAAAAAAGCAGTGATGCCTATATTTGTTCCCAGACTGTCTCAGTATGTTATCAGTAATGTAACTCTGACAATAATTATTACAAAACCCTAGGATTCTATATAGTTGCTAGATCATTATGAGCGTATACCACAAGAAACTGATCATTTTTCTCATCTCTGGCTGTCTGAATCCTGTAGATTCTAGGATCAGGATATTCTGCAGAATATTTCACCTCTTCTCTCAGAAAGAAAGAAAGAGAGAATCATCAAGCCAGGAAAATCATTTCAGGGCCTCAGGTCACGTAGTGAACTTAGAAATGACATTTCAGAAAGGAGTCCTTTATGATTCACCTCTTGATTTTTGATCACTTAATGCTCTTCTGCTCAACGTTTTCTCTCAATTTCTGAGGACTAATATTTTTAAAGGGCAGGCTAGTTACTGGAATCCAGAAATATCTCATGATTTGTCTTGAAATACATATTTTTGGAACACAGAGTATGGAGAAGGGATTTCCCATTTGGATCCTGTTGTTTGACTGGCAAAGTAGTAATAGTAAAAATAGAAGTATTGATGAAGATTTCTAGTGTTTATCTTTGCATTTTTCTTTCTGTTATATATCTTGATGAAGGCTGATACAATGCTATGAAGTCATCTGTTAAGTTTGGAAAAAAAAAAGCTGTGTTCAGCTTTAGTCTGGGGAAAAAGCAGATGGTGTTTTCTGTACAGTTATGAGATATCAGAGGCAGATAAAGCTCTGATCAACAATCAAATGTGAAAAAAAAAAGATAACGCAAACCCAAACATACAAAAAACAGACTAGTGAGGTTACAGAAACTCATTTCACCCATCTTCTTTGGGTGAACATGCTCCTAAATATAAGGGGGAACCTGGGGAATGTATCTTGTAAAGCATGAGAAAGCTGTAGAGAAACTAACATTACTTTTGCTTTTCTCACTTCTGTGTTTATTTCCCTCTCCCTGATCTTCAGTGCAAATGTATTTCAGTGTACGTGAAAACCATTTAATTTCAGACAGAGTTTGAGGAAAGTGAGAGGCCAAAGGCTGCAGTTCTGCTGGGCTGAGCTCAGTGCAGGCAGTGGCACCCAGCTGCGTAATACAGTTTTTTACTGCGTAGTGGTGAGCCAAGTCCAAAAAAATTAATAGCATAACCATGTTCAAATTCAGTTACCAATACAAGCACTGGTGTATGTGTTTTTGACATGTCCTGATGCTGCTACCATATGACCAGAACACAAGGTCATATCCTTTGTGTTCCATAAGAATCGTGCGTTTACATCTTGTGATACAAGCTTGTTATAGAAGATAATTGGAATACCTATGACTGTGTAGAGGAATTATTAGTAACAATTGGTAATTGAGCATTGTTACTGAAAGATAGAAAACTGACCTATGAATATGTGTACTTTTGCAGATTTATTAGAAGTCTAGGAAATAGGGTGGGAAACAAGAATGACAAGTTTACATAAGGATATTGGTGAAATAAGCATTCTAGAACTAGGAAACTAGGTATTAGAATCATAGCATTGTGATATTATGAATCATTTAAAAAGGAGATTAGAGTGTACAAGAAGAGTAATAGAACTTTATTTAAAATATAGTTTAAAATCAAATCAGGTAAAACAAATGTATTTATAAACAACATAGAGTGTTATAGTTTAAAGCTCCAAGTGTGACTCTGAAAAAGTAAACTTTGGGGTTATACACTTGGCTAATGCACAGTAATAATAATGACATGCCAGAGGAAATTAGGCTACAAGGGAAGCTAATGCTGTAATGAGAAAATAACAGTAACCTCACTGTACACGTAAAATAAATGTTTGAACAACATTAATGACTTCTCTATGGGGCTTCTAAAAGGAGAAGGATAAAGTAGACACGGCTTCAGGAAGCTAATCAGAAAGAAATGAGAAGGGTAACCAAAAGAGAGTGGGGACTGTGATAAGACTCAGTCACAATCTGAAATGCAGGGGTTCTCTAACTACCCAATGTTTTACAAGCAAAGGTTGAGTTAATTTGGGGTTTGATGGGAGTTCAGCAACGTGAGTGCTTTCTGGGCCACCAGAAATGAGTGCTACTGCACCTAATTCTCAGCTCTACTTTTAATAGCTAATTCCTCCTAAAAATACAGTTGCAAGTACAGTTCTGTGGAACAAGAAAAAGGGCCATGCATTCTATCAGATGGACGAAAAAAGGGGAAAAAATGAAGTTATTGTTGAAATTGCACTTCAACACACAGAGTTTAGAAAAATGGTGATTTACTTTGATAAGCTTCTGATTTGAAGTCAGTTATGGGACTGTCATTATTAATGGCTCACCAAGGCTGCAAATTTTAAAAAATCCAGAATTTATGTAAACACCACATGTAAAGGAAGTGGAATCTAATCTTTAAAAAGATTAAGTCAAATTTGTGGCTTTCTTCTTCTTCTTTTCCTAATAATTTATAACAAAATGTTACTTAGGACTTTTCTCTGATATGAGCACACCATTTTGATGCTATAATATTGACCTTGTGTTGAGCAGCCATAATGTAGAATTTCTGTGTACTTGTATTTGTATGATCAATTGCCATATATGTAAATCATTCTTTTGAATTATTTTGCATATAAAGAAATCAATTACCTAAGTAACAGTTCTTCAAACAGCAGAAGTTTGTTTATATTCTAGGAAGAAGAGAAGTTGTAAGATATGAATCAGATCAATTACTACTCACTGTTACTGTTAGAACACCTTGTTTAATTCCACAGCAGTTGCTTTTACAAATAGTAAAACTTAATGAGACAAAATATTCTACTGAAGGCATGATATTTTTTGCTATATTGCTATAGCTCCAAACTTCTGCTTAAACCTTCAGGTACCTGCAGAGAATTTCTAGGTCTACACACAGAACTGATTCTATAATGAGACAATCTTGGGACTGGACATAAAAAGTTACCACATGTGAACCACTACTTCCTGCATGCTAAGAACAATTAGGGAGGGACAGTAGGTCTTCAGTGGCTGAATCAAGATGTTCAAAATTGCATGGATAGTCTAAAGTTAATACACATGACCCTTTACGATCATGTATGGGTGAGAGGCAATGACCTTTTAACTCCAGAACCATTTAGCTCATCTTAGGAATGTTTTATGGGTTCGTCCCCATAAGCTAAAGAAACTATAGTGAGTGCCAGAAGCGAGGTAAGTGGTACTGTGCAGCTCACTCTGGGAATAGGCTACAGGAGAAGGGAAAAAGAGAATGCCTGTGAAGCAGTGCAGTACATTAACTATGCTGCATCTGCCACTGGAGCTGGCTTGTTCAAAGCTGCCTGAGGCAACTCTGCAGCCTGAATATAAGACAGAGAAAAAATATCACCAAGAAGGAGTGGTCAGAAACATGGATAAATCCACACATTTGAACCTATGTTCAGTGGCCAGGTGGTCATACATTGAGCAAGATAGTAATCTTGGATACTTTCATCCTCAACTCCAGAGCCAGCACACCCCACAGCTGGAACTGCCTACTCCACAGAAGTCTGTGTCATCCCAATAATTTCACAGTGCATGCACCTTAGTATGACTGACCTCCAGAAACCACAAAATCGGATGTGAAAGGAAAATAGTACTACACATGGCCTCTGCTCAGTGATGCTTAGGGTCACAGTGACTCATTTATTCTCTTGAATGTTAATGTGGTCTAAAATGATCACAGAGCAAATCTTTTTAGTGAGTTGGAAACCATGACCCTTCAATGTTTTGAGATGTCAACCGTTCTTGCTGCAAAATCATTCAACATGATCTCATTCTTTAACTCACTTACTGAGTTAAGCTGATCACTAGGTTAACCCTAATGTGTAGGTTTTTTGTTTGTTTGTTTTTAATGAACATAAACATATAACAATGAGTTTACTGCATTAAAACTAATGCACAGTCTCGTCCCTGATGTAATGGCTGAACTTTTGCAGAAAGCAAATAGAAATTGGTGTTTTAAAAAAATATCCACCCAACAAATCTGTGCTATGGATTAAGGCAGACTATACATTCAAAGAAATTCTTCAGGATTCACTTCAATCAGTTTTCCTCTTGACTCTGAAGAGAGGTAGCCAGAAAATGGTTAAAGGTGCTCAACAGATCAGATGTGATTTGGTATAGAAGGAAAAAGAATGGCAGTGAGTCAGGAAGGGCTGACAGATGGCTTTTCTGTTGGCTTTAAATGATGCTCCTGTAGTACCAAAGAGAGCTCAGTCAAAACCAGATCACAGATTATCATCGTTCCCCTTGTTCTCCCAGAGGGCTGGAGGAAGGGGGTAATTGCGATACTCTTGTGCCTTTTTGAGACAAAAAATTGGATTAGAGGGAGCAGCAGCAGGAGCTAACTCATTACTGAGCATCAAGTGTTTCACACTGTTAAAGCAAGGAAAACATCCCAATGCATTTATATCTGACTATTGTGTTTTTAACAGTTAGTGTGGAACAAAAAAGCTTCCTTTCTTTTTCCAAGGAACTGCATGTAGAAAACATCCTGACCTTCATTTTCAGTTTCTTAGCATGTTTAGGAACTTTCAGGATAGTACTGATACTAAGTATCTGTGGATATTTATGTCAGAAAAAATGAAAAAAACCTTCCTTGGAATGCCCTAGTAACTTGGCACAGCTGGTGATGTGGACAGCTGCAGGATTAACAGCATCAATTAAACACCTTTTCTCTTTCTCAGAACCTTAAGCAAGGCAAATAGCTTTAGCTAACCTGAATTGGCAATGCAAGAAATCTTTGCCTGGTTAAAGACAGCAATCACTGGCTTTACACTACCACTCCTTTATGGGAAGTAACAGTTGGGAACAAGATGCATCACAGGCAAGAGGAAAGAGCTCTGATCTCCTCCTGTCTTGCCCTATCCAAAGAGCTAAAATGTAGAGGAGTTACTAAGACTTTAAATTCCCCTTGGACTTCCAGCTTGACAGAACAAAAATTCTCAGCATGTATGAGAATGCAACCCAAAATCCACAATTAGTTCAGCCAACAGAAAATCATCATGTCCTTGTCCACAGCACCGAGAACTGTGCAGCAACGTATTTCCATCTTTTCACCTGGAAACAAGTAATTTCTAAAGTATCGGGAGATTGATTGTGCCTTACAAAACCTGAACTATAGGAATCACTGCAGCTGTGCCACATCAATTCATGTAGGATGCATAACGTGATTTTAATATGTGGAAAGGAGTTTTGTGAGTAATTTCATTGTGTTGCTAATGGGAAAAGAAAATTATGAAGAGAGATTTGAAATACAAAGCAAGCTGTTTTTCAGAATGAAAATCCAGGGAAGTGTTGGTTTTCTGAAGCTTGTGTTAAGTTAGCTTGCCAGTACAGCACATGTGAAAACGATCATAAAGAAAGGAGCATTTCCTATGGGAGAATCACTGCACCTTCTGAGAAAAATGATCCATTAAAGCATCTATGCTGGAAATCTGAGAACTACATCTCCCCCTGTGCTCTACAGAGACTACAGCTGTCCTATTCAATTACTGTCAAGTGCTCAAAGATGAAGTTTTTCCCTGTCCTGTTTTCTTTCAGTCTCAGATGCTGCTTTGCTGCAAG
Organism: Odontophorus gujanensis; assembly: GCA_013399175.1. Classification (NCBI taxonomy): domain Eukaryota; kingdom Metazoa; phylum Chordata; class Aves; order Galliformes; family Odontophoridae; genus Odontophorus; species Odontophorus gujanensis. The sequence goes on along the minus strand of VXAB01007534.1, from coordinate 259,980 downwards.
TAATTGGGAAAAAAACCAACCACTTTGAATCCGTGTTCTTACCAGAGCTCTCGGTATGCACAGATGGCAACCTAAATAGTCTCATTAGTTAAAATCAGGAGGAAGCAGGCAGCTCAGTCCTTTTTGTGAGAGCTATGAAAAACAGAGCCTGAAGTGATTTCTGAGGAGGAGGATAATGCCTCTGCCAGCTGCAGAAATACAAAGAGGAGGGAAATTTGAAATGCTCTCCCTTTGCATGAAATCTCTACAACTACTCATCGATATGAATTAGATAGCATTGGCTGAGGGACAGGTGCTGTTTTTGCAGGTGGGGAAAGCAAAACTCTGAGCAATGAGGGCTGTCACAGGATTGTTACTCAAAGATGGAGCACAAAGAGCAGCTGGAGTGAGAGAGAGGGAGGGAGTGTTTGTTGTAAGAGAAAGCAAGAGAGTAAAAGAAACGAAAGGCTGATGGAGAAAGACCAAAGACAGAGGAAAAAACAGTGTGTTAGGAAGAGACCTTGAAGAAGCACAGAAGAGCACATTCGATGAACTACTGAGGACTCTGCCTCTCATCACTTAATGGCTGTTCTGTTTGAATATTTATTTCATCAGCGAAGTCTGATCTAAATCGCTCACCCCTGCGCTTTTTCTTTCTTTTCTCACCTGTCCACAGCAATCGCTGTCATGGAGTAGATGCTGGCGAATACAGCTGTGATGGGGAAGAAGTTGTGGAAGCGGCAGTAAGCCTCTCCGAAATACCACTCACTGTGCAGTGCATAGATGAAGTTGATGAGAGTATTGAAAGCGGCCATGGAGGCATCAGAGAAGGCCAGGTTCACCAGGAAGTAATTGGTCACAGTCCTCATGCGCTTATGAGCCAGGATGATCCAGATGACAATGAGATTTCCAAAGATGGCCACTGCCACCACACCACCATATGCCAGAGACCACAAGGCGATGCGCCAGGAGGGCTGTACAAACTGGTTGGAGAAGTTGGCTGCAACAGGGGTAGAAGCATTTCCAGCTGGGGCTCCCAGCACCTGTCCCCAGAGATCACCTGCTGCAGCAAGGCTCATGTTCCACCTGCTGCTCATGCTTGCATTCCAGTTGGTTGTGGGGACAGAATTCATCTTGGATGTTCCTCTCTTTTCTTCAGGGAATGTCTCTCCCACCTCCCTCTCCCAACCCTCCAGAATCCCCCCAAAAAGTTAAGAAGAGGAAAGAAGGAAGTTAGGCAGCACAGCAAGAACTGGGAAGGAGAGAGCTGTTAGAGAAAGCTTTGGCTGTGCTGTTCAAACTGTCAGAAATGCCGTACTAGCTGAATCAGAAGAGCCATCTCTGGGTAGAAGACAGTCTCATTCCTCCTCTGTGCAGCCACCTCTTGCTTTTGGTTTTGCTGAAGGAGGATGGGACTGGGAGCTAAGGCACGTTTTATAGGCTTATGAGTTGTCAGCGTCATGAAGGGAGTGGAGTGATAAGCTCCATCGGCTGGTAAGACAACACCTCTTTCTCTCTGTTCTCTCTCCTCCCCTTTTATTTCATTCATTGTCAGCAGCAGGCACTTTCAGGAGCTGTGGAGAGCACCACGAGGAATATGAATTCTCTCATTTCTGTTGAGAATTGTTTTATATTACCTTTCTTTAGCTTTTATTATTGTATATCCTTTTTAAATAGCCTTTTTGCCCTGTCTGTGCAGAGGTTAATTAGCTGGCTTATTTGAACGTGCAAAAGACCAAGACTGCTTTTTTTTATTAATATTCTTTCCATATCTGCTTCTCTGCTACTGTCTTTTCATTTTGTGCATGCTTTCCTTTTAATATTTCTGTTACCTACAGATTTGTAGTAGTGATCTCTTTCAGGTAAAGAAATACATCTTGTTGCTTTCTAATTTCACTTCCCGGTCTGTAATATGCAAATAGCATCCCAAAACACTTGTAAAACTAAAATGCAGCTACTTTTTCCCAACAGCACAAATGTTGGTTCCTGCAGAGCCATTTGCATATTCAGCAGAGACCGTTTGTTGAAATGTTACACAGCCCTGAATATAGATGTACTTATATATGGGTAAAATACTAGTGGAGTGTTTGAGGGGAAAAAAAAAAAAAAAAGCATATTTTGACTTCTTTACTTATTTGCATTTCATTCACAGTTACTACTATTATTATTTTGAGCAAATGATTTTTAGATCCAATGATTTCTATACTGGTAGAAAAAGGTAAATGAGTAAATAGAACACTTCATGTTTTCACATCCATAAAATCAGTTTTCCTTTTAGTATGTCAGCAATAGCTGGCATAGAGATTGCGTGCTTTGTGTAAGGGTTGACTGCAAGGGACTTCAACTAGCAAATCTTTGCAATTCAGTTGGCTGCAGTCTTCAGGGAGAAAATGTGTTTTAGTGCAAACCACTCCATACCTCAACAATTTAGAGCTGCTACTAGTCATCATCAGAGATTTCAGCTATCGTAGCAGTGGGAGCAGTTCAATACCCCTACTAGCAATCACACATTCTACATATTTTAAAATAAAAGATTCACAGAAAAATTAAATATTCCTGTGTGCCACTTCTTCCCTGTTTTATTTAACCACTGAAAGTACTGCATATTATTTGCCTCGTACAATCCTTGCAGTTGAGTAATTTGGGTATGCTTTCCTAGTGAAATCAGTGGGATGCCAACCAGAGTTGTCAGCTAGAACTCCTTGTTGCATCATATTGTCCAGAATAGGCCAGTAGGATGGACTGAGATAATCCCATACCTGAACAAAAAAAGTCTGGCATGTAACAAGCAATCCAAATTACAGGCAAAATCCAAATAAGAAATTGAATTAACTGTGGTGAGAATAATTTCTATGAATCTAAGTATCTTGAAGAATTCAAGCACTGTTTCCAATGCACGAGGAATACTGGACTCACTAATTACAGCAGAGATTTTGACACCCAACTCTTGACCTTAGAATCTTCATCCATGATTCTCATATGGCTCTAAGCTAGAAAGCAGAAAACCAACGCCGTGCCCTGCCCCTTTCTACTTTTATGCCCATACTGGGAACTCCAGACTGTGGCCTTTTACTAAGCTGATCTGTTTTCCACTTCCCACATGCTTCTGAACAAGCTCCTGCAATGTCCAAAGGGCTAAAGAAATAGGTTGACCTGTCCTTGAACACCTATCTTAACTAGGAATTAACTGATTAAGGAAAGAGGTAAGGAAGCCAGCAATTGACTCTTGCCTAGAAGGGTAGTTCACGTGAGCAGTGAAGGCAGCTGTTCTTTTCTGTCAGAATTTGTATTGATTATATGTGTACTGATTGAAGTTTGATTAGTTGAGGCTCATCAGCAATCATTTTCTCAAGTAAGTTTTACAGCAACTTTGGTGAAAGCATTTGTATTGGTAACTTCTACGTAGCAAGATCTGCCTGACTAGTGAAATTTATTTAAAAGAGCAGTGCAAGTGCAAAGGACCATGATTTGTTGTTTTTTTTTTCTCATTCATGTAGAAAAATAAGATAGATGTAGAGGGTGTCCACCTGGAATTTTCTTCTGAAACTGTTACAAGCATTTCTTTTGCCTGTTCCAGATTACATATATTCACAGTGGAAATTTCTGTATAGGTAATACTGTAATCAGTTTGAGAGTAACTACTTACTGTATGCTGTTTTCTAGTCTCTGTTGTCCTTCTGCTGATAGTTTTGTGCTTGATCAGTCACCTGTGGTTAAACTTGTGGCTATTAGTAGTTCCTCATTCCATAGCTTCACAGAATTATTGAAGAAAGTGTAAGAGACATCCAAACTGATTAAGAAACTAGCCATGATTGTCTGTAGTTCTTCCTTTCCCTTACATTGAAGTTATTTTTTCTCAGTTCCAGGCAAAGCTCTCCTGCTGAGCTCGAAGCGGAGGCTAATCTCTGTCTTAGTGTTTTGGCTCTGAGGAGATTTAGAAATCTTTCTGTTCTTTGCTATTTATGGAACTATGATTTCATCTACAGATCTTACAATGTAACTTGAAGTTTTCATTTGAAGTCACTCTTCCACTAAATTCACTTGTACAGCATGGAAAAGAGAGCCAGAGAATATCAACATCAATATCAGCAAAACAACATCCTGTATGTGGTATGTGTGCTAACCTGCATCACTGTAAATCACAGCGGTTATGCTGTGTGGTTTCTTTCTTTTGCATACAAAACCAAGGGCACTGCTGGGTTGGCTTTCTTTTTGGATTTGTTTGCTTAGACTTAACTCATGATCTCCTTTCTCTACCTCTGCCCAAAGCTGGAAGGAGTGATCCTTCATCAGGAACTGTGGTGGCCCTGATTGTTTTCTTCATTGGGGTGTTACTCAGCTGCTTTTGTATCTTCTGTTCATCAGTCACTCAAAACTGGTAGGAGAATTTCTGCAGTTTGAAAGTGCTTAACACTGTCCTGTTTTTTGTCACTCCTTGTTCTCATTGTGCTGCTGTCATGGCAGTGTCAGTCTACCTGGATTTTGAATGGTTTGCTTTTATTTATGTGGCTTAAAGCATAGCTGGAAAACTCAGTTTGAATCTGGTTTCTGATTCTTGTTTATGAATGCAAAAATTTTCTTGCCATCACTAACTGAAGCTGACTCAGTAGGATATCAGGCATCTACACAAGCATGTGATTAAGGTTGATGAAGCAAAGAGGCAGGTCAAACCCAGAAGTATAGTATATGGCTTTTCTTCATAGAGGTGGCCAAAAGACTGGGAACAGTCCTGTCTGCTGCCAGATTATTTAGTTCCCAGGTTCCCTGATCCTTAGCCTCCCACCTGTGTTTCCCCAAAGTACATGGTCTCTGCATGAATGCCCCCTTTTCTTTTTGTTCCTATTTTTATAGCAAAAAAAATACTGTTTTTCTTGTAAGATGCCATGTAGGAGAAATGTTACTATTTTCTTCATATTAAAGAACAAAAGAAACAATGAACTACCATGCAGGCTTACTAGCTCAGTAATTAAAATCACGCTATAGTACAATTATTAGAACTATATATGAACTTTCCATTTAATGGCAGATGGGTTTCTCCAAGTGATAGCTTTCTCCGTACACTGAGGATTGCTCCAGGGTGATGGAGCAATCATACTCTTGATGGCTGAATGATAAAGTCATTAAAAATGTGAAGTTATGGGTCAAAAATGGCAATTAGTAATTAAATACAGTTAATAACTGTAGCAAAAGAATGTGGAGAAAGGGGAGATTTTCTGGAGTTAATATTTCAGCATGTTTAGAAAGAAACTCTTAAACTTTGTTTTAAAATTTGTTTTTGGAGAACGGACAGACACCAACAGCATTTAAATCAATATAAATCTTACCAGGAATTTTCTTTTAATCAGCCTATAAAAAATGATTGGTCACAAAAATTCTGTTTATGTTGTCGATTTACATTTCTTGCAGTTGTGTCTGAGAATCTACAATGTTCTTCATATGCCTTGCGTGTAAGTCAGTGCCTCAAAACGCTTCTTTAAAGCTATCAGGTTTTTCCATTGCTCTGTTTTTTTTCTTTCCTCTCCTCTTAATTTTCTTTTTCTGTTCCCCCCCCCCACACACTTTGGTATATTTATGCCAGCTGCAAACTGGAATGAAGACTTTCCAGCCCTTTCAGCCTCTTAAACTAAACACAAGATGAAAATAATTAGAATAAACGATGACCATCAAATTGTCTAGAATTATCATTTGTGTATAAAGTACTGAGATAATAGCAATGCCATGACTTATAAGATCTGTTGGTAGGCATAACTGGTCTGGTATAATAGGATTGCATCTGCTGTTACTGGCTTTTTGAGGCTTGGTGTAGAAAGCTACCACTTGTGCCAACCAATTTTCCTTTTAATTAATCTTTTAACCTCACATATAATCAAACTGGGAGGTATCAGGTTTCTTCAGTGTGCAGATGTCATTTCCACATACAGTATTCTGTAAAACCATGTCCCGGAAGACTTCGTTCGGTTACGGTTCTGCTCAAAAGAATTTCATTTTCGGAACACCTTTATCTTCTGCTTGAAGGGTCATATCTGAAGAGGTGTGGACTGAAAGTGCTTTCCTACCTTACTCTACACGCTTGCTAGAGGCACTTTTTATGGCATAGTATTTTGATGTGTGATGTGCTTTTGTTACACAGAAGGTTCAAGTGAGAATAGATGTAGTAGAACATAAAAATAATAACAAAAATAATTGAACGAAGAAACTCTGTCAGTATAATTAATTATCAAGTATTTTTACATTTAAGATATCAAGAAAACTTCAAATTGGAGGCTTCAGAAAAGGGATGTTAGAGTTATGTAGGACTAATGTGAACGATGTTGTGGAATGTCTGTCAGCCTTCAGCAACTGTTCCGTTCTTTTTCTGAATGTGATACAATTAGTATTTAACGTGATCAGTTATTGGTGTGAGGAATTGACTGGACTTTAGAGTAGACCTGAGGCATTTTGTTGCTTTTTGGTATGTTGAAGGCATGGCACCATAATTACTTATCCTTTTTCTCAGATATCTGCAACGATTACTTTTCTTGATGCATAGCTAGCAAGTTATTTCAAAGAGTTTTTCTTCACTTCAAAAGATACCTTTTGAAGCAACATAAAGGATCAGGAATTGAAATATTTTTCTCATTGTCACTTCCCATTGATTTCCATAGAGCTAGTTTATTTAAAATACGTTGCAAGGAGATAATTTATCACCTGTATTGGCTATGCCTTTCTTAACTGCATAGGAGGTGAGAGGTTTCCTCTTCTCTTCTGAGTGGGAGTATAACACTACAGCGATGTTATCTGGTCCTTGTGTTAGGCATTATGTACATAAACAAAAGCAGTCTTCTCAGTGAGTATAGAATTACTTCCAGATTCACTTTTCCCCCTTTCAGGTCTACTGTATAATAAATATGTTAGAAAGCAACGGAAGAAGCAAGAAGAGCCCTTTCACATTGTTGCAAAAAATATTTTGCCTACTGTTTGGGGTCGCACCATCATTTGATTGAGAGGTTCAGATAGCCACTATCCTGTTCTCAGGAACTTCTGAAATAAGAGAAGCCTGCAGAGGGAAAGAGTAGGACAATATACATCTCAGTTGGATGCTTAATGTTTAAAACTGGCTGAAATTCTAAAGTATGCCATATTATATCATTTCTTAATGCTTTATTCATTATGGTATTTGTGGATATAATTGTACAGTTTCTTCTTTGACTGTGCTGTGTTTTTGGACTTGAGTTCCACAGTCTAGTTAGGCATTGTATGAAAAAATCTTTTAGTGTTAGACTTTTCATTTCATTGTGTGCTATCCTAAATGTTAGTCTTCTCTTTTTCTTTCACTTCGGCATGTTTGAGCTGAGTTTTATATAACTGAAGAGCTAATGTGCAAAGTTGCTTAATGGCCTTGCTCTTTGACACTTCTTTGTTTCTAACAGTCTTTCTTCAACTGTTTTTCATTTATCAAAAAGTTTCCATTTCTAAGGCTTTGCAAGAGATTTTTACAAGAAAAACAATTCCTGATTTGAATTCAATTTTTGTTTTCCCTCCCACACTGTGTGTATGTTTACTAGCTACGTGAGGGAAAGATTATCAATTGCACTGGGGCTTAAAGGTGCATGGAATGTAACTGCATTTCCAAGCACTTAGCCTGGGATTGTTGCTGTTTGCAATATCTAGATTTCACATCATGGTGTGTGTGGTGGAGTGTTGATTCCCTGTGATCAAGTTGAAGCATACAGCTGTTTTCTTCTACCTCCTGTACTCAACTGTGATTGCAACAAGCCCTGAGTGAAGAAACAGGTGCTCAGTGCCCAGGTGTGGCTTAGACAGGGGCATGCCTTGCTCTGATGGTGAGCCCAGGCTGTCGGAGCTGAAGAATTGATTAAAGCCAACTTTTCTTCTGGGAATTGTACTGAGGTACAGCTATGCTGAAACTGCTTTTTGAATAAAGTAATATTCAGCATGCATGAGGATGAGTTATTTCAGGGAGATTAAATAGCAATAAACATAAATGATACCTGATCTGAATCAGAAATATATTTGCCAGGTTTGTGTTTTTTGTGTGTGGGAGTGTAAGGGAACTGCTGAATCACGGCCTGAACCACTGATTGGTCACCTGAGGTGAGCATCGAGTCAGCCATGGGGGCACAGGTGGAGGTAATAATACTTGTGTGATTGGAAGGGGTGGAGCCTGGCTCCACCTCTCCCCAAGCCCCATTTAAGGGCTGACCACCACCAGGAAAGGATCTCTTCTTGGAGATCCCTCTTACGTGAAGTCCACCGTGAGCCTTTGTCGTCTGAAAGGTGAGCCATTTTCCTTTTTGTATTATTTGTGCACCATCTGTGTAGACCTATCCAAATATACCATCTTTAAGATCACTCACGTTACAGGGAGAAAACTTTCATTCTTCTTTGATGAAGGAAGTAGTAGTGTTACCTCACACACTGTGAGTTTCGATCTACAGATCCTCCTGGAAGGCTAAATGCATTAGTTTCCATTGCCAGTAGCCTTGCTTAGTCCTCTGTTTTTTTGACTGCTGCACATGAAACATTACTCTGGAGGCTGAATATCTGGTACAGCGAGGTGCCTGTTTCAAAATGTAACTTGAAACGTACAGCCGTTCTGTGGAAAATAATTCTTACCCTTTTACTTTCATGGTCAGCTATGGCTTTAAGAGGAAAACACAACATGCAGTGTGCAATGCTAGAAATTTCTTGAAAGTGCTTAAAAATTTCTGTTTGAATGCATGAACTGTGTTTTAAATATTGTAGATCGATCTTAAGAGTTTTAACTGATAGCAGTATATCTGGAGAGGAGGGCAAAGGGGTGAAATGGGTTGTGATACAATAAGCATTGTCTTGGAATATTGTGATTAGTTTTCTTTCCTGCCATTATTCTTTTTGTTTTTACATTCTTCAGGGCAGTCCTTGAAACAAATCAGTGTTAAGTCTTAACTGAATTAAAATGTTGTTCTTCTATCTGCTATATTGTTTGCAGTGGAAGACAAATAATTCACAACTGTAATTACAGGCATATCGGCCTTTACCTCTTTCTCAAAGTGCTCAAGTGCCTGTCTAATGTCATAAGTGAGATCAACTAGCATCATACTCATGTGCATACTCATAAGCATTTGTCCTCTATTCTTCTTTTCTTTTAAATATCTTCAGTAATTCTTTTCTGTATTTCAAATTTGCATTTAACACTGAAATTATGGAGTCATAGAAATTAGAGAAAAAAAGAATTTCCATTAGATTTTGCAGGTTTTGAACCTGCTGTCTTCAAACCATTGGTAAGCTGCTGTTGCAATCTGAAATTCCTCAGGGTCTGTTTGTAAGTCATTCTTATATGTCAATTGAAGAGACACCTACACCCATCAATATGTCAATCAAAAAGACACCTAATAGCAATACAGTTTTCTGTACCTCCTACGTTGCTGTTTCCAGTGCTTATTTTCCTTCTAAATATTCAAATTAAGGGGGGTTTTACTGGTAACTTTTCTCACTCTTGGGGTTACTGAAATATATGTCATATATAATAAAATGTTCAAGTGTATTCATACATAATAAAATGCATATTTTAAGCTCTTGAGAAAGATGAGGAGACACAAATGGAATCATAATAACCCAGTGCTGAGCGGAAGCAAGAAATGTGATTTTTAGGTATTTTATCCACGTAATCAATCGAGCATCAATGACACGCGTGTGTTTCACTGTTACCTGCAAAGAACAAGTTTGTTTTTTTTTAAGACAGGATGCTCCAGAGATATTGTCATAGGTCCACATATTCATACCAAAAGATTTGACGACAAAATGATTTTTGTAGATATGTGTGGATCAGTTATTTATGTAAAGTCTGAAATGGCGTGAGTATGCTGAATCATACTTGGAATATTTGGCTTCAGATGTTGTCTGAATTTCAGTTCTCTAGCTGTGGGGCTATGATTACGTACGTCACTGTTATAACTGTAGATGTGTCTATAGTTGCCCTTTCATATTTTCGTAATACATTAATGAATAACAAAGTGAAAGAGAATTTAGAAAATAAAACAAGAAAATTCACGAAACTCTGTGATATCAGCTTCATAGAATCATAGACTCACAGAATCATTGAATTGTCATAGCATGGCTTCGGTTCAAAGGGACCTCAGGAATCATCAAGTTCCAACTCCAGTGCCACAGGCAGGGCTGCCAAGCATTAGATCCAGTACTAGATCATATTGCCCAGGACCCATCCATCCCAGCCTTGGAGACCTCTAGGGTCTGGACATTCACAACCTCTCTTAGCAACCTGTTCCAGCTCCTCACCACTCTCTCAGTAAAAATCTCCCCCAACATCTAATCTAAATCTCCCATCCTTTAGCTTAAAACCATTCCCCCTTATTCTGTCTCTATCTGCCCTTGTAAAAAGTTGATTTCCCTCATTTTTATGAACTCCCTTTAAGTATTGTGTAACCACCCCCTCCTCTTTTCCAGACTGAAAAAGCCCAGTTTCTTCAGCCTGTCTTTGTAGAAGAGGTGCACCAGCCCTTGATTCACCTTTGTGTCCCTCCTCTGGACCCTCTCCAAAAGCTTCGTATCTTTCCTGTATTGAAGGCCCCAGACTGGAATGCAATACTCCATTCCAGATGGGGCCTCACGAAGGTAGAGCAGAGGGAACAGTCCCATTCCTTGCTCTCCTTGCCGCCACTCTGTTTATGCAGCCCAGGATTCTTTTGGACTTCTGCTGCAAAAGCACACTGCTGGTTTGTGTCCAGCTTTTTGTCCATCAGGACCCCCAAATCCTTCTCTGCAGAGCCACTCTCAAGGAGTTCTCCCAGTCTGTACTTGTATCTGGAATATTAGTGAAATATAGCTACTTAGTTATTTAATACTATATATATATATATAATATGTCCTCTGATTGAATCAGTTTGTCCTCAATATATATTGCTGATATTGATTATAAAGAATAAAGATTTCAGCATTGATCTGACAAGCAGTTTTCCTATTATCTTACTTTCAATGTTGCATTAAGAGAATATTCAGTGTTAATTGCCTCCTTCATTAAAAACAGATTTTCATGAATCCTTCTTCATTCATCTTTACAGACAGTTCACTGATTTAGAGTAAGATCTACAGAGTATTTCTCAAAAGCAGTATGATCTTCCCTCTGTTAGGAGACTGTCTGCTCGGAATGCTGATATGATACCACATTCTGGTAGCATAGCAGTGATTTGTTACTTTTTTCTTTGTTGTACAAGAAAAAAATTGCCTCAGTATAAACTTCCATGTGATATTACATAATTCTTATCACTTTAATTAAAATATATACATATACACATATATATGTAAGTTATAAGTACTAGACCAGAGTAATAGTTACAGGACTGGAGCACCTCTCCTATGAAGGCAGGCTGAAGCAACTGGGCTTGCTCAGCCTGGAGAAGGCTCTGGGAGACCTTATTGTGGCCTTCCAGTGCTTGAAGGGAGCTTACAGTCAGGAAGGGGACTGATGTTTTACATGATCTAACACTGACAGGATGAGGGGGAATGCCTGTAAACTAAAAGAGGGGAGATTTAGGTTAGACGTGAGGAGGAAACTCTCTTCTGAGAGGTTGGTGAGGCACTGGCACTGCTGCCTGGAGATGGGTGCCCCATCCCTGGAGGTGCCAAAATGCCAGGTTGGATGGGCCCTGGGCAGCTTGAGCTGGTGGGGGGCTGGGGGGGGGCTTAGGTGATCTCTAAGGACCCTTCCAACCCAAAATATTCTATTATGATGCTGTGATAAACAAGTCTTATAATTTCTTTTGCAGGAAACATACAATAAGTAAACAGAGAATCTGCAGATACAACTTTTCTATCAAATATAGGAGGAAATATTTTCACAGTGTGGTTGATCTTGTGTATTGAATTGCGTCTTTTTGAAATGAAAATAAGGGATAAAAAGAAAACATACATGGCTACTCTCTGTCAAATGTGGGAAGAGTTTTGCTTTCCCCCATCCTGCATTTTGGAAACTAAGATTTGTGACCTGCCTACTTCAGAATTAATTTTTTATCAGACAGTTGAGGTGCAGATCGGCATGAAATCTGAACTTTTTTTCTGCATCTTAAAACAGTACCATGGAGTACATACTCACAGTTTCTTGTATTGTCTAGTGCGTTTGCTTCTGTATCTGTCAGGTGGAAAAAACTTTCAAAAGTGACAAATGAGGATTATGGTGTTCTTTAGAAATACTATTACACACATTCTATTCCTAAACTGTAGAATCAATTTGGCCAAAAAGTTCACTATTCTGTTTGGTTTTAGGACAAATAGAAATATTTACAAAATACAATATGATCTGCCTATGTACAGTCTTATGGAACCTGTTACCGAAATAATCATGTCCTAAAGGCTACTGTTTTATTTTTTTTTAATTGAAGTTAATGCTAAATGTTTTTATTTTATTTTAATTTTTTCCTTTCTCTGTGTCCCTCCCTAATGCTCGCTTTGTTTTTCTGTTCCATGATGCTTCTCCTTTGGAACTGGGGTGAAAGAAAAAACAATTATGAAATTCAGTTTGTGTCTTCAAGGAGTTAGTCACTCTCTTCTCTGCAAACCATTGAACCATCTTATTTCTACTCTGACGTATATTGGCAAAATAGTTCTTATTCATTTGATTTCCTGTATTCATGTGGAAAGAAAAAATATTTACACAGGAACAAGAGTTTCAACATTTGCCTTTCATCATTCAGAATTTTTCAGCCTGAGAGGGCTCATTCCTACAGTCAGCCCAAGGATTGACACTGAAGTTGTCTGGCCAATTGCTTATTAACTGCTGAAGGTTGCATACTTGCTTGGTGTTCTGCAAGCTGCATTTTAGTCTGAAAATATGACTGAATACAAATGAAGTGGAAGACTCCCAGAATGTGAGTAAAAACTAGTGACTAGTAAAAGTGAAGGAGAGGACAAGAGAAGAAAGTAATTTTGGTAGTTTTCCCTAATCAAAGATTTCTAGAAACTTGCTATTGCAATTTCCTTCCTCTGAGTCCTCCAGACATTGAATATTTTTCCTTCATGTTTGCTGCAAATAGTTTTGTTGATTGCTACTCAGTTTCTGTTTGCTAGGTAAAATGCTTTTTAAAAAACTTAGTTTTATTTGCCAAGTCAACTGTGCTTTCTTCTCCACTTGTGTTTTTATAGTGCTTATATTTTAAGGGAAAACAGTAAATGCAAGTTAAGGCCTTTAGAAAAAGTAAATAATAATGTTTAATACCCATCTCCAAAAAACAGTTATATATAGAGAGACAATCTAAGAAGAGCAGATATCATTCAGCCATGATTTCTATGTTCATCATAATTCTAGGAATAATTCATAGTGCTGAATATATCTTCCTTGTGCGATAAAGATATTCTTGCTCCCTTTCTGGAGTCTGACTCACTGTACTTTTATTCTCAATGACTTCTCCTGTACACTAGAGAAAAGTGCTTTCTGAACTAGATTATGGACAAGGCTGTTGACTTATTGGCAAAGTTTTACTGGAGAATTAGCAGTTTAGGCAGATGTTTTCTTACTACCTTCCCTGCTTCAAATATGTATGTTAGTCTATAATGACTAACAAACTTGACTAGAAGCGACTTCTAATTACAGATTATTTTCAAAACTATTTCCTGAGGTTTTGCTTCATATTTTTCAAGCAAACAATTTTTTTCAGTTTTGGCTGAGCCTTGAATGTACTGTAGAGGGGAGACAAATGAAGGGTAAGAGTAGAAGTATTTCTCACCTTTTGCTTCTTTAAGCACAGTGTTTCGTGCAGGCTGGTACTGCTTAGTCTGTGGCTGATCTGCAGTTCTAGACAGCTATTCAAGAGCCACAGATTCTTCAGATGATATATTCTGTAGAATATGGAAAAGAAAGAGCCAAGTTGCTCAGGTTCTGTCTCAGTGTAGGATAGTGCTCCTGTTGCCTCTTAATTGTGCTGACCTGAGAAACCACCTAGCTCTTAGACTTTTTGTATTAAATCAGCTCTGTTAAGTATTCTTGATTCAAATCAATCAGATTAATCTTACGCTTTTTCCTAGAGCAGTGACAGGCAAAAGGCAGATTGCTGAGTGCTAAGAGCATTGATACTGGGTTTCTGCAGGCCTGCATTGTAATTTGGCTGCAGCATAAGCAAGCTTGGGTAAATCGGTTCCTCTCTCAACTTCACATTTGTTATCTTTCTAGTCTCCTTTGTCAGGTGTTGCTGTTGGGGTTGGAAGCCAATCGTCTGCAGTTTTGTCCCAAGTTCCTCTGTGTATGCCACACTTTGAGGGGGAAAAAAAAAGATTTTTTTTTTTTATGTACTACATAACAGTACCCTTCTCCTATTTCAAGTGTCAGACAGGCTAATTTGGCAGAAAAAGAATTTTATTGCAAATGATCTGACCTTTCTCAGTAATCTAGCATGTTCCAGATGCATTATGAGGACAACAGAGAAACAGCCAATTAACTTCTGAGGTAAAATGATTTAGACTATTTTATTTTTTGTGGATATAAGATATATCGCCAGATGTAGTTTGAAGAAGCAGTGGCAAAGAATGGGGATGATAATTTGTAATAAATTGTAACTTATTTATTTAGACAACCTCTAAACATTAACATTCATATTTGACTATCAATTATTTTGGAACGCTGTGGGAGGTATTTTGATGTTTCCAATCAAGTCTTTTTATTTAATCATTATTATTGAATCTCAGGTGATTATGTAGATTTTTTTTTAATGATCTATACTCAGTCTCTTTGTTTATCTTATGTGAAGATAGAGCCTGCATGCTCTTGAGCTGTACTATACTGGACTATGTGGTACTAAATTATGCTATGCTCTTCTGCAGCTGATAAAGGCAAGAGTTGGTGACAAAGTTTCTTTCTTTGAACACTCTTTCTAAAGAAACAAACGTATTTCATTTAAGAGTGTTGTAATTATCATATTACTTAATCACTGACTGATGTCTTCATGTACTTGTCCAGCTTACAGACTGACATTCATTGTCTGAGTTTGCAGTCATAAATTACAAAGTAGAAACTGCCTGGCAAATGTTTTCTTATATTATCATTTCACGAGCAAGATTTGATCAGAAAATTTTGTTACTTTTTGCAGTCATTTATAGATTGTCTTTTCAAGTAGAAAACTTGCCTTTATAGAAACTTTGCTTGTCTTACTCTCCAGAGAATCACAGAATAAAATCATAGGGTAGAATCAGACCTCCAGGACCACCTAGTCCAACTGTACACCTAGCACAACATTGCACACTAAACCACAAAAGTACTACATCTACCCTTTCCTTAAACACCTCTGGGGATGATGGCCTTATGTTTTCCAAAAAGATGAACTTGGAAAGTTTTCTTTGCAAAAAGTTTAAATTCTCTGTGTAAACTTCCCACTGTCAAAAACAGTTGTAAATTAATATTTTGACTGATCTCTCATAGTAACAGAATCATAGAATGGTTTGGTTGGAATGGTTGAATTCCTGTTGCTTATTAACTCACTACATTTTACAGTGTATAGTTACTTATTGGTTTATATTTCAGTGAGCGAGCTCACACCTTTCACAGGTAGACTGTGCTCTACTCTCTTGTCAAAGCAGACTTCTGTCCCTCCTGAAAACTTTAAGGAGCTGGCGTAAAGGGATGGCTTAACCCAGCTGGAAAGTGGCAATTAACAATGTTTCAGGCCAAGACATTAAAGGTTTCACGTGCTTTAGACTAGTAGCAAGAATTCAAGGAAGGATTCAGATTCTAAGCTAGATTCTCTTAGAACTTCCTTTTTTCCTGTTGCTCTTGGGATAAAGTAGGGTGGTAAGTTGCCTTAAAATACTTGCTTTCTGTTTCATTTACAACAATTCCCACAGCAGTGCTTGTGAGGATTAAAAACACATGGTTGCCTCCAGCCTGCTCCTAGCTTCTCAGTTCTGTAGTGCCTGATTTCAGGGCATAAAAGAAGAACATTCTGCCATATATCTGGTCTTCATGTATGTACATTAGAGATCTTGTATGCATACAGAAAATACGTGCATACACATAAAATTATCTATCATTTGTGATACTGACCATGAGAACCTAAAACCACTGGGAGTAATTCTCCAGGGAAGATCTAGAAATACCTTCATATTATCTTCTGTTTTTCAAGATTAATAGTATTATTATTATTTATGTTACTACCATGAAATAAGGGCGCACCCTTCTCTGATGTGCTCGCTTTTCTCCTCTTATTTATCCTGAAGATGGCTTAGAAAAAGCTGTGCAGCAAGTGATTTTGTTGTCTTTTATGTTCTGATTGTACAAATGCAAATAAATTTCCCATCATTACAAGCCATTAAAATATGGTCTTGTGGTTTAGCTCAATTTTAGTATTTTTTTCTTTTGCTGAGCACTTTCTGTGAATTTATTAAGACCTTCAGGAGAGCCTAGCAGATAGTCATTCAGTTATCGATTATTGGCTTTTAGCAGGATATTATGGAACCTCTAAGGAGCCAAGGAAGTATGAAGTTTCTCTCCTGCTGGTCTGACGATCCCCACACTGCCTCCTTATCTGCAAAATATTGCAATTAATTCAGCAGTAGACAGGCTTTTATGCACTATGAATATATTCAGTCAGAGAAATTTAATTTCCAATGAAGTTGTCCAGATTTCAGTCAGAGTATTACGGCTTCAGTAAAAGCATCTTGGGACACAAAGGATATTACTTTTACTGCATTCTGTGAACAGTTCCTTTTAATCTCTGTTATTGTAGTATGAGTCATTACCGTGGTAGCTATATTGAGAAGATATTCTAACCACTGGCAATAGCTCTCTCTTAAAAAGACTAGAAAATTGGATGATACATCCTAAGAAAGAAGGGAAGGGAGTTGTCTTTTTTGAAAAAAAGAACATGTATGTGAAGATAAAATTAACCATCCTTTCATTTTTGAATGATGATGGAGGTAACAATCATAAGAAGCTTACTCAACAACAACAAAAAAGCTTTTTATCACTTTCTTGACCATAGTAAAGTTTGAATTGCTAAAAATTAGTATATGAGTCTGGCCCTCCCCTCCAACATGTATGTATCTGGCATGTAATACTTTGCTAAATTGTTTGATGCTGCTCCCCAGGACTGTCTTAAAACAGCTTTTGAAAAGTGACTTCACTAAATACTTTCATTTTCATGTTTTAAACATTGCCTTGAATATGTTGTTTGTTTCGTGTTGCTGTTGTCTTGCTTTATAAAGAATAAACGTGTCATTTATTTATTGAAAAGGTACTACCAAGTAGGTGTATTTCAAATACTCTCATTTTGTACAGTACAAGCAGTTAGTAGAAAAAGATATTTTTGAATTGATTTTGAAAGAAAATTAAATCTCGTATTATATTGTGGCTTAATATTCCATTGCTAGGAAAATAAAATTTCAGAGAAGAAGGATTTTTTTCTTTCATTTGAGGGCTGTCTCTGCTCTGAGTGTAATGATAATTACTCAGTTGTGTCCTAAATCATGGATCCTCTTTAGAAAGTTCCAGTCAACTGAGTGTCTAATTAGGCTTTTTTCAAGCAAGTTTAGTCATCAGTAAATAGACACATTATGAGTTTTTCCTTTCCCTAAGCTTAGAGATGTTTTCACCTTAATTGCAGATTTAATTTCCCTTAACTTACTGACTTAACTTTCTATAGGCCTAGGTTGGTCTTAAGACCATTTTGTTTGTTGGGTAGTTCAGGTTTTGCTAAAAGCAAGAGTAGTTGGAAGAAAAACTGAAAGACTGGGTTAAATTTAATGATGAAGAGGCTAGAACTGCTTCATAACAGGCTGCCCAGGGAGGTGGTGGAGCCACCATCCCGGGAGGTGTTCAAGAAATGTGTAGATGTGGTACTTAGGGACATGGTTTATTGACCACCTTGGTGGGTGGTTGGACTAGATGACTGTAATGGTCTTTTCCAACCTTAATGATTCTGTGACAATTTTTATAATTTCTAGCTAACAAACCAACTCTGATCCTCCTTGCTGTTGCTGCACAAGAGAAGCCATTTCACATGAAATAATAACGATGTTAGCAGATAGCACTGCTACACCCCTAATCATGGATCCTAATCATGGAGTCAAGGCTCATAGATGGTCATTGAATTTATCTGCATACACAATCTGGAATTGCATCCACAATGATGATAGTTGAAACTGATTGGCAATTTTCTAACCATATGTAAGAATCATACTGCTATGATTCTTTTAATAACATTTTTCTCTTCAAAGGATACCACTCATTTAGAGCTGCCAACAGGTAGTAATCTTATGGTAAAAATGCACTTTTGTTTTAGTGGACTTTTTCTTAACAAAGGTGAAAATCGTTTCCTGTCTGTGAAAACTGCAAGCCAAATGTCTCATGGCCTGGATGTTTTTCACAAACATAGGCCGATACAAACGTTAAGTGTTCTAAAATAAATTTTTCTACCTTGAAGTTATTGTTCCAAAAAGTGACAAATGAAAATGAATTAATCCAAACCATTCTATGATTCTACAGGATTATGAATGTAAAATAAAATTCTGCCATTTAAAAAAAAAATAACCCACACATAGAAAAAATGAACAAAAAACAACCCACAATACCCTCTCCACATATACTTACAAAGCAGATCAAAACGAGACGTGCAAAAATCTTGGTAACTACTCTTTCCCTTGCAATGTCTCCTATGAGTATAGCTACAAAAAGGACTATAAAAAAGAGTTCAGAGATCTGGGATTTCTAAAATTAAAATGTGATTCTTCCTTCACTTTCCCGAGGCAGATAGGATAAAACAAAATGGGCCTTTTGATTAAATCTCCCATTTCCCCTTTAGGCTATTGTTTGAAAAGAATTTCTTTTCATATACATGGCAAGCACATGGGATTAAATCTGTTTTATAAATCTTCTGCTGTTTTAAAGCTGATACAGATGGTGGATGTTGATAAAATGTTTGCTGTCTCATTAAATTGTTCAGATAATTTAATTTTGTCAAGCAGGATTTGTAGTGATAGCAGTATGTGTAGAGCTAGCATTTGCAGGCTCAAGAAAATTTCTTGTGTTTGACTCATGTTCAGTGTTATATAATGGATTTTTTTACAGATTTATCTGGCTAAGAAAAGACTCTTCATCACTCTCACTACACAGCATGCATTTTTTTTTTTTATATGGATGATAGAGATATGTCAGCCCAGGATTTACCTTATGTCCTTCAGGTGAATTCTGACTATGCCCTAATGAAACTTTGGTATCCCAGAGGGTAGAGCCTGTGTTCTCTGCCGTTAAACAGTATTTTTGACACATGCTCTTGACTCTGGGGTAACGTGCCATGCCCAATAAACCAAGGCAAAGGGCAGTGGTAGCCTGAAGGTGAGGCGGGACAAGGACAGAAGTTAAAGTCAGCTGCCATTCTGTACAAAAAGAAAAACAAAAACTGCAGAGAAAAGAAATTGGAAGGATGGTCAAAGCAGAATAAGAGAAATCAATAAGAAGCAAGGAAATGGAAGCTTGGAAGGAGAACACTGGAGATAACTGGAAGATGAAGCAAGTTGGTTTTTGGAGGTTGAGTGAAAGGAGTGGAAAATGAACTGCCTGTGCCTGCAGATTAATGCTTGTCTAATGATTGTCTGTCTTCCATTGGGAGACCTAAAAATATTGCTGTTTTGTCTGTGGACACAGAACAACTGTGTTTAGACTGTCTTTCATTGACAGGATTTTCTGTGGCCTCTACTACCACGGTTTAGATGTCTTAAATATTTCCAAACCTCAGTTCAATGGACTGAATGAGTTTGACTTGCAGACTGCTGAAATGGTTGCTTTTGTTGAATGTGGCAAAGTAGTTAGGTGAACTTTTAAAATTCTAAACTGATGGGAATTTCCACTTAGAGCTTGAGATGACTTTTTTTTTTTCCCTTATGTTTATGTTTGTGCCTTGATTCAGGACCAAAATACATATTGAATTTTCTCATGGTCGTGCAGTGCAGTCTGACTTTTTGGCATACTGTTCATTTTCTGCTGTCTTTTCACAAGCAGCCGAGCCTTATGGTCAGAAAATGCAGTTTGATACTCTGGCCAGAAAATAGCATATTTCACTTTACAGACTTTCTTTCTTTACTATAAGGTACATCTCTCTTATCCCAAATGCCATCAATCTTCAGCAATCAACTGTATTCTTCTCTACTGTCATGTCTTATCTGAGAAGAGCAAACTGTTCTTTCTTAAAGTGAAGTGCAACCTGGTATTCCAGGTTTATGTGACTGACAAATTCACATTGATATGCTAATTAACACATGTTGTCACCTCTCTGCCAGCCTCTTTCTTGCCAGAATGTTCTGTGTCCCACGGGCTTTGTGTTTTTCAAGACTCTTCACTAATGTGATTTATCAGCTAATTCAGGAACCATCTCCCATCTCAGAGAACTGAAAGAATCTTTTTTTTAATCAGAATGTGCTCTGCATCTTTCACCTATGATGGAATCATACACTGTCAGATAGATCTAAAATGTATTGTATCATCAGAAAAGATTAACTAGCGTTAGCTCAAAATCCTGTGGAAATTTACCCTAATATATGTATATATTTCTAAGCTTGTCTATCTTTATTACTGACTTCACAGGCCATCAGTCAAGTGGAAACTCCTTCAGTTTTATGATGTTAAGTCTGGAGAAGTGCAAAGATCCAAAAACTACACAGGGTATTTCCTGGTCATCACCGAATTGTAAAACTACATTTAGAGATAAAAATCTTTAACTTTTAAGAGAAAGGAAACAGTGAAGTGAATTACTCAAATTCAAATTCCCATTGCAGTGAAGATGTTTTTCATTAGTCGCTGAGAGTTCTATATAGAGTTATGTCCCTGCTATTTTTTTGTATTATCAAAGAAACCCCAGCACTTCCAGATGAGTACAGGAAGTGTATCATCAGTCCTGAAACAGTACCAGTTATCATTTTTTTTCAGTGTCTTTCTTTAATCTCTACGTTACAGTAAACTCATATGATGTCCTAAAAGTTTCTGATCTGTTGTTCCAAGTATTTTTTTTTTTCTATTTTATACATATCTATTTCTTTGATTTCTTTTATTCTTGTGGATTAATTAACTTGGAAGTCAATTTTCTTGACCTGCTGGCCTAAGGGGCTTTACCAGAGGACTAAGTTGTTAATGGCTTTCTTGTGAATCCTTATATATTGGCTGGTTATTCTCAGGGAAATGCACCATCTTTAAATCATGTTAATTTAGATCACTTTAGACATATCTGGATATGACTGGACCATGCCCTGAATGCAAGTAATCCTACATGTTACATATACTGAGTGAGGTTATTTTTTTAATGCCATCCTCCTTATTGTTGAAAGTTGATCCAATTTTAGAATAAATATACGCGGTAGCTGTTCATAGGAGGTATGTTATATCCGTATGACATTATGGATATCTAGTACCTGGTCACAGACAAGGACTGTACAGTAAAGGAAGGACTTCGAAGGATTTCTAAAAAATTTAGATGTAGTAACAGAGAACAGCAGAAGAGAAAACACTGATGTGGCCATTTTGTTGAATATCAAAGAAGAAATAAAAAATAAGTCATGCTTAAAAACTATTCTTTTGGGAAATTATCTTTATTTTAGAACGTGAGAAGACATTTTACCATAAAAACTGATCAGTTTTCCACCAACTGAAGTATACTTTTGTCTTCTTATAATATCCCAATAAACCACGGCATATCAGAGCTGCCAACAACAACAAAACTATTATAACAACTTACCTTCAGATTAGGTAAGTTTTATATATTATAATGATTGGGAACCTGCTATGCTCTCAGACTGGAAATCTCTTACTAATTTAGAAATCAGGCTTCTGCATTGAAAAACATCTTTTTAAAAAGTTATGCAAGTCTAGAACACAAAAGATTGAGTTCTAAATTTATTTTTCGTTATTGTGTAAGATCCTTTGTGTTAAATTATTCATCAAACATAAGTGCATATTTGACATGCTGGTTTTCCACACCCTTATATATTTTCAAAACAATCTGATTAACTAATCAAACATAACTTTGAATCAAAACTCCCTTTGAGTATCTCTCTAGTAGAGAAGCAGTAAGCAGGAACAATTGAAAATCTACTTCATTTAATAATGTAAATAGCAAGGTCAACTTAATCTTGAAAAAGTTACTTCCTAAGAAAATTGAAGTATTTTTATGAAAGCTTTGCGTTGTAATGGGAAATGTTTATTTAAAAAAAAAAAAAAGCATTTTCAGATGATATTTTAGAGAAACTTCATTAAGAAAACTGGAAATTGCAGAGAGCAAGATATGTTTTCAGCTGAAAAACACTTCCAGTGGAATTAAAGAAAAAAAAAGAACTTGACTAAAATTAATTTCTCTTCAGTAACTTTCAAAAGTCAAACAGTGAAATTTGTTTCAGTGTTTGTTACTGACTCTTTCCAACCTAATGTCATGTTCAGAGAAAGAAAGTCAAAGGTTTTTATTTGAAATATAAGAAAAATGGTTGGTTCTACTGGTTGTAAATTAAAGCTTTAGATTTACTTGATTCCCTATCATAGAATCCTTAATGTTGGTAGGATCAATAAGATCATCTAATCCAACCATCAACCCATGCCTGTGACTGCTCTAGATGATGTCACCCAGTGCCACATCTGTCCTTTTCTTGAACACCTCCAGGGACAGTGACTCCACTACCTCCTTGGGCAGCCTGTGCCAATGTTAGGTATACTAAGTTTGGGAAGAGAAAGAAGTAATTCAGAAAAGTGGGGTTGGTTTCAGAAGATTCTGCTAGCAATTTCTTTGCTAAGCTTCCCAAATACATGACTTTGTAGAGATGGAGTTCTGTGTGACAACATAGGCACCACAGTTTCGCAATACAAAGATGGATAATGCTTATAATCTGCCTTCTACATGAGTATAATCAGCTTCAGTTTTCTATTATAGAAGTATAAAGAACAGGATAATTATAATGCAAGCTCCCTTTTTGGTATTTGTTGTTCTGGAAACTTAGTGAGGAGAAAACATTTAAATGACTGTGTTTATGAGCTGCAATGAGAACTAACAGCAGTGGTGATTTTATTTATAGTTTTGGTATATACCACTCTCTGACTGTGAGATCAACACATAATGTCCTGTTCTGAAAAGTACTCCAGAAAGTACCTTTTTTTTAATTCATGGCCTAATAACTTCTTTGCACTTCCCATTTCTAAATCTCATGGAATAACCATTCTCTGTTAATTTTCTCCAAAACTGTTGCAATGTTTTAGAATAGTGGAATCATTGAAAGGCTTTAAATCTACGTTCTTTTAGTTTAAACCCCCTCCCCCCCACCTTTGTCCTATCACTATCAGAACATGGGGGAAAAAAAAGTATCTGTCGTGTATAAGCTGATATTTCTCATGAAATAACACCTCAAGTTGTTCCATTCACCGCTGCTCTCAATCCATTCTACACCCAAACTATGTTCTTATTAGGACTGCCACAACCCAGATTTAGGTCCTAGCACTTGGTCTTATTGACATCATAAGGTTTGCATGGGCACACCTCTTAGGCCTGTTCAGGTTCCTCAGAATGGTATCCCTTCCTTCTAGCATGTCAACTGTGTCATCCAGCTTGGTGTCGTCAGCAAGCTAGTTGAGGGTGCATTCAATCTCACTGTCCATGTCACCAATGAAGTTGGTAAACAAAGCCAGTCCCAAAACTGA
Source organism: Odontophorus gujanensis (assembly GCA_013399175.1). Taxonomy (NCBI): domain Eukaryota; kingdom Metazoa; phylum Chordata; class Aves; order Galliformes; family Odontophoridae; genus Odontophorus; species Odontophorus gujanensis. The sequence goes on along the minus strand of VXAB01007534.1, from coordinate 236,357 downwards.
TCTTCGAGGAATGCCATTCATCACTGATTTCCACCTAAAATCCAAGCTACAGACTGCAACTTTTTGAATGCAAACATCCAGCCAATTCCTTATCCACAGAATGGTCCATCCATCAAATTCGTGTCCCTCCAATTTAGAGACAAGAATGTCTCGTGGGACAGTGCCAAAGGGTTTGCACAAGCCCTGATAGATGATCGAGATGATTGTTCTTATGCTGGAAGGGGTGAGTGGCCATGCAAACAGGATAGGGCAGGCCTACTGTAGAAATCTTTGAGGGAGCCACCCCTTGGGGTAAGGCATAGATTAGAATAAACAAGACAAAGGAATAATTCTGTTAAAAGACAGGACTTCAGGTAGTGAATTTCTTTTAAAATTGTCTTTGTGTCTGCTACTCAGATACCTGGAGGTCATTTTTTTGTTGTTGTACAATGAGTTGATAGTTTATATGATGATATCAGTTTGTATTTTCCAGTATTAACAGAAAATGTTGGGCATTCTTATAGGACTTTGTAATAAATTGGAATAGCATTAGGTGGTCAAAACCTGTAAAAAAAAATGCTGTTCCCTGTTAGATATTAGCAGTTTTTTGAATCATATAAAATTGTGTTGATTTTTTTTCTAAATCCTGTATGATTTTTCTTGTTGGGATGGCATTCTGACTGAAACTATTTGTAGGCTTTAGCTAGAGTTTTTAGCAACTCCTTCCAGAATTATAGAAACCACTAGATGTAGAAAACTACTGAATAGTATTAGTAGGTTTAAGGTTTCCATAGGAAGATGGTCATTGTATGTAAAATGCATTGATCCTCTCTGTAAGGACTATGCAGTATGGTAGATGAAAATCAAATGAAAAAGTGGGAAGTTCTCCAACAGTTAGGACTATGGATTATAAATGGATGTGTATCTTTTGTCTGACAAATTGAGCATCAAAAAAGAAAAAGAGACAGTGTGTATACTTCCTCATTAGTATAACTAGGCTTGTTGATTCATTTGATTTTGTTTTTCAGTACATGGGAGATTAGAAAGTCTGTGCTGGAAACACCTTGATTGCATAATTAAATGTCATTCTCTTGTGTCAGCATGAATTTTTTATCCCGAGAGAAAACTAAAGACAGCCTAAGTGACGAGGGAAAAAGAACTAGAATTTACTTTGAAAAGGTGGAAGAGTGTTTAAATTTATGCCTGTCATAAGTAATCCTTAAAGATCAATGCAGTTTCTTTTTTAGAAAACAATAAATTAAATAGTATAACAATAAGACATCAAACAGTGTAACAAAATACATTCTGTCATGAAAGAAGAATGGTGACATTTTGCAATAGGTATTGTGGGAGTCAAAGGAAAATATTGAAGAATACTTGCAAACGTTAACAAAGTTTACTGGATTTAGTTAAGCACGTATCCTTCCGTTCAGGAGAATGAAAGTATTTACAGTTCAGTCATGGCATTTAGGTCTTCCCTTTGAGTTAGAGAGCTGAGATGCTGCTCAGTCCTTTTTCAGCGCAGCTAGTTCAGTGGAAGTTAACAAAGCTGTGCAAGGAACTGTTTGTGGGCAGAGTTTGCATCTGAGCCCAGAGTAAAGCAGAATTATTGTCAGTTTTGGCAGTTACTTGAAGACAACTATTCAGTCAATCACGAAACTACAATTATGTACCTCAGTTTACAACTTGAAAGGGAGTGCAGCATTTTGCGTAATTAAATGTTTTGGGTTTGTTATTCTGTTTTTATATAAGGGGGAAGCTCTCCCTAGTTCTTTCTTTTGGAGTTGACTCTCTCTGGGTAAGGAAGCCTATGGACAAACTGTGCCTTCATTACTCTTACAATGACTTGTGGGTAGTGCCTCCTTACTGAAGCAGGCATCTTCAACTCACTGAAACCTGAAACTCAGAAACCTGAAAGACAAGTGCTAAAGAGAGAGAAGGAGGAGAAGTGAGGAAAGTTGAAGGTGCTTGGCTTTAGGAAGAAACAGCTAGTGGATGGACAGAAGCACTGCGGACAGAACTCACTGTGTAGTTACTGTGCATTAAGGCATGCCTCTATAAAAACAGCAAAATTAATTTCAAAGAAGGAACTCTACTTTTCTCTCACCTCCAACCAAACTCTTATTACTTTAGTCAACTCATATTTTTATTAAGTATTATTCAAGCTGTTTTCTCTCTATTGAGAAACTGGAAGTATTGTCTTCCACAGATACAATATTATGAAGATATTTTGGTGGCTAGGAGCTGTCAGGAAGATGCACAATACACAGGTCCTTTTGCTGTTAGTAAGGGCTAGTGTGGTGTCTAATTGGCTGTACTTAGAAGTAAAAGGAGCAAGTAGGACAGTAACAGCATTCAGGCTGAAGAATGACCACTTTATATAAGGTCACCCAGTGCTTGTCCTTTGATGCTATCTGAATGCAAAGCCCTTGGATTATAAGAAAATCTTTTCAAATAAGGTTAGGCAGGCTACCTATTAAAAGGTTCACTTCTGCAGTGAAATAGAAAAATAAACCACCAAATGATAATTCACAGTAATTATCCAAATGATTTTCCAGCAGAGATTTATGTTGGATGTGTGTAGAAGTCGAAGCATGAGACAGGTTAGAGAAAACACCCCTGGACCATGTTGTTTAGATATTTACCTAATAATAGGTTCCTTTGAATGAGTGTTTTGTGAATCAAATAGCTAATCTTTATAAAGCTATTTGGAAAATGTAAGTAGAAACACAGTGCAAATGCTCACTATTATTACTACGTATGAATAATTCTATTAAGAACAACAATCATTTATCTCAATTAAAGACCTAATCCAGCTCCCAGTGTTCTTGATGGGGTGGATTTCCTCTAGGCTAATGAGTAGGCCAAATAAGTTGGCTTTTCTATTGGTTAGGAAGAAAAATCTGTCCTTTCCCAACATTATAATTATATACAGAGTCTGTAATGGGAGCCCCAAGCCTTTATGTGTAATAGTTGGTCCTATGGGTATTATTTGTTCAATAGTATTTTTGTATATCATCCCACATCCACAGCATTTGAGAATCTTAAATAAACATTGTATTTGCAGTGTTGGATTACAGAAGATGATGCTTTAAAGAAGATTATTCAATGTATTGCATTATGATGAATGTCACCAGCAAAACTGCTGTGTTCACAACTCCCATATTTCACCAGCTAAAAGCTAGTAGAGTGCTTCTCAGACTTAGCAGCTCATTACATACAGTAACGTTTTATTTTGTATATATCACGGTGCCTTGTAATTTCTTTGTCTTTTATTAACGGTCACTTTCATTTTCCTTTATAAATGTGCAAGTAATCAGATGGCTCTTAGCTACAGCACTTTTTAGCATTCTTAAACTGTATATATAGCATTAATTTAGCCGTGTGGAAAAACCAGACAAAATGATTGTGATTTAGGTGTTTATTCCAAGAGCATTACCTGCTGTTTCCCTTCATGGGTAGCATAGAAGAGCGGTAAAAATACTCAACTGCATGTTTAAGTACAGTGTCAGTGGGCACTCGGAATGTTGTTGTCAGGCTTGTGAGACCAGGCAGAAGATAAATATGTAGGTGCAAGGAGCAATGACAGGAGGGAGAGCTCTTCCTGTGCACATGCTAACAAATGTCACAGCCGTCTGAAGTAACTCATCTGCCTTAGCTTCTGCTTTTGTGTCAGGGGCTTGAATTCATGCTTGTCTTTCCATTGTAAATGGCCTAAATATCTTTTCAGATTATTTCATAAGTTTGTCCTGATACTACCTGTGGAGCCATTCCCTTGTCTTGTACTTGGCACAGGTAGCAACATAGGCCTTTTTTTCTTCTTGATGTTTTGAAAGAACTGACCCTTGCTTACCCTCCCTCTGCCTTTGTTGCCTTGTGCTAGAATACAACTGGAAGATGAGACAGAAAGGTGTGCGTGTTTCAAGCTGGTGTAAACTGGTTGCAATGCCGCTAGAAAATATCTTTGAACTGGTTCTTGTGCCATCCATTTACATCTGTTCAGCTCTCTCTCCGGTTCTTTGTACATTGAAACGAAGAGCAGAAAACAGGGATGATATCTGTGCAGTATTTCAGTGGATTTCTTTCTCTGCTGTTTAATAAAGTTTCGTGATTGAATTTGGCTTACTTTAAAAACAAAAACAAAATGAAAAAACTGCAAAAGAAAGCTAAGATCTCTTAATTTCCAAATCACAGAGGGATTCATGCTGAATTTTTGGGGCTTTAAGGTTCTGAATTAAATCTAGTGAAAGTGGCAATAAATTAAAATTAATTAAAACACCTTTTAAGGATACATTTTTTACATGTATAGTGAAATAAAAATAGTTTTTGTTCATAAGAAGTTATCATTACTTCTTAAGGATTTTTGTTGGAACTTGTGTATTTCAAAGGTTCTGGAAAAGATCTGCTGATAAATCTGTTAATTTATGATGTGTCCCATTTATATGTCCTTTGAATATCGAAAGGGGGGCTGCAAGAAGAAAGGGGACAGACTCTTCAGCAGGGTCTGCTGTGGCATGAAAAGGGGAAATGGTTTCACAACAAAAAAAGGGGAGATTTAGATTGTACATGAGGAAGAGTTTTTTACAGTAAGGGTGTTGAGGCAGTGGAATAGGTTGCCCAGGGAAGCAGTGGCTGCTCCATCTTTATTCATTGCAGGGGAGTTGGACCAAGTGGCTTTAAGGGTTCCTTCCATCTCTGAAGGATTCTATGATTCTTTGATTCTGTGTTGTCAGGAAAGGGCAGCTTTGGCTTCTAATAGTTCTTGAATGCTTTGTCCATTGTTTTGGCCCCTTTCATGTACTAGATATGAAGATGTACTTCTATTTAGAGAAAAGGTTTCGTACCTTGCATTTGAAACCACATGTTATAGGCAAGGTACAGAATAACAAAAGACCAAACAGTAGCTGTTTCTGCTGCCTGTTTCCACAGATACTTAATTAGGGAGGAATAGATGGCAGTGAAGATGAGCAGTGAGGCAAGTGCAGAACAGGAAAAATATTATTTTTTTTATTTGGCAACAAATGCAAATGAAATAATGCTGAGCTTCCAACTATGGCAACCGTACACAGTTACATAAATGATTAATACAATTTCCTGTCCTGAAGATGTAAGTTAGAGAATGCCTCTCTGAGGCTCTTTTTCTTCGAGGTGGTGTAATGATGCAAACTGTTCATCCTGTTCCTGCTGTGCTACAGTCATGACCTGTGAAGGCCATTGCTAGAGCTGGCCTTTATTTCAACAGCAAAAATAATAATAGCTTGTGGTTAGTTGGTGGGGTGGGTGTCTGTGCAAGCACAAGCTTGCAGAAACTTGCTGTGTAAGGTTTGTCTGGAGAAATTCAGCTAGCAAACAGGGCTGAACACTGGACTTACAAACTTCAAAGTGATCGCAACAATAAAATACCTTTATATAGTTTAAGAAATTAATCAAATTCCAATTCTCTTCCACCCCTGTCATTGTTGTGCTTTGGAAGCAGGTACCAAAATACGCTGCTGTTGCAGCGGAAGTGATATCTTCCTCACATCTTTGTTTCCTTGAGTCAATTGACTCTCATGTTCTCATTGAGAAAAGACGTGAGAATGAAACATGAGAACTTAAAGCAGTATACAGAGTCAACTGTCCGTGCTGCTCAGGAGCTAATACAGCACAAACTGGAAGTGGTTCAGAGGTGTCACTTTGTATGTTCTGCTTCACCTGTGGCAGTGATTAGCAATCTAGACCATACTTATGAACAGCTATAGGATTAGGTAGAAAATTAGCTGCAGTCTCTGGTTCCTGAAGGCCTTGCTATACTCTTGAGAGTGCAGTGATGTCATGAGACCTAGCTTCTTCTGTTCAGTACCATTTTTCATGTAACTCCTCTGGTACAAATTATAGCAGAAGAATAAATGCTAATTCATACCCAGTTCCTGTTCTGGGAAGGGTAGGGATGGGTTTTGTTGCTTGTTTCAGCTGAAGTCATGATGTATATTGAACTCTGCTCTGGAGTTAAGGAGTGGTGAATGACTCCTACGAAAGTATGTGAATAACAGGAGCTTCTGGGAAAATAAATTGGCAACTAGTGGGCAACTTGGTGTTTGCAAAGAAGGGCAAGAAGAGAAATGATCTATGTGAAGCAAGAGCATAAGAACAGAGTGGCCCAAAATCTGTTGATTATGTGGAGCTGGGAGCCCAGGATTGTTCTGAAAACATTACCATTTAATTGCCCGTTGACTTTGGGCAGTCATTTCTCTTTGATGCTTTTATTTGCAAAATTCATTGCAGTCTATGCTGTGTATCAAAGCTAGACTACCAGGAAAAATACGTTAGTACTATTCTGTTATAAGAGCCACATGGGCACCTTCTTTTTACTGTCTTGATTTCCTTCCAAAGTAGGGCATGGCAACCATTCTCTCTTTTTGATTCTCTGAAAGTTTAATATTGTTGAACTTGTGGATGTATTCCACATCTGCAGCTGAATTTTAGTTAGTTATTTTTGAAGATATGCTAAGCAATTAACTGGGGATTTTGTAAAGAAAGCAGGTGCTTAATATCTGTCATGGCCTAAAATACCTTAAATTATATTACTCTGATATTGAACTGGCTAGAATTAGAAGTATTTTCAGTATCAAAAGGTACCACTATTATTTTAGTATCTGTTATTTTATCTACTTCTACAGTTGGGAAAGCTCTGAGACTCCTACTGGAACTCACACAAAATTACTGCCAGTGGACTTTGAAAACATCCTTTACTTTTTTGTGACGCTATCCCAAAAAGCAGCTTTGTATGATAGAATGTGATTTGCATCAGATGCAAGTGTGATCTGTGGTTAGAAACAAACCTAGAGAATTGGCAATAGTAGTAGAGAGTGTGAAAAGGCAAATCTAACAGATATAAGTGGTGAGTGTGTTGTAATTCATGTCTGCAGGAATTATTTGACTCTCCCAGAACATAGGAGGAACATTATTTTCTACATGCATCTACAACTCAAAATGTTAACATTAGGGACAATGTCTCATAAATATTTTTTCTGTTCATTCTGTAACAGGTCTTGTGTGTTTCCATCATAGAATCACTAAGGTTGGAAAAGATCTCTAAGGTCATCTTGTCCAACTGTCAACCCATCACCATCAATATTGCTCACGAAAGCATGTCCACACAATAGCACATCTACATGTTTCCTGTATGCCTCCAGGGACAGTGACTCTATTGCACCCCTGGGCAGCTCATTGCAGTGCCTGACTGCTCTTCTGGATATGGAGTTTTTCCCAATGTCTAACCAGAACCTCCCCTGGCGCAACTGGAGGCCATTACCTCTCATCCTAATACTAGTTATGTGGGAGAGGAGACCCACCTCCACCTTGCCACATCATCCTTTCAGGGAGTTGTAGATAGCAATAAGGTCTTCTCTGAGCCTCCTCCAGACTAAAGAATCCCAGTTTCCTCAACCTCTCCCCATAAGACTTGTGCTCCAGATCAGTCACACGTGCTTTTCTCTGGACATGCTCCAGTGACTTGATGTCTTTCTTGTAGTGAAGTGACCTGAACACAGTATTCAAGGTATGGCCTCACCAGTGCCAAGTGCAGGGGGAAAATTGTTGCTATTACTGCTGACTGTTCATGTAATTGCCAGCTGGCTAACAGTCCCCATCTACCAAGTGTGAAACTGCTGTGAAATACAGTATCTTGTTGAGTGCTGTAGTGAATTGAATCTGTCTCCAGCTCCTGAAGTGTTTCTGGACCATGATGCTGCTCTGGACTTGCCAGTCCTCTGTTGTATTTGGACCACTGACCACTAAAGAACTGAAGAGGAAACTTGGAAAAAAAAAAAAAAGAAAGAAAGAAAGCAATACTGGAAGACAGTAGATTTATGGTCTAGAGTTTAGAGAATTCATCTGAATCCGGGAATGATCTGTGTTCATATGCCTACCTCAGTGCTCATCTCTGTACTTTATTCAATGACTTACTAAATGTGTATCACAGAAATAAGTGCTGCCTGGAAGGGAAGATGTTGCGAATGCAGTATACTGTTGACTTATGTGCTTTGGTAGTCATGGAAGAGAACGGTTTGCCTTTGACATAAAGAGTGTTTGTTTAGGTAGTTGAGCAATACACCTTTTGAAGTGATTATTACCTAAGACTGGAATGCAATTGACTGAATAGAAAGAAAAATAGCTGTTAAGATTTGATTAAACAAGTTTTTGCATACAACTAGAGACAGCACTGTAATTGAAGGTGATGGTGATGTGGATGCGAAGAAACTTATGCAAAATATATGAAGGAAGCATGTCATTTTCTGACATTGCAACTGATTGTGTTGTTAACAAATCACTCTATATGATAACTAGCTTGAAGAGAAATTGGAATTTGAGGAATGCCTTTAGGAATCCCATTCATAAAATGACTTGTCATCTTTTTCTTCAGTGCTGCTGATGCCTAAGATAACTTTTCTTTTTAGAACTGACTTTCTTGTATAATCAAGAAAGATAAGTAGCATCCTGTTGTGTTCTGTGCAAACCCAGCTGCAGGCAACATTTTTTTGTGGGTGATCACAGAGAGGAATGAATGTAAAAAAGTCCCCATCCTCCTGTCCCCCACCCTCAAGACCTACTGTAGGAATTTTGGCTAGTTATATGGTTCTAGCACTCAAATAAAATAGTAAACTATACTGACTGGGAGTAATGCCTTTGTTAGGTGGTTGTTGGTTGTTCTTTTTTTTTTTCCTATCTTTTTAGTTTTTTTCTTTGTTTGTTTGTTTGTTTTCCCCAATAACTAACTACATTTTATTTGTTTTCCAGTTCTTGAAAAGCCTTACATATTCTCTCTGCTCAGATGTAATGACCTCAGTTTGGTCTTATAGTGAGCATAAAGAAATTTATTCACTGAAGACACAGTGCTCATCAGAGCCATAATAACTTGTCGTTTGTCTATTACATGTTATAGAGTCACATGTTTGTACTGCAAAAATGTAAGAAATTATTTACTGTCTATATCTTCTAGAGCTGGGTTTCTTCTTCAGACTATGAAAAGTACCCTAGGAAAAATAAAAGCTTTGCGCCTTCCTGAAGTCTTTAATCACATCAAAAACTGCACCTCATTCTCAGAGCACTGAGATTTTCTCTGACAACCACACTAGGTAACAGACGGGGAAATTAGATTGCTTTGATTCTTGTAATTCAGAGTTATTAGATTCCTTTTCCTCATGGGGCATCTGCTGCCTTGCATCATTTGACAAAAAAATATGTGTCCTGTGAGAGGGAAGGAGTGTTTCCAACAGCCACAAACTGACAAGCTCACTTCTGCTACCCTGGGGTTTTGATGAGGTCTTAATGCTGTTGGGTCTGTGGTTGATCTAATCCTGGGGGAATCTGGACTCTCACTTCTGTCTGGGGGAATTCAGAGGTGATTTGGCAAGCGAAACTGCAGATTTTATCTCTGGTGTCAAAGAGACTCCTGTGGTGTACTCAGAGAACTTTTAGAAGACTAGCAGCCACCTCTGACATGTCATGTATTTCTTGCTGTTGAGGTATGACATCCATTCTGCAACAACAAAAATTTTATTCATTAATTTATAGAAGTGTAAACATATTGACTCTTGAATCAGTTGGTATCTATAAAATAATTACAAAAGCTGTCAGTAGCAAACATCTTTTGTGGTTTCATTGTTTTCCTTTTACTGCTTCAGCAAGTTTTAGTGTTTACTGTGTATATCAGGAATCAGTTCTGGTTTTGAAAACATTTGAATACTAATACCATACCATGCCCCCTCCTGAGGCCCATGCAAATGAGTGGGATGTGAGTAAACTTTTCCCTGAGTTTCTTACGAGCTCAAGTCTGACAAAAGTGCTTCAGGATGCACTGTAAATAGTGGAGAGCAGCACCAACTGTCTCCTATTTACAAAAGTGGATGCTAATGTCTGGACATGTAGAACAACTGCTTGTGACTAATGGTGAGCTTGCATGTTGCTGAGAAATGACTTACTGTGATGCAAAGTCCAACAACTCCATGAATACATGGGGCAAGAGTGATTTATGTTTTATAAACTCTTCACTATAAATTCATTGGCATTCAGATTCTGCAGTGGAGAACCAGGTAAAAATCCTCACAAGCTTTTTTCACTGTTAATTCAGGATCCACTTACTTTTAGTGGAAAAGTTTTGTTGTTACTGAAAAGGTATGACAAGGGGAAATGTTGTCTTTAGTCAAATTACAGAGATTCTAGCAAATGCCAGTAGACATCTTTAATCAAAAGGCAGTTATACTTTCAGAGAAAAATGCCCAACTATTTCATAGGAAAGTATAAAAAGAAATGAACTATTTTAGAATGGAGACAATGCTTCATCTCTTGATATAATGGATATTTTTTACAAGTCTGAACAAACATAATATATAATACATGCACCACTCACACTCTTGCACATGGTTCTCCATGCAGAAACATTTCCTTCTGCTGAAAAATTGTGTACACTGTTTTTTGGTAATACAAGCAGAAGTTAGTTTGATTGGCCTTTGCAAAGTCTTTTTGAAAAATCTTTGTCCAAATTTGAAAATATTTTCTCACTGTTGAAATTAAATAAAGATTGATCATCACAGACTACAGTTAATCTGGTAAAGACTGAATATAATAAATACAAACCCTCTTCTGTTGCCAACTTTTCCTCCCCATGGAATTGATATTGTGAGTGAGATCTTACTGATTTCCCCTGGAAAGAGAAACGTCAGGAAAAAAAAATAATCATATGTTTGTTTTCTTGATTTTGAGGGAGCTATTTTGGGGTTATCACAGCAAGAATGCAGCCCAAAGGCTGATTATTCCATCCTACTTATCACTTGTGAGTCAGATCTGATGTGCTTCATTTTGTTTTGGCCTGCCCAGTGCTGTCTAGCTAGAAAGTCCAGTGAAAGGTTACCAAGTAGTTGAGGAAATGGAGTATGTGACACTGAAAGAGGAGCTGGGAGAAATGATCTGGGGGGATGTAATTTTTGTCTTCAGCTCCATAGTGTGTTGTAGATATGAGGAAAAAATGTCAAGGACGGTAGCTGACAGATTGTCCATGAAGATTGTGAAAAGAAGAAGTTTGGACGTTCACAGATTTTTTACCATCTTCCTTCAACCTCACTCACTCCATCTTCAGCACTCTGTAGCACTGCAGCAATTACTGTTTTGAGATTTAACAAAATGAATGAAAGAAAACCACAGAAAACAAAACAACAGCAACAAAGGAGAGAACGATAATAAGGCTTCAATTTGTGGAAATAAACAGTTTAAAACGGGAACAAAGAGAAGGTAAATGCGTTAAGATGCTGACAGTTATTAACATCTGAAGCAAAAGAAATTAAGTGAGAAATGCTTTGATGTTTCAGCTGGGAGGAAGTAGCACTAATGGCCTTTATTTGAGTAATTACAACAACTGAAAGTTCCTGCTGTGATCAGTATTCATCAGATGTTGATATTTTGGTAATACTCCATATTGCTGTTAAAATCTAACTAATCGGTAGTACTTTTATTAACACAGTCACAAGCATATTTGAAGGTAGTATTAACTGATGTTTTTTCAAGAGTAATTTACAACATCTTGTTGTCCTAAGAACCCTTCAGCCTTTTGATGCTCCTTATAATGCTCTGAAGAAAACACCTGGAAGCTCACTGGCATTAGTTACTCCCCTTTTTTGTTTTTTGTTCTCTCTTCCAGTCAGAATTGCAGTTATGAGAAATCGTAGTATCCTCTATTAACAGTCAAATATGGGATTGTTAGATCCAAGTGTTATCACTCAATGCCTCTTACTCTATTTTTGCTTCTTTTCCTTGCTTGATTAAACAGTTTCCTCTTATTTTCATTCTCTAAGCTTTGAGACATTTTGGTGACTTCTAGACGTTTTAAGCTGAAGTCCTGGATTCTTCTCTATCTTTTAACCTTATTTCCATTTGTCCTACTGTCTTTTCTGCTTACTCATATGGTGCAATTCCTCTGCATTTACATAGTTTGTTTTCTCCATTGCAACATAAGTAATGAGAGTTTTCTTCTCAAATTTTGTATTTTCAGCCTTGGTAACCTGATACAGCCTGGAGCAACAGTTATGCAGCTCTGGTGCAATCTTTGGACCAGCTGTGGTTCTTATTATTCTGGATCTTTGTAGTGGGGCTGATAGGTCTGGGCTTGAACTGTTGATTGAGCACCTAGTGAAGGGCTGTGGCTGGCCCAGGGAATACAAGTAAATTGTTTGCACCTGTGCTCCCCAGCTGACCAGAAGGGGTAGACCCAGGGTCGGGGCACCTGAGCTCACATAAGGGCCAGCAACTGAAGGGAGAGAGTCTGTGGGACCCGGGCTGCTTCTGAAAAAGGGGTGCTATGCAGTCAGCAGACCCCCTTTGCTGGTTGGGTGAGTTTTATTCTTCTTTATGTGTGTGCCTATTGGCCTACTTGTGAATACTTTGTCTGGTGTTGCTAAGAATCTGTCAGATGCAATTTTGCTGTTTGCTGAAAAACCACGGAGGTGGATTTTTAAAGCCTGTGTAGCTATGTGGCTACTGAACATTAGTCGTCTTAAATTGCAGAAAGTCTTTGTAAAAACTCTAAACGTGGTCTTTTCTGGTTAAGTAGGATGACTCACTGCCTATATCATGTTTTGTCTTCAGACAAAGAATGTTTTCAGGTAACTTTTTGGTTTTTAAAAAATGCTTACAGTCTGTGAGCATGGTGGCTATTGGCATCATACTTAAATGATACAGAAGTTGTTTTTGTATCATTTTAGCAAGCTAGCTTATATTAGCACATGATCTTCCATATATGTGGCTATTTACTAGCTTATCTGTGACTACAGACATTTTGAATAGAAATAGTATCCCTTGCTGCAAGCAGTCATTACAGATAGCAGGGATTTCTCCTTTGTTTCATGACTTCAAAATTTTGCCCTTCATCTGTGTCCTGGTGGCCAAATGAATTAGGGTTAGATCTGTGGGATGGGGATGAGGTCTCGGAGATTAAAGATAGGTTAATTTTAGTTGAATTGGTAGAATCTCCAGAGTTCAAAATCTAGACAGAATTGATATGTTACTTTCTGAGAGACTTTTCCGTAGCGGCGTTGTTTTTACTGTTGGTGTAATATGAAAAGGCATTGCCCAGTGCTTATGTAAACAAGAAGGGAAACATTATTGCCCATTAGGAGTAGGAACATTCTTGCCAATCAAAATTTCATCCTTTCTTGGTAGAGATATGGAAGAGGGAAAGAAGTTAGTGACCAGAAAATATTAATTGCTTATTGGATTTCTTATATTCACTTTCAGCTAAGACAATATGAACTAGCCTGAGTTAGATTGCAGTATTACTTCTTAAGCTAACCAAAGCATTCAAGGTAACAGGCAATGAATAGCAACAGTCTTTCAAGGGGCACTGTGGAAATTTTACATTAGGAGCAGTTTTATTAAGTATCTCCTTGTTTTAGCAGTCAGAGTGCTGATAGTTAAATGGAATTTGAGGGTAGTGAAATGACAGAGATGCTTGTGTTAGTTGAAGCAGAAAGATAATAGAAGTACTTCTAAAAAAGCATGGGGCTCCAAAATGGAATAATGACAAGGTGAAGGCTAACAAAAAAAGTTATTTAGATGAAAAGGATCTCAGTGATGTCATTTAAAAGTTCACATTTCTAGTGGGAAGTGGATCACATGAAAATCATTGATAACGAAGGAGATCTGAGATGACAAAAGTATAGTAGGGAACAATGTACTTATGTTGTGGCTTCAAAGAGAACCCAATCTGCTAAGCAGAAGCATGTGGTTTAGGGAAAGCTCTGTTATATGCCACTGATAAGTAGCTCAGAGCAATTTTATCTTAAGAGTAACAAAAATAAGGATTTTCAAAGACTCTGGAGTCAGAAATGGATAGATGAGTTTAAAACTTAAAAGTATGATTATTACAGGGTCAAATGTTCCTTCATTTCCTTTTTTGTATGCACCTCTTCCAGTTACTGGGTTTCATCTTTTGATTTACTCTCTTCTGGAATGTTGTTTTCCTCTGTAATACCAACACTTACAACTGCGTAGTACACTAAATAGCAATGCTCTTAACTTTAGTCTTGGTCATCTGTAGATCTTTCCTTTAAGAGCTGAGGCCAGTAAGTCTGCAGCAATACAGAAGTTTCCTATAATAGAGTATGGCTTCACTCTTAATTACAATGCTTCTATATTATGTTCTGTATATTAGTAGAGAAGCAGCCTTACCAAGGAGAGATGTGCAGGTGTGGTGTATTTTGTACTAAAAATGCAATCCTGTCTCACTTTTTTTGTGTGACTATAAAGGCAGCACTGCTCTTGCATGGATCACCCTGAACTATTTCCTTATATCCTGAAACATAGACTAAATAACCAGGATAGTATTAAACAGCTTTGTAGGCAAATTTCAAATCAGAAAACAACTCTCTGGAGGCCTGTAACTAATTCACTTAAGTAAAGGGATAAATTTCACAGCATTGTAGAATATCCTGAGTTGGAAGGAACTCACAAGGATCTCTGAGTTCAAATCCAGAAACTGTTAGAAGTCGAATACAGATTCGGGAGGGAAAAAAAAAGTGAAATAGCAATAATGAAAATAATTAGATGGATTTTCTATTCTTTAAAGACTTTTGTCAGAAGTCAGTATTGATGGCTACTGAATAAGTTTAACAGAGTTAAATACCAAAGTCAAAGAGGACTGCCCTAATTGCTCCAAGTAACCTTGTTGTTAGAGCAACAGTTAATTACAGCTGCACTTCAATTGTATGGATCTAATGGCAGTGCTGAATAGTTTCAAACAGTTAAAGTCTTGCGCAAATGATAGAAGTTTCATAATTAATCTACCAAAAGGCTTTTCCTTGTCTAAGGAAATATATCAGTATCTGTTATATTAGGTAACTTAGGAACAAAGACTCTAAGGTAGTCTGTTCAGTGAATATGAGAATGCAGATAATAAGAGTGAAGTTTAAGAATTTTGGAAGAAAAGGGGGAGAAGAAAGTATAAACAACAGCATCAAGAAAGCCCAGCTGGTCTTCTTTAGAACTGTTGTGAATGTATTGAAATTGCTTATGGCAGGTTGAAAATAAGTTAAGTGGAAATGTAGAGCTTAAGCTATGTGATTCCTTGCCGAAGGCTGTTATAAATGCAAAATGTTTGCTTGTGTTCAAAACTAATTGGATAAATTAATAGAGGAAAAAATATGTCTTAGGGCTATTAGAAAATGATGCTGAATGTTGTTCAGGAGTCATGAGAAGAAATAGCTGAAAGCTATTTATCTTTCCTTTTCTTTACACTTTTCCCTAGGAATCCTCCATTGGCTGGTTATGAGCACAGTATACTGAACTAGCCAGACCTTTCAACTGGTATTTTATCGTTGATCTTGTTTTCTCTTTGAATCTTTTTTTTTAACTTGAAGCTATTACTTTATTTAAATCTGATAAGTGGTCCTCATCACTACAGGTTTTCCCCTTTACCTCCTAAGAAGTGTCAGCAAGTCTCACAGGAGCGATTACTGAGTCTGTCTTGTCTATAAGACAATGGGAGCTCTGTTTTTTACTAAACAATCATCTTAAAAAGAAGGGTTTTTCTGGGGAGAATAAAACTGTAAATAAACAAAGGTAGTTTTGCTTTAATATGATTATTTTTGCAATACGAACAGATATTCTCATCAGCCACCAATTCCATTTTGTGGACTTTTGTTTACCTATATTCCCAACCTTCTAAGAATTGACAGAATTCTGCATGGGGAGCTAGCTCAAAAAAGTTCTTGGAATTAGAGAAAAGATGTTGAGCTGCAGGTCCTTGCTATTGCTTGAGGAACAGTGTGCTATTTGTTTTTAAAGAAAATAGCATACCTCTGATGAATGCCTATGGATTCTCATCATGCAAAGAACATTGTTTTCCAGATAAATTTAGATGTGTCTGAGGTAACCAATTTCCTAGGAGAACAAATTTCTTTTTAGTCCTATGACAGCACAACTATTCGTTAATCTTTCACAGGAGTATTTCACAGTCCTTAATTTGTTGAACATATTTCATATGTTCATTTTTCATCATTTTCATCTATATTGCCACAGTGAGAAAAGCTTGGAGCTTGATGTCCCCAGGATTTCAGAAAAGAAGTCACTGGAAAACTTTCAGGTTAACTGTTGTGGTTCTTTCTGAAATGCTGTGACATATTAAAACTGTTTTGTAGTCTTACCATCAACATATACTTTTAGTTTCAGACTATGATCTTCAGTTACAAACATAGGATGAGTTAAACAATGAAGTGAGCTGTACTGATCATTTAGCAGAGTCTTGCTCAGTTAGCTGTATTTTCACTGCTAAATAATTAAACTGAATGTTCTGGAAAAGTGATGCTAAAGCAGTGGCTACCTAGGTATACCTTTAATGTAAGTCTTAGTGTTTCTGTGTTTTCTTACTATGGGATTAGTGCTTGTTTGAAGAGGAGTTTCACTCATTTTTAGTAGCTTAGTTGTTGAGATTACTTAAACAATCCTAAAAAAAAGTATTATTTCTTTTCACACAATACTCTTGTGAGAAATTCAGTTGAAATCTCGAGTGTAGTGTGTGTAAAGAAAATGAAGATGGATGTGGAAATAAAGTTCTTTTGGACAGACTTTGAGGGAACCCTAGATTCTGGTGTCTGGTATGCTAAGAAGCTGGTCTACAGAATACCTCTAGGATTGCACTGCTGAAAATATAAAAATATTTATGTAAAAATAATGCAGTAATAGTTGCCCTAAAGACTTAGCGTGGTGGTTTTCTTTATTTACTTTGTAGGTAGTATTCGATTAGGATATACATCACATTCTTAACTAGAGGATAAAGAAAACCTTTTCAGGCTGTGAAAGTTTCACGTGGAAAGGTAATAAATATACTCTTACCTATATTTGGTAGAGAAATGACAGTGGATCACAGTAATCACTAGTCTGGCATTCCCCATTCCCACTATCTTTTTCCTGATGTAACTGGGGAAGAGGCTGTGGTATTCTAATCCTTTGAAGCACTAAAAAAGTAAATCTCTCCAGTCAGGTCACTCAAATGGAAGCAAGGGTTCAGGGCTAGCTGGATGGAGGAAGAGAGTTCTTGAATGTCTGTTAAAGATCCATGGGGGAACTAGAATAAAACCCCTCCAGATGTAATTAATTTGGAAGGACAGACTACTCAGATCAGACAGCACAAGCATCCAGCTAGTTGTAGTGAGTAATGAAGCTTTTCAATCAGACTGAAGTCCAGGTAGAAACCCCTCTCTCCATGTGTGTTGTACAGAGAGGCTGTTTAGGTACTATGGCACTGAAATGAAGAGCAACAGAAGAGGACTTTTTCGACTGGAAAAAGGAAAACAGAAATGAAAAGTGCTGATAATGCATGGAAAAGATGAGGAGGGAATAGCTGTTCTAGTTTTCGTATTTTTGTTTGTTTTTAATTAATGAAATCAAGGCTATTAAGTTATAAAGATGTAGATTTAAAATGGAAGATCTTTCTTTGTGATATTTATATTGAAACTTCAGAGTTCTTTGTTTTGTGAAGGCCAATGTTTACATGAATGTAGAGAAGATATTATCTACCTTTGTAGATGGAAAGAAAGCCATCAAGAGATGTTAATCACAAATTTATTACTTAAAACTCCAGAATTTCTCTTCTGACCTGGTGTCTATCTGGGGAAGAATACACACCCTTGCTTTCTTGTAATCAATCTCAGGCATTTGCTGTTGGGTGCCTTTGGAGCAGTTGGATGCTTGGTGAGGCGATCACAATGCATGTTAATTCGTTCTCCTGGTACAGATTTCCAGTGGGGTGGCCTTGGAGCTCTAAACCACAATCAATGTAGTGATTCACTGTAATGACTGTGATCTTTGACACAGCTGTTGTTGTACACGTGTTCTGGGTGGGTGGCTGCAACCCCTTAGATCAGGGCAGAGGGGTCCTGAGAGAGCATCAAGAGGAGACACCAAGACACAAACTTAGTGAGAGGGATGTTAAAATAGAGTTATGGGACTACTGGTACATGAAGTCATCTCTGCACTTACTGACATTTTGCCGGGTTATGTTCGGTGATGAATCATTAAGCTGCTCTGTCTTGGAAACATCAGCAACAGAAAGCTCTGCTGTTGCTTTTTTTCCCTTGGGTTGATTTTATTCATATGTGTCATGATTCTGAAAAGCTGACAGTAAGAATTATGTCTAAAGCCTCAGAACCTTGACATCTGCTAGAACACAGGTAAATATTTTTATTGACCCTTAATTCAGTGTATTTATTAAATATCCCTCATCCTAAGCGAAAAAGGAATAAATAAACTGCATACAGATACGTAACAGTTACCCAGGTAATTTTTGGAGACTTCTGGTATTGATATCTTCTGTACTGATTTCTACTTTTCCTATCATTAGAAGAACTGCTTATGGCCTTCACTTGGGCAGTACTGTCAATACTCCAAATAATACTCTTCCTCTACAGTGGTGTTTATTGTGGTGTTGAGAGCACTTCTCAGCTTTGAATCAGGTGTGTGGTTTTTTTTAACCCTGTCTTCATTTCTTTACATTTAAACAAAGGTAAAGGAAGCTCTTTCCATTCAAACTGCTTTGTGAAGGTTTCTGTAAAGTAAAAATATATTTCTAAAAGGAACTGGGTAGAGGGAGTAGGGTAACTGAGATGAACGTTTGCCAAATATTGATAGTGGGTATGGTCTCTTATTTGGTTGTCTTCCTGCTCTCCTTGGGTTGTAAGATTA
Source organism: Odontophorus gujanensis (assembly GCA_013399175.1). NCBI lineage: Eukaryota > Metazoa > Chordata > Aves > Galliformes > Odontophoridae > Odontophorus > Odontophorus gujanensis. The sequence goes on along the minus strand of VXAB01007534.1, from coordinate 217,670 downwards.
AATTCTAGCATCTGTATGCAGTCACCTTGACTATGAAACCCATCTGCAGGCTACTGCTACAAAACAGAATAGTACAATAAAAAACAAAAGGAAGAGAAAATAAAATCTCTGCATTTACTTTCTCCTAGTGCCAGGGGCAGTTTGTGTTTGGCATATACAAAGAATTTTGTGGTACCACTTATTAGGTAAATGTAACTATTTTCTCTTTTTTCTTCGTAGTGTACACGCAAATGTCACAATTTCCTCAGGATATCTGTGTCAAAATCAAGATTAAATTATTTTCTTTTCCTCCTCCTTTAATATACCACGGTGTTGTTAATATCTCTTCTGATAAAGAGAGTAGATCTAGGCTAAGTATTATGAATAAATTCTTTACTGCGAGGCTGGTGAAACTGTGGAACGGGTTTCCCAGAAAGGTTGTGGATGCCTCCTTCCTGGAAGCATCCAAGGCCAGGCTGGATGGGGTTTTGAGCAACATGGTCTAGAGGGAGGGGTCCCTGCCTATAGCAGGGGGATTGGAACTAGGTTATCTTAAAGGTCCCTTCCAACCCAAACCATTCAATGATTTAATAATTCATCACCATTCATCTCTGTTAGGGAAGGAATAAAAGCTCTGAGCAAGAATGTTCTCTCACTGTGGTCAGATTTTTATTTTGCCCCTGGAGTGTATGCTTGGCTATCTTGGGCCCCTAGAGGTAAGAGTTTATTACAATGCTCCACGCATCTGCAGTTAATAGTTATTTTCCTAAAAATACAGTTAACCTATGTATTAGTCACTTAGCAAAAAATATTGAAATATAAATGATAATAGTAAAAACCTTCACTGTTTTTCACACACATTTTTTCAGTTTCCAAAGGCTGAAGCTGCTGTCACAGAACTGTTCTATTTACCTGCTCATGTTTATTCACGTATGATTACTGTGGATTTATTGCTCCAAGTAAGAAAGCTTTTCTAAAATGTTTTTTTTTTCTTACTGTGCTGGCATTCCCTGGCACCTGCACTTGAAGCCTGGAAAACAAAGTTTGTGGGTTAGTTGAACAAAATTTAACGCAATCTTAGAATTAGAATTAGTTATGTGGTGCAATTATTGGCAGTAGGAAATATCCCATCTGCTTGATTTTTCTGAAATATAGTTTTAATATTCATGATATAGATGAAGTACTTAAGAACTGAAGTTCCGCAGATGTCCTTATTGATTCTGTTATGCACTGATACTGAAACATGACTTACCTAGTAAAGTCACAGGAGAATTTGAGAAAAATTTTGAATGCTGTGTATGTTGTCAACTCGTCACAGCAGCAGGTTTACAAGATTCACTGTGGGGCTGGTCTAATTTTAGATGTAATTACAAAGATGCATTTAACTGATTGTGTCTAATTAAAATCAGAACAAGTAGACTTTTAATAGTACTAGAATTCATGGAAGCTACTTACTATTTTGGTGTAAGTCTAAAACAATTTGATTTACATGCAGTATTCATCAATCAATTGAAGGAAAGAAAAAAAAATCCTCTCAGCTGCATGTAAAACTACGATTATTCTTCTGTAGAAATGGGCAAGAAATGAGTGAAGTTGTGCTGCAATCTGTGACAAGAAGTACCTTTTTATGATGATTTCCAGGATACTGTCCCATGTCCTACATCAATGGGAGAAATTAAATCAAAATGTAGAAAGCATTTCTGGGTCCTAAAGGACAAAATAATTTTCAAACAAAACCCCTAGTATTTCTCTATTTCCGAAAGAGGAATAAACCTGTAGACGTGAGCTAAATTACTACGGGTATATTTCATATGTGTGTACACTTTCTTTTATGTGTCATACTTGCTAATGATGTTTTGAAAAACACAAGAGTATCTGTGCATGTGTTCTTAACGTGCTCATGCTAGTGAGCGTTCAGCTAGTTGAACAAATAACATCAGGAAAATTGAATTTGAGTAAGTTTTCCAAGACATACTGAGGTCTGTTTGCCTGTGTTGGATATAGCTTCTACTCTTGCGGAACTGTGAGTGAAAAGTATATCTTATTTTTTCCTCTGATCAAAGTACATGATATCAATTTGCAACAGAGGTAGTGTTAAATGTTGCACATGTCAAGAAATCCTAAAGATGTTAACATGGATAGGGATCCAATATATACCTTTATAGAGTAAAAATGTTTATATGATATTAAGGGCTCTTTAGAAGGGTCTGCTGTGACAGGACAAGGAGAATTAATTTCACATTAAAAGAGGGCAGATTTAGATTGAACATAAGGAAGAAATTTTTTTTTTTTTTACAGTGAGGGTGATGAGGCACTGGCACAGGATGCCTAGAGAGGCAATGGATGCCCATTACTGGAGACAGCCAAGGTCAGGGTGGAGGAGCTCTGAGAACCTGATGGAGCTTTAGGTGTCCCTGTTTGTTGCAGGGAGTGGGACCAGATGAGCTTTGAGCATCCAACTCTGATAATTTCATGAAATTGCTGCAGCGGGGTTGTGGCTCTTCTCTGAATGAACTGAACTCGGATGCACAGTACCACTTCTTTTAACCTTAAAGAAGATCTACCTCATTACTCAAGTTTGTGATATTGGCATAGTCTTACAAGAATTTACCATGTTTTTGTTATATTTACTCAGATAATATAGTAGGTCTTTTTCATTGCAGAAGGTTTAGTGATGTCTGAAGAGGTGAACAATATCAAGATCTATTGGCAAGGTTATGTGTTGCAGGCAGTATGGTAAGCTCTTGAACAGAGAATAATTCTTTGTTGGAAAAGCATGAACTAGTATTTATTTGACTACTAACTGCAGTGGTTTATTTACTGTGTACTTGATTAATTTTTTAAAATAATAGAAATCATACTGTACACAGATCAGACCATTTCTTTGCTGTGTTTTTTAAACCCAATATAATTATGATGGCTTTCTCAGTGAAACCATCTGACCAAACTGCAGGCAATGTTGTTGTTCAAATTAATTGATTGAACTATTAATATTTTTTTAATACAGTGTCAACTTTGTATATTTCTTGTAAATGTTCAGCAATACCTGTGAACTGTCTTCTTGTTGTCTTTTAAATGTGTTACAAATGTTTTGGTTTTCCCTGTATTTTATTTAGCATTTATAGCTGTGAATGTGAAAGCTGCCTGTAAGAAAAGGAGTATTTCTCTGCGTGATGCTGCCTTAGCTTCCAAGGGCTTGTTTCATTCCTCCTGCCTCTGCCTTGGTCCATTCTGTCTTGTGAAATGTTATCCATTGTAGTAGCCCCTTTTGTTTGAGTACTATTTACAGGAATTTCATTACATCCCATACTTGCTTTTAAATAGATTTTTCTTCTTGTGCTGGCTTTCAATCGCTTGTAGCTGCAGATGCAGCAAATCTTTGCTATGGCAATCTGTTCTAGTGCTTGATCTAGTGGCTGGCAGCCTTACCTGCGACAGGGGATAGAAACTTGGTGATCCTACAGGTCCCTTCCATCCCAAACCATTCTATGATTGTTATATGCTTAGTCAAGAGCATCTATTGCTGTTTCTTTAAAAACTGTTACCTCTGGGCAAGAAGGACTAGCAACGTTTAGCAGAGGGAGATGTTTGGCTTCAATGTTCTAGAAGGTTTAAGCAATGTGATGTAAACTTTTCTAAGAAAAGATGGCTTGAGCTCATGGGTAAAAGCTTTCTGTCAAAAGATCTAAAAGATACTGAAACCGATACACAGTTTGTTTGCATTTCTTCATGACATGCCTTACTTTACTTTAAAATAATCAGAGTTGGTGGGAAGTATTTTCTTGCCTCTAGTTGTGTTGAATTCTCATGTTACTTCTGCAATCACAGCTGTGAGCTAGAAGGGACAGAGAGAAAATCAGTGAAAATTAACATGCTGTTTCATATAACCCCAGGTCTGTATTTGTGCTAATGTAGGAGCAAAAATACTGGATTTAATCTACTTATGTAAGGGTAAAATAAGTTTATCCTGAGTATTTTTTTTGTCAGTCTTAGCTGTGTTTTTCGTTTGGTATGGATATATTTTCAACTAGAAATGCTTCTAGAAATCCAACTAGGGTGCTTCTTTCCATGTATATTCTCATGTAACTCAGCAGTCTCTTTAATGGGGTGAAAAATTGCTGCATGCATGTGTACGTTCAAGAAACTTTAAGCTATTCTTCAGTATGCAAAAACAAATATTTGGCATTAGAGCATACTCTGCTAGATTATGGTTAATTTTTAAGCCTCTGCTCCTACCTCCTGTGCAATCCAGGACAAACTTCCAAGTTAAGGAATGTTGCTCAGCATCTTGTCCACCTGAGTTTTAAATATGCTCAAGAGCAGAGATTCCTAAAATTCTTTGGGCTCTAAAGGCCACCAGGAGCATTTTTCTTTTCATGCAAGCAGAGTGTCCTTTGCTTAATGTTTTNAATGCACTGCATGATGTTATGATGTGGAATACCAGTACCAAAAATCATAAAACTATGACAATTACTCCTTGTCTTTTTCTCAGGAAGTCATACAGTGTGCCAGCCTTACCTATTAGATCCAATGCTGTCTGAGAGTGTAAACATACACACCAAATTTTGTATTTCATTTCTTGCTACATATCGTAAAACACCCTTGAAAAAGTGAGCTTACAAAACAGCTGATGAAATAATACCTAATGACTTTTTTATTCCATATTTGTGCATGGGGTGCTGCATGTGCAATGCTTATTTAGCTGAAATCAGTTCTAACTGGATTAACATCACTAGTCAACCTAATTATTGCATTATGTACATACATTTCCTACTTGCACTGTACTTGTTTTCTTTAATGTCTAAATAAAACTTATAATATGTAGTCTATTAGGCATTATGTGCAATGACTAGCCTTGTAAATTAGTTTTTCCCGCCCACACATGCCTATTTATGGATTATATCATTTCCCGTTACATACACAAGAGGAGGATAAGCATGGAGAAAATTGGTTTTGTGAAGGCAGATCCTGACTACACACAGACAGTTTGGGAAATTCTTGTTGTTTTATTCTTGCAGGTTTCACGTTGGTTTGGTTTGGGTTTTTTGGCTGCAAATTAGCTGAAGTTCAGATCTGTATTAATAAAGGTTGATGGAGTTGGGCTTGTTTAGCTTGAAGAAGGCTCCAAGTAGGTCTCATTGCAGCCTCCCAGCTTGAAGGGAGCTTATAATTAGGAAGGGGAGTGACTTCTCTACATGGCCTTAGAGTGATAGGACAAAGGAGAATGACTTCAAACTAGAAGAGGAGAGATTTATGTTATGAGGCAGAAATTCTTCTACAGAGGGTGGTGAGGAGCTGGCACTGCTGCACACAGCTGTAGGTGCCCAAGGCCAAGTTGGATGGGCCCTGGGCAGTCTGAGCTGGTGGGTGACCACCAGCATATGACAGGGGTTGGGGCTAGGGGAACTTTAAGGTCCCCTGCAAGCCCTTCTGTGATAGATTCTTTCTTTGGAACATTTGTAAGTGGCTGAAGATGGGACTCCTTTGTAGCTTGCTGCACTACTATCCATCCAGTAAAAAATTGTATCCTGAATATCTCAGGGAAACAAGTCCAAACAGATCCATGACTCATTATTCAGAAACATCTGTAATCATTTAAGCTTTCATCACAGTTGAGCCACGCTACTGCCTTTAACCGTAGGATGGTTGGCTTACCTTAAATTGCTTTCACTTGCTTTCCTTTAGTTGAAAATTACTTATTCGACAAGTATGTTATTGAGAGCAAGATGAATTGTTCCAAAAAAAGAAAGGCCTTTGATGTACTCACAATGACTAGCAGAAGTGGCTATCCATGTTCTCCTTGAGAGATACTGTGATTCTTAAGAAAGTAAACTTTGTGGGAATAAAAATGCAGAAATGTGAAAGTATGTTAGAATGACATTTTAACATTTCTAGCACTGTAAGTTTGGACAAAGAAAGTGAAATCTGTATGTGGTTACCCCAGGTGTAAACTCAGGGAAGGAGTCTTTCATAACTGCAAAACATCTCCCTTGGTATCTCGCTCAAGTGTAGTAAAGAGCGGTCTGGGGGATCGGGGAGTTATTGGGGAACATCAGCTTTGTTCTAGAATATAAACAGGAATATTAATTGGCATGAAGTAGTATTTGTCATGACAAATACTAAGTATGGAATATTGCCAATTAGTTATAATCATCATCTCTTCTTAAAATGCTTTGACTGCTGGGGAAAAAAATCCCTACTCTTTTTTTAAGTTATTCTTTAACATTCACCAAAGCAGATCAATTTTATCCTCTCCTTTGGGGGGTAAAAAATGTTTTCACTTCATAGCATAAGATTAAGTTGCTGTTGCTTAAGTAACTGTGAAGAGGACTTGCAAGGGTTTTGAAAAGCTGATCTCTGTGCAGACTGGAGACCCAATTACATATTTGTATTCTTCAGTAAATGTTTGGGCTAATTTTATTAATTGGTGCTCCATTATGGATGACAGTATATTTTCCTGTTTTGGGGTTTTTTTTTNGTTTGGGTTTTTTGGCTGCAAATTAGCTGAAGTTCAGATCTGTATTAATAAAGGTTGATGGAGTTGGGCTTGTTTAGCTTGAAGAAGGCTCCAAGTAGGTCTCATTGCAGCCTCCCAGCTTGAAGGGAGCTTATAATTAGGAAGGGGAGTGACTTCTCTACATGGCCTTAGAGTGATAGGACAAAGGAGAATGACTTCAAACTAGAAGAGGAGAGATTTATGTTATGAGGCAGAAATTCTTCTACAGAGGGTGGTGAGGAGCTGGCACTGCTGCACACAGCTGTAGGTGCCCAAGGCCAAGTTGGATGGGCCCTGGGCAGTCTGAGCTGGTGGGTGACCACCAGCATATGACAGGGGTTGGGGCTAGGGGAACTTTAAGGTCCCCTGCAAGCCCTTCTGTGATAGATTCTTTCTTTGGAACATTTGTAAGTGGCTGAAGATGGGACTCCTTTGTAGCTTGCTGCACTACTATCCATCCAGTAAAAAATTGTATCCTGAATATCTCAGGGAAACAAGTCCAAACAGATCCATGACTCATTATTCAGAAACATCTGTAATCATTTAAGCTTTCATCACAGTTGAGCCACGCTACTGCCTTTAACCGTAGGATGGTTGGCTTACCTTAAATTGCTTTCACTTGCTTTCCTTTAGTTGAAAATTACTTATTCGACAAGTATGTTATTGAGAGCAAGATGAATTGTTCCAAAAAAAGAAAGGCCTTTGATGTACTCACAATGACTAGCAGAAGTGGCTATCCATGTTCTCCTTGAGAGATACTGTGATTCTTAAGAAAGTAAACTTTGTGGGAATAAAAATGCAGAAATGTGAAAGTATGTTAGAATGACATTTTAACATTTCTAGCACTGTAAGTTTGGACAAAGAAAGTGAAATCTGTATGTGGTTACCCCAGGTGTAAACTCAGGGAAGGAGTCTTTCATAACTGCAAAACATCTCCCTTGGTATCTCGCTCAAGTGTAGTAAAGAGCGGTCTGGGGGATCGGGGAGTTATTGGGGAACATCAGCTTTGTTCTAGAATATAAACAGGAATATTAATTGGCATGAAGTAGTATTTGTCATGACAAATACTAAGTATGGAATATTGCCAATTAGTTATAATCATCATCTCTTCTTAAAATGCTTTGACTGCTGGGGAAAAAAATCCCTACTCTTTTTTTAAGTTATTCTTTAACATTCACCAAAGCAGATCAATTTTATCCTCTCCTTTGGGGGGTAAAAAATGTTTTCACTTCATAGCATAAGATTAAGTTGCTGTTGCTTAAGTAACTGTGAAGAGGACTTGCAAGGGTTTTGAAAAGCTGATCTCTGTGCAGACTGGAGACCCAATTACATATTTGTATTCTTCAGTAAATGTTTGGGCTAATTTTATTAATTGGTGCTCCATTATGGATGACAGTATATTTTCCTGTTTTGGGGTTTTTTTTTAATTTTTTTATTTTTTTTTGTGTCAAGTCTCAGCTGCAGCTGAGCTCAAAGAATGCTCATGGTCAACTTAGAGAATGGGGAGTTTCAACTAAAGCCTTCCTGTCTAAGTAAATGTGGCAAGTGGAAAGCTGAGCTTACTTCAAAGGCCTGGAGCTGCTTCCTTGTTTTGTGGAAACCTATCCTGAAACACTTATTTCTTATTTGATTTAAGGTCATCTGGAGTCTTTACTTTGATTTGGATAGGAAATAAAATTATTTAACTCCATTTTTATCCTCAAATTAAGATGAAAATCAGCATCAGTAGAAGCTATAGAACTTCTAAATTATAATGTTAACGACTATTAACATAAGAGCTGTCAGAATTCACCCTTGAAATTCTCCTACTATTTTTACATGTTCTGACTACTTATGCTGTCTCAAACCAAATTTTAAACTAGCAGTCTTACCCTTTGAACTTTTTTTTTACCTCATATGATGTTCTGTGTGACATGTCATGCCTACTGAAACAAAACTCATCCGATTGTTTGGATTTATTTCCCTTGGGCATCGTAGCAGTAATTAGCAGTAATTGCTAGATTCCTAACTCTAGTCTAATTCTAGTATTTTTTCTATTAAAAAGGCATTAGTATAATTAATGATATTTTTCATATGTTGATCAGAGATCTGATTTTCTGTCTACGTCACAGTATATTAATGTGTTCCTTGGTACTATTTGTTGTCATTAGCTCCTTTCATAATACCATCAGGATGTCTGTGAAAACATCAAGTACTTTCCAGCCAGGCAAGTGTGTGTAATCCCTCCCTGGCAGTCTTCACCTGCATGACTCTCTCCATTCCTTCCCCTCACAGTACTAATTCTCCAAACTAGTATATCTGGTTACTGCTTGGGGACAACCTCTTGCCTCACCCCATTTTTTTGAGGAAGTTTTTCTTTTCCTGTCAGATGAGTTACAAGGTGCTTTCAAGGCTCTGGGCAGCAGAAGAGGAGGAGGCATATCAAGGAATGAGGACTGAGTGTGGGAGGGGGGATGGGGAATGGTGTAGGAGAAACAGCTGAGATGGATTCCTGAAGCTAATAGCTCCACTGTGAGCCATATTCCATACAGGCTGTGCAGGTGGAGTGGGTGAGTGACAGCTGACGTGCTACAAATCAGATCACAGAATCATAGTGGTTAGAAGAGACCTCTGGTGGTTGTCCAACCCCCTGCTAAAAGCAGGTTCCCTACAGCAGGTTGTGCAGATGTGCTTCCGATTGCGTATTGAATATCTCCAGAGAAGGAGACTTCACAACCTCTCTGGGCAGCTGGGAACAGGTTGTTTTCTTCCCAGTTGTGAGAAGAGTTGTACTGAGTTTGTGTAGATTTGGGTCCCTGCTAGCAGTATATGAATGTACAGTCTTTCCAACTCTCTCTGCCTAAGGATTTCTGTAGGGATTATCGGGCATTATCACCCTTTTTTATTTAATGTGGTTGAGATTAACAAAACTTGTAAGACTGTGTTTTCCCTATGTGACAGTTAATACATGATCTGATGGAAAAGCTTCCTAAATCAATAATGAAGTGACAACAAGAACAAAAACATTTGGCTTTCTGCCTATTAGACAGCCCCAAAGCAGCTCTAGTAAAATACTTGAAAGGTTTGCTATCTATCTAGAGTGCCATTTGTAGTTACTAGTTTCAGAAAGAAAAATTGCTCTCTCCATACACTGTACAAGGTAAATGCCAATGAACTTTCTCCATGTGTCATCTCTTTGTGTTGCTGTTACCATGTGATAACAAGGAAAAATTAATGAGAGAGGTTACAGCTGTAGGAAACTGTAGAATGATGAATAGGTGAAGGGGAATTATTTTTTTAATTTTGGAAAAGGAAAAAATGTTGTTCTATATTTGAGAAGCAGTAATTCATCTTAAACTTCAGCTGCATTTGTCCAAATCCTTAGAATAATTTTGCAGTTGTAAGTGATCAATCGGGATTTTTAATGACCTGTGAGAAAATGAGCTGGCAGAACTCTCTATGATTTGGAGGTGCTCATATTTCATTTCAGTCCATAAATCAGAACATAAGCCTTCTGACCCCCAGAAGTTTTCTTGACGAGTGGCCAGAGCACCTGGCAGTGCAGAATGTGCTGTACACTACTGTGACATAAAGGTTGTGTTATTAACTGAAAGGTGTTTTTGAAGGCATTGGGTACGGTTTGTTTTATCTGATAGTGAAGGTAGTGTAGGAGTTAGATATGGGAACAATTATAAACACTATTTGCAGTGCGTTACTGAAGCATTTGTAGTCTGTTGCTTTTCCTCCCTGATGTACCTGACGTGGGTATCCATTGCTGTGATGATCTACAATCAGTAGAAAGCAATCGCCATTTCATCAGTGCATACTGGTGAGTAAATGATACCAAATCAGTGAATTCAGAAGGGAATGGATATCAGTGCTGGGCAACTGCAACATATTGCTGGGTAAGATATGATCATAGACAAGAAAATAATGAAGGGGGGCATTTTATTCCTGCATCCAGGAAAAAATGTTTTTTCTTTTCTTCTCCACCTTTCTATTTTTAAGGGGGAATATGTGACTAAAGCTTCAGTGTATCCAGAACTACTACATCAAGAGTAAGATATAGCAAGGAAGGCAGTTCATGGAGTTCATAATCAGTTGAAAGCAAAAACCAAGGTTTGACCTTTGAGGCATGACAACCCTAAATAGATAAGTATGCCTGAGTTTATTGTTAAGGGTTTAACGAAGAGAAGGCTATGGTACAGTTTTTGCCTTTTTGAAACCAAAAGATTGAAAGAATATGATTTTCTGTATCTGGCTGCAGTGTGATAGACTAGTACAATTATGTCTGGAAAATTTTGCTAACTATCTGTGCACAGGATGGGGGAAGTGATGTTCAAAATGGATACATGCACTTTCTATCTGCAGCTGTGATAAGCAGTGTATATCTTTTTCTCCCTGTCTCTCATGGGAAAAAGGGATAAAAATTCCGCTCTAAAAATCTGTTCTTCATTTCAGTACACTGCATAAGTCTGCTACCAGGTCTAGGAGATGTTTACTGTGCTTGGAATGTGAATCCAGGTGAGACATTCAATCTGGAAAGGCATTTTTCTGACGGAGATGCATTATTTCATAGAATTGTAGAATCCTTAGAGTTGGAAGGGACTTTCAAAGACTCCCTGGTCCAAATGCCCTGCAATGAGCAGGGACACCTGCAGCTCCATCAGGTGCTCAGAGCCCCTCCAGCCTGACTTTGGCTGTCTCCAGTAATGGGCATCCATTGCCTGTCTGGGCAACCTGTGCCAGCATCACCCTCACTAAAACAAAAAAAATTTCTTCCTTATGTTCAATCTAAATCTGCCCTCTTTTAATGTGAAGCTACTTCCCCAAGGTCACAACAGACCTTGCTAAAGAATCTGTTCTCTTCTTTCTTATAGCTCCCCTTTAGATACAAAAGGCTGCTATTATGCTACACCAAAGTGGTTAGACTTCTGTACTTAAAACTTTGCTCAAGCAGAAAGTACCATTCCCTTGATGATCAGAGCTGATTTGTCCCAACACAGCATGTGATCCAGGTGATGGAGTTAATTTGCTGTTTGAGAGATGGGCAGTCATACTGAGCTCCTCTCAGCTAGTTTTTCTTAATGTTATTGCCACTGGTTGCAACTCCAGAATAGGAAATTGTACGTGTGTGTGTTCACTTCCAAGAGGTAACATATATTGGCAGTGTTCCATAGCTCTTCATAGCCCCCAGTGTATGTGCCAAGGATGTTGTGGGGGATATGCAACAGCCTAGGGAGGAGGAAAGCTCTGTAAAGACAAAGCATTTGATGTACTGTCCAGGGAGCATGCCTGGTAGTTGTGCTCCCATCTGAGGCTGAAGGCTGGCTTGGTGACAACCTTCCTCTCATTGTGATTCCTTCCAACCAGTGAGGAAGACTGGGGAAACTTCTAGCTGTTCTCTCTCTGTAAATGTTAAGTGTGACCTTTGAAGGGGCATAAGGCCCTGCTGGCATCATATCCCAGACTGATGGTTTTTAGTTTGGTGTTCCTGCTAATAAGAGCTTTTAAAGTTGTTGAAAGAGGGTGTTTTAAAATATGCTAATAGGGAAAGCTTAGATTCAGGCTGTTGTGATCTTGAAACTCTTCAAGTAAAACGAACTTTGTCCATTGCATAAGCAATTTCATTTTAAATACTCTTTCTTTCTCCTAATTAAGAAAAAAAAATCAACCTAAAAGTGATGAAAACTTGTACTGGACTTCTTCTCTGCATCTTGTTAGAAGTTCTTTGAATGCCCTTATTGCATAATAGCTTTTCTAGTTGCCCAGGGTGTTTTGGTGCCCAAAAGTAAGGCATGGGTTTTCTTCAGGTTAGCTTGTAATCACTGTTTTGGAATAAGCTAAGTTAAAAGCATGATTAATCCCAGAAGGTAGAATATTCTAACACCCACAACTGCAGGAGCACGGGGCTTTCTTTTTTTCCTTTTTTTTTTTTTTTCAACTGGTCACATTTTATTTCACATCTAAGCTAGAACTGAAGGTTTCTTCCCTTCTTTTTAGGATCTAGCCATTAAGGCTGCTCTTCCCCCACTCCCTCTTGTATTCCCTCAGAAAGAGGGAAGGAACCATTTTACTTGGTAGAGGATACCAGTTGTTACAGCATGCTCAGTCATATTCACTGCATTACACCTGGTGGTGTGATGCTCATGGTGTTCAACAGACTAAGCCACAAATGTAAATGAGGTGTGAAGCTCCGCTCTTGCCAAACTGCTCACTGCTGCCTGACTCTCCAGAGCTTTCATCTGGGCTGTAAAAGAGCACTGACAACTCATGTGCTTGGCTGATACATATATTATCAAATCTCTGTGGACATTGGATTAATTCTGATCGGGCTGTCCAATACTTAAATTGCTGAATAAAACTTCTCTGCAAGTTAAATCTTATTTTAATTTGTAGCTGTATGATTATGTTAACTGGGACTAGTGCTTGTTGCTTGCTGTTGGCTCTCAACTGAGATCAGGCTGGATGGCAATTAATTAAGCTGAGAGAGGGGCTAGGGAGCATTCACTTTCCACCCTGTGTTTGGGGTGGCCTGCAGCAGTGCTGCTTTCTAATATCTAGTGTGCTAAATAGGCATGTTGAATGAAAGATGGTGCTGCTGGTAACGTTTCTCCCTCTGAGAGCTTGCTTCTGGTGCACGTAACAATCATTAACTAATTGTGGTCTTTGACTAATGAATTAATGTTGTTGTCTCTGCTTTTTTTATTACTCAAAGGGTGATGAGGTGCTGGCACTGCTGCCCAGAGCTGTGCATGCTCTATCCCTGGAGGTGCCCAAGACCAGGTTAGATGGGCCCTGAGCACCTAGCACATGACAGGGGTTGGGATTGTGGGGGCTTTAAGGTCCCTTCCAATCTAAATTATTCTGTGCTGTCATTACTGAGTGTCACACATCATGGCATCAGCTGGTGTCATCATACTTCATGAACCCTGGTTCCTCTTGTGTTAATTTCACTAACAATATGGAGCATTTGCATGGAGGTGAAATATTTCAAATCATGTGTCCAGCTTAACAGCCTCTGTATGCAAACAGTCAAATCTTACTGCATCTCAACGTCCACCTTCAAGTTAATTCCCAGTTCTACTAAGTGATCTTCACAGTGGCCTTACAGCCAGTTCTGTACCAGCTACAGCCAAAAAAAAGCGCAACTCATCCTTTCACTGCTTAACCCTTCCATGGGCTGTGCTGTAGTTGAATATGTGACTTGTGTGAGTTACAATGATCTTCTATGGAAATGCTCAGATTTTCTTTACTGAGAACCTTTTTGCTTAAATACCTTATTCCTAAGTTTTTCATATGGTCAATATCATGACTCTATAGGTAACTGGTCTACCTGGTGAGTGAATTGGTAGAACTCATGGCAAATAAGAGGCACTCAATACAGTCTAATGCCAAATGATAATACATCGTGAAAACAAGTGTTTTGAATAATTCTAGGCTGTTGCTTGTACTTGTGTGCCATGGCACGCAAGAGATGAAGTCTGCAGGTTTGGAGTGTGGATGAGGAAAGGATGAAAGGGTATTTGGAAGCAGAAATGAGAAGCCTTTACTGGAAAGGAAAAGGAGGATGATAAAAATGAGAGCAGAAAAAAAATCGTGGATATAAAGAAAGAGTGTGAGGAAGAGTGGAGGAAGAAATCGGATCCTTAAAAAAGGATGGAGATTGTATTATTTGCCTATCTGCTGGCTTTGGCTTTCCTAGATTTCTTCATATAGCTAAACTAGTAGGAAACAGAATGGAAAAAAATGTGCATATATATGCATAAAAATAGAAGGTTGTGAAGTATACAAAATAACATGCTTGTAGGTTAGGAGGTATTGATGATCCTTGACCTTAACTGGCTCTCCTTGTGCGTACATTGTGAGTCATGAGTTATGACTACATCTTATTGCTTAACGTGTCAGTAACACCTTCATAAATAACTGACATCAGGATTAGTGACTTTTAATTAAAGCATTAAACTCTTTTTGTGTCAGTTTGTTAGAAAAGACTTAGATATCTAGATCAGCTGAGGAAATTTAATGATGAAAGTGAAGTAGCTCTGTTTCTCAGGTACAGACAGTTTTAGATGCCAGCATATCTCTTTAGAGAAAATGAAGCTCACTGCATACTCTGACAATCGTTTGCATTTATTCCTATTAAAATGCTATTACAGAAAGCTATCAGTTTTCCCCCAAAAAAAAGAATCTGTGTGTGTATTTATAGACTGCAAAGCTCTTTGAAGAAATCACCTTTCATAAATAGGAAAAAAAATTAGTGCTTTTCCAAGCAGTTATCAACTGCATATCTCACAAATAACTATAATCAGCCTTCCTGACATGAGTGCATGAGACTGATTTACAGTACAGTAATATTCCAATGGCAGTAGAAGCATTTATTACAGAAATAAGTCCAACATTCAGGCAACTTGATGAGGTTGGGAGGGCAATAAGTTCTCCATGTAGAGACCTGCAAACTCTTCTTGCAATCCCATTCATCCCTTTCAAAGCATCTTAACTCTTTCAAGTATTTTTTTTAAAAAAAGACATCAAGGGTCTCTGTACCTTGTTTTTTTCCTCTCTTCACTTTCCCTCTGGGTTTGGCAATCCCATGTTTTCAACAGGGGTTAGTCATTGCTGTGAGTGCTTTCATAGACATGTTTTTCTTGAGTTAGAGTATGCTAGTGTTTCAGCTGTCAGGAAAATCTTGTTTGGTGATTCTGTGATTATTGCATTTACTGATAACGGAAAAGACCTCCAAGATCATCCAGTCCAACCACCAGCAATATTCCCCCACTAAACCATGTCCCGCAGTATGGCATCTAAATGTTTGCTGAATGCCTCCAAGGGTGGTGATTCCACCACCTTCTTGGGCAGTCCATTCCAGTGTCTGATCATGCTTTCAGAGCAGCGATTTTTCCTAATATCCGACCTCAACCTCTCCTGACACAATTTGAGGCCCTTCCCTCTCATCCTAATGCTAGTTATGTAGGAGAAGAGGCCAACCCCCACCTTGCCCTAACCTCCCTTCGGGAAATTGTAGAGGGCTATAAGGTTTCTAGGCTGTGTCAGCAATCCTCACAGCTACTTTGATATAAGCAATGTTGAGTTGCTAAGAAATTAACACCTGTAATTGTTCAACAGCAAATGCCATTGAGTAGCAAACATGAGTCTGTGCTATACTGAAGTATTTGCTGAAATCTTTGCCTCCATTGCGTATAGAAAAAAAAATAGCTTATAATTCATAATAGAAGTTAGGGACTGTTGAGTAGATCATTTTAATTATTTGGAGATGCTTCATTTCTGATGAAGATGTGGAGTTCAGTCTTCTGAAAATGTAGCTGCTGAAGCTGTTGCTTTCTGTGAGTGCTGTACAAGCTTGAGCTGATAGGCCTGGGAAAATCTTGTATTTATTGCTGCACTTGGTCTACTTCCCTTCTCCCTTCTTTTCCAAAGCATTATTTATTCAGATACATTTGTTTTACTTTTTGCTTGCAAGGCTGTTTTTTTTTGTTTGTTTGTTTGTTTTTGCCAGGAAGAGATGTAGAGGAACAATATTAACAATTATCTGCGGGTTGGTGACCCTGACTGTGGCAGGGGGTTGCAACTTGATGATCCTTGAGATCTCTTCCAACCCAAGCTGTTCTATGCATACCAGAATTGAAGAGTAAAAATGTAATTTCTCTGTAAACACACTCACAGGTTAAAATGATATTTCAGTCCTTTTTCAACAGAAAACCACTGTTCAACAACAGGGGCTCACTTTAGGAACATGTTGCAAGAACTGCTATTCTGAGGATAATTTTTTCAAGCAGTGAAATCAAGTTGTAATTTTTTTATTAGGTTTTTGATAAAGGAGGTTTATATTCCCTTTTCTCTTAGTAACAGGAGTATTAGCAAACTTGAAAATCTAACTTGTGCATTTCACACCCCCTGCCAAGCTTGTGAGTAAATAAACCTGCTACACCTTATGGTACAAGCAGGGCTGTAAGAAGTGCCGTTGCTTCTGATTGTCTTTGTCTTCCTGGAAAGGAGATATATCTGGAAATGGGATGGAGAATGAGATTAGACTAATGGTTATGAATGAATAGAAACATTTTCTTTGAAATGACAGCATTTAGCTGTGGGTATGCCATCACTCAGGAAGTGGATAAGTATAACTGGCTGCTCTAAGTAGTGGCTATGGCAACTGCCAAAGGAAAGAAGAAAACTGGTTAATATCTTACCTTTCATTGTCCCAGAAGGGAACAGCCTGGATTGGTAGGTTGGTCTTGATGTCATCTTGAATTATCAGATGTTTTTCCAGTGCTGGTCTGGAGGATTCAGTCATAGCAGTAGCTGTTGCTTCTCTTCCTTTGCATGCTGATGGAGAGGGAGATTCTGTGTTTGCCTCTTACAGAGATTGTGCAGCTGTGGGGAGAGGCATTATCTGGTAATGTAGTGGGACTAGAAACACAGTGCACCTCAGGTATGGCAGAAGCAAGACTTGGCCTCTATCTCACTCCAGATGTGATTGCTGGGATGTTAGCTGCCTCTGCTGCATTACTGTGCTCAGGGGTGTCTTCCCTCTTTCCCTGCACATCTTCTGGAGCAACATCGAAGGTGGCAGGGTGAAGACATGAGGGTAGGCTGCAGTGCTGTTTGTCATCCAGTGTGACCTGAGCAGAGGCAGCAGCTTTGGCACCACTGGTGCTGTTTAGAGCCTTTCCAGTCTGAGCACCTGCACATTACTACATGGCTGGGACACATCTCTGCATGCAGCCTGTAGGTCGCATGTTCCTGTTCTAACCTGAAAGAAGATTGCTTTTATATAAGCAGCAGTAAACAGATCACTCTTACTTAACCATGGCAATTATCATCCTGCAGGGAACAGCATCTTGGTTACTATTCAGCAAGCACCTAGAGCTTCAGTCACTGAAGTATTTCCAGATTCCTACTGGGTGCCTGTGGAGCAGCCAAAGCACCAGCTGCTCTGATGTGCTGTTTCATAAGCTACCTGTGCTTTCACCTATGAATTCTCATCTCTCAGGCTCTATTTCATCCCAGTGTAAGGAAGTTCTTACTTACCTGCATTTCTGATGTTGTATCTGTGGGTTTTTTTTTGTTTTTTTTTTACTCAACAAACCTAATGAGTGGTAGACCCATTCTAGAAGGGAGTTCTTTTGCTTGTGATCAGTTGAATGCAAACTGTTTCCCAGTGGAAGTTAACCTAAAAAGCTTTGGGATATCTTAGCACAACAAATAATAATTTTATCAAAAAAGAAAAAATAACAGATTTTTTTTTTTGCACACTCTAGTCCTTGTGAAGTTGTTGGTTTTTTTTTTCCAGACTTTATTTGAAGAACCAAATTTCTACTGAAGGAGCAAATACTGAAAATAGTAGAGGCTCCCTATTCTGTCCCCAGAATGATTACTTATGATAAGTAGAGCTGTTGCTGCAGGACTTCCACTGCTGGTTGTATTTTGGCAAGGTGCTTATATGTTGTATCTGTACTGCCAGATGCAGACTGTAGGATTCTGACAGTGTCACATAAGAAACTTCATGTGTATCATTCCCAGCATAGAATCATGAAGGTTGAAAAAGACTTCTAAGATCATCTGCATGTTCTTTTATTTAAATGTATGTTTGTGCATATTAAAAAGAGTCTTTTGTGATCTTCTCCTAGAAACTATGGTAATTAATAGTACTGACTTCTGCATAGTTCTTCTCTATGAAGAACCAAAGTTTTGATGCACTTGACAATGTATGAAACTGGTAATTTCTCTTAAACTTTAAGTTTCTATTAATGATTTGCCCTGTCTTGTCTCTGGCTGTGCTTAAACAAATGATAACAGAGTGGTTTGGAAGATTGTGATTTAATACCTCTGATCCCTGCAGGATGGGGAATTAGCTGCAGATGTGGCTCCAGTTTCTTCTGTAGTATTTTTCTGGCTGTGAGAATTTGAACAAAACATCTTAAGTAAAAAATAATGGGGGAAGGAAGCACAAAAGCTTTGCAGTTGAAGTTAATCTATTAAGAAAATTATAGGAAGATTTGTTCTACTTTTACTTTTTTGAACTGTGAAAGTAGAAGGTACCAAAGATGATTATTTCCAGGGGCTCTCCATCCTCTAGAGGAAAATCATGATGTAAATAGAGGAGGGCTGAGAGGAAAAAAAGTCTGCAATTTGACACGTTTCTGTAATAGTGAAGACTATCCAGAGAAGGAAATCAAGGCGAGTGTGCTGTTGGTTCTTGTGTGAGTTTGCTGCTTGTTCACTGTAAAGCATGGAGAGTTCAGAGAGCCTGTGCAAGGCTGGTTGGCTCTCCAGCCAGGATGGTTGGATAGGGCTGCTGTGGTGGCTCCCTGCCAGCTTTGAGTGCTGGCACCTCAGCGTGGACCTGTGTTTCATTTCTTGCATATTTGAGCCTTCCTGGGGCTTTCTGGATGGGAAAAAGTTTGTTTCCATCATCTTACCTCCAAGAGCTCATCTGGCATTGTAAAGTACTTGAGAAGTTTAGATCTTGATAGTGTTTTCTCTTCACACAGTGGGAAGATGCTGCACACTGATGCCCTCCAGGAGGAGGAAGAGGAGGTTGCTGGTGTGGCACAACCTATGAGGTGTGGACCACGTGTGGGGGCTGCTCTTTGTCCTGATAAGGTACTTCAGTCATCTCTTCAGGCTGCTCTTCAACTCTGTGAGTACACTGATTTACATTCTAAAATATCTTTTAGTCTACATGTGCACCTTTTTATCTACCACATCCTGTCTGCCATTGGCAAGGGCAGGACACAGCTTTCCATTGCTGTTCAGTTGAAGATAAATTTGGCATGAATGTGTTCTGTGCTGTGTGTTAAACGTGTGGTGATGAGGTTCCTCTCTGCCCTGCCATGATATGAGAAAATGTCCTGGAGGTGTTCAAGGCCAGGTTAGATGGAGCCTGGACAGCAAGATGATCTAGTACCAGATCCTAGTGACTGGCAACCCTGCCTGTGGCATGGTGATTGGAACTTGGTGATCCTTGAGGTCCCTTCCAACCCAAGCCATGCCTATGATTCTATGGTCATTGTGCCATATGTTAAAGGAGCAATTGGAGAAGGGGTTTGTACTGGCACTGCTTCTGTGCCTTTCATTTGTCACAGCTGGCCTCAGTGGACTGGGGATTTGGAGTGGGAAGATGAGGAGTGGGAAAATGGCCTTCTCAGCTGCCTCCTGCTTGGAGGGTGTGTGTGGCTTTTCAGTGATCTTCTGTTGTTTGAGAGCTATTGCAGAACAGTTGCACGATTGTGGGAATGAGCTTGTAAATCATTGGCATACATGGTACTGTCTCCTTATGTTTATTCTTGTATGGCTTTTCTTTAAAAGGTTAAATGCTTCTTCAGCTCAGTATGAATAATATACGCTCAGGTGAAGTTTTGCAGTCTAATTTCCATATGGGGAATAAGGTGCTACTACCTGTCTCTGACTGGAGCAGTCAAAGTATTGTAGAACTTCATTTGTTGATTCAGCTGTTCAAGAGCAGTGCACTACAGGGAGGAAGTTATGTAAACTGCAAGTGGAGGAAAGGACATCAGTGCCTTACAGGAACACATTTGGTCTGTGCTGAGGGGCAGTTCTGTGTGGGTACAATGGTTTAGAAAGGCACTAAGTAGCCGGTGGCTTCATACCTCCTGCTGAACTTTCAAACAGAGCTAAATGACTCTGGGCTGACTTGTAGGCATGCTCTCCAAGCACCGGTTACTGCTGCATCTTTAAGCTTCAGCTGCCATAGCTGATCCTGCAACAATCAAAGAATTGGCAAGTTAGGGTACCTGTTAATTCCCTACAACTGTCTGAAGTCTCTAATATATTCACTGTCTGCCAAAGGCAAGCCTTGCAAATCACACCACAAAACTCATTCCTTTGAGGAAAATTGCTCCCTTACACTTAGCTATTACCAATTTCCGCTCGCTGTGTGCAGACAGTTGGTGTCATCCAGAGCCTGTGCCAGCATTGCAGCAGCTGTCCTTGTGCCATGCCTGCTGCCCTGAGTTCCTGAGTGCCTGCTTCTGGCTCTGCTCCTGCATGGGGACCACCTAGGGAAATTCCTATTCTGTCATGGGATCCAACTGCTGTCCAACTTCCCAAGCTATCTTTGATGCTTCTCACAGCAGTACTTCTCACACCTGTGTTGTCCTTGTGCTACCCCATCTCTTTTGAATACCCTGTATCAGATTTAAGGTGGTGAACCAGGTTCTATTGCTGAAGTCACTGGGTGCCAAAATGCAGTGAGTTCTGCCCGTCCTTAGTGGCCCTTGTGCCAGGACTGCCCTTAGGTTGGTACAGTGTGCACCTTAGTAGGCTTTGGGGGCAACAGGGAGGTGACTGCAGCAGCTTCCTTGGAGAAGCAGTTCTCATTTTACAAGGGCTGGAAGTCAGCAAGTCATGAGCTGTTGGGTTTGCCTTCTGTTCACCCTTGATAAGGCCAGTGTATTGGGTCTGCCCCTAGAGCTGTGGAGCTTCTGTTCTGTTCTGCTCTTCAGATTTTCAAACTGATCCCCTAAGCGTCACATAACTTGAGCACTGCTGTGTTGAGGGCAGCTGGAGGCTGACTGCTGTGAAGTCCTTTTCATGACAAGCCAGTGTTTTTAACTCTTTCAATACAAGTTTGTGGTGCTAACTGGCATTTGTAATCTGATTTAGGGCAGCCTGGTAATGTCTAGACACTGCGATGCTGACATTTCCTTCAAAGAGCTGTTGGCAGGAGCCATTTCAGTATCAGAGTTTACTTGCTCTGTGCAGTTGGTGATCGTGCAGCAGTTAAGTATAATAGCTCTCTAATGGCCCCTGCCTGCTGCCATGCTGTTGCTTGCTATCAATGAGGCACTTGGCGCAAAGGGACTTTCAAGAGACTTCTTCATGGGAATTTATTTTAAAAGGGGAGCTGAGCTTTAAATCAGAGCTATTGGGTCCGTTCTGTGAGGTGGGGAGGAAACATTAGGGGTGCCAGGGATTTTCCATTTTTCAAACAGTCTCTCACAGCAGCCTGGGAGCTCTGCAGGCTACCAGTTGACTCTGGCAGGCTTGTGCTCATGCACCCAGGCTGTCCTCCAACCTCAGGCAAGTCTCTCAGCTTCATCCTTTACATAATTCTAGTGAAAAGTCTTAATACGATGCTGTGAGGTAGTTACCTGCACATGTGTCTTTAAAGTAGAGTTGTGGAAAGCAAATCGACCTCACTGGAGCAGTTAAACCAGATACCTCAGTGCTTTGCAGAATGGCTATGAACCACTCAGCCGGTACTGCCCTCAGGGGTTTAATTGCTCAGGAGGACACAGAAACAGCCACTGGGAAATGAGCAAGAGGAGACAGTGTGCTACAGAGGTCCTTTTAAATGTTAAGCTGCTGGAAACCCCCAAAGAAATACAGTGCTGAAGGTTAAGGGCATCAAGTAGTGGATTTGAAGCAAATATTAAATTTTATTGCTAAAAGAATTGAGCATTGCAGTGTGTATAAATTTTAAACTTTAAATCTATCATTTGACTTGGATTTAAACCTAGCCAGCTGGCCGCAACTTTTGTGCCCCCACCTACAGCAGCTCAACCCCCTGGGGCAGCTGTATGCTGCATGCTAAGCAATGCAGCTGCTGTGGGAACTGAGAAACCTACTGGAAATGAACCTTTCATTCACACTGCACCTGTACCTCTCTTGAGCACTCTGATATGCATCAATAGATTGTCTGATTCATAGTGCCACAGTCTGAAGAAGATACTGTTAAAAGAAATCATTAAAAGCAGCAAGTGCTGTCTCTTGTATCTCTATGGAAGGGCTCCCTGATGCCGTTGCTGCTGCTCCTTGATGCTGGAAGCAGTAGCTCAGAGCGATCCATTAGATTGGGTAGGGTTAGGAGATGCAGCCCAGCAGTCTACACAGTTCTGTGGGTCTTGCTGTAAGGAGTTGCCCAGAAATGCATGTACTTGCTAGCAAGCAGTACAGAATTATAAATGTTTCACCTTTGCAAAGTGATTTTAATTGAAAAAACAGAGGTGTTATGGTTGGGAACAATGTGATAGCAAGAAATTTGCTGTCACTGGTTGCAGTTGGCCACAGGTTAGGAGCAGAGAACTGTAATAACCTCTGTTAAACTGTTGCTCTTTTGAAATGCAGATAACACCAGATTTCAAAGAACTACAGAAGTAACTTTAATGATTTCTCCAGTTGCTCTTCAAGTAGATGGATCTACAAAATAATTATCTGCTGTACTTTGTATGTATTTGAATTCCTTCTTATGAGAAATAGGTAGTATTTTCGTTGTGCTATCTGCTTTTCCTGCAAATCTTTTCTGATGTAAAACTACTTATCTAGTCAGACTCAGGTAAAGCATTCAGGCAGCAGTGATGAGCAGACTATCTGAGCAAAAATTTGCAGTAATTTCCCAGAGAATACGTTCGCTACAGAAGGCTTTTCAACAAAAGGAAGGGCAAATCAGTGGCTGCTTTGTAGGTAGGATGGACAGGCTTTAATATTACCATACCTTCATCAGAACGCATTCAGCAGACACCTGACACTGCTCACCCCATGCACAGCAGTGTGTGTGCTGGGCTTTGGTGTGTTTTTCAGGCTCTCAGCAGCCACTATAGCTCTCAACTCTTCGTGAGACTTCACTTGAGATGAGGGACTGAATAAACCCGACTGAGCCAAATCCCTTGCAGCCAACAGAGGCTGGCCCCAGATCTGCCTACTCCACTCAGTTCAAGAACTGCTCTTGCTTTCCCCTCAGTCAGGAAAGCTGCAACAGGGCAGCTCAGCTTGCGGATTTTCTGTAGTACTGCTGTTGGGGAAACCACCCCTCTGTTGTCACTTGAATACCGATCAGAGTATTTTCCCAGAAGTAATGACTCTTCATAATGCTCCACGCCAGGAGTGTGCTGCCTTTTATCTGCCCATCTGCTTTGTGACAGACAGGCCTGTTAAACTGAGAGTCTGTTGAGGTTCCTATGTTGGCACCTATCTGATAAGACATCGTTTTGCAGTTTAACATCTTTGACCCCATCTTGTGCTGGGTTAAGGACCGTCTTTGTTCTTTCTGTTGGCTTTATACAACACAAAGGTACTCCTAGGTAATACTGTAAGATAACTAGTAACAGGATGTTGGATGTTCTGGAAATCAAAATGTTGTCATCTTCATACTTGATCTAGCAACCTTCACCCTTGTAATGCCCCTGAATGCAGGGAACAAAGCAGTGCTGTCACAAAATTTAATGAGAAAGCACACTCTGATTTGTTTAATCTCCATTCATGTGTATAAATTTACTTACAAGCTAAAAGAATACAGCTGGTATGTAGTATCTTATTGCTGAACTGATACCTATGATTGTTTTTTAATTGCTTGATCCTATGCTTTGTAGAGATCTACCACAGAAGTAGATATCAAGAAAGTGTCAAGACAAGAGTTTAGCACTTGTATTAACTTACCTCAAACCATGCCAACTATGGAAGCTGGATTTCTGTCATGCAGATCTACAGATATCAACGGTGGTCAATAGGTCTTGATGAAAGATTCTGGTTTCCTAACTTCATTGTCTTCTATTTTGGATGGTGCTTAGTAGAGATGGTTATACACTTTGCAACTTTTTTGTTGTTTGCATGTTGAGCTTGCTGTATTACATGCTGGAAACACTTGATGTTTGTTTTGTATACTCTTTTCTCCTTTCATGTTCATTGAAAAGGATGAAGGGATTTGTGTCACATTTAGACAGTCTACTTCTTTAAGTTCTTTTTTTTAATAATTAAAGCATGATGCTTTTACTGAAGAAGAAGCAGGAACAAGACTGTGGGATTTTTACATTCTAGTCGTATGGGTAAATAGACCCAGAATATTTCCTTCCAAATAGTAATAGTACAGACAGGTCACACTTATGTCAAACACATGAGATTTTTACTGACAGAGAAAAATAAACTGTTTTATTGGTGTCCATAAGGTTATAGACATGTCAAAACCAGATATGCAGGTCATGCCTAGATTCAACGTGTTCTCTGGAAATGTGGTATTGTATATATATCATGTGTGAACACAGTAAATCATATGACTGCATGACACATTTAAATATTTGACTCCTCTTTGCTGACAACATAAAGCCAAGCTTCCTTGAAGCTGGTACTCATGACTACATTGTGATTGCTGCTCAGGTAGAAGGGTTTTTCTCTTTTGGGAATCAGAGTTTGGATGCTTATTCCAGAAAGCTGTCAGGATTCCAGCAACAGCATCGGTTTGAGGAGCATGTGGTTTTATTAACCAAGCATTCTTGAAATGTACTTTATTATTTCTGAGTGTTTGTTGTTCATTTATAATGCAGTTGTGCTGACAGATTTCAAGATGCTATGGCAAGCATCTAAGTGGCTGTTCAAAGGTCAGATGCCTCCAGGCAGTTTTCTTTAAGATCATGTATAACTTGTGACAGTAGGGGGATTTTTAATAACAGGAAAGAAGAAAACATCTTCATTTACCTTAAGACAGATGTGAGCACAGTGACTAAGGCACTCATCTAGGCTGTAGCAAGAAGGCTTCAAGTCCTTGTAGTGAACTGAATGCAATGGAAATTCTCCAAAAATTGGTCCTTAGTTGCAGAATATCAGCTGGTCTGAGCTGGAAGGGAGCACAATGCTGCTGCCTCCCGTGCTTTCATTGAGCAGTAAAAAAAATCTCATCTATTTTCCTTGCATTTTATCCTAAACATCGTGGACATGTGAGAAATGAGCTCTAATTTGCATGTGATATTTATATAGAATTATGTCTATATTTATGTAAATGTATTTATAGATTCAATTTAAACTAAGTTTTTTCATTAGAGAAGCACATACCTGCTTTATTCTTAACCCCTTGGTGCTACTTTCTGTGAGACATTCGCTATCACTACCTGAGTCGAACTGCTCTTTCAGAGGCTCACTGATAAATGTAAATAATTAAATCTGAAGAGGTGGAACATCCATGGTTGTCCTAAACAGCTGAAGAGTGTATGGTTGAAGAAAGTTTTCAAATTGAGTATAAGAGTTCTTAGTCTGTGAAATTTGTCTTACTTAAGGATGAAAAATATATATCTCCTTAACAGCTGTGAGAAGCAGTGAAGAGACTGAGATAACTTTTTAAGGAATAATGAGTAAAGTGGTTGCCCTTGTCCTGTTAATAGCTATTCTTCCCATTTAAATAGGGTCAGGTGCCTTTTGTGTTGGCTAAAGCCAACCATAGGATGTATAAAATGGTGACCTGTATACTTAACAATCGATTGAACTGTATTTGCACTTCAACTAATGACAACTCTAGTTAGCCTTGAAGGTGGGAGAAATGCCTATTTCATTTCTGATTTGGAATTTGAAGCTCTGGCCTTGCCCCTCGGTTTGGTACTTGACAGTTTTTCTTCTTGCTTGTTTTATCTTGCATTTATGATAACACTGACTGTTTGCAAAATGCTTGTAGAAGCAGCACATATGGTGGTGAGTTGAGTTACCCAAACCAGAATGAGTCATTTAGCAACAGATCAAATCTGAATGTTCTTTTGCTTGTTTGTTGTATGCTGTATGGATTAAAGCACATGTTAGGAAGCATTACAGTGCAGTACAATTTTCCTCAAATAAACCATCAAGATCTGGGTCTCCTTGTGCTGCATGCTGGGTAAATACAGATGCAGCACTTGAAGATTTAATGGGAGGAAAAAGACATCAACTAAGATGATATGGAAGGAGTGATGACTTTTATTTTTATACCAGGATCTTGTGCTGTTATGCTTCAACTCTTCAGATTTGTGCTGTGGATTGTTCATAGCAGAATACTGTGTGCTTGTCCCCTTCCCTCCACCCTGCAACTTTAGCTTTGCATACTTGCATGAGGCTGGTTGTCCTGAGCCAGCTCAGCCCAAGTGCCCCCAGTGAGCAGCAAGACTTTCCCATTTTCATTTTGTTCTCCTCTGATAGCAGAGGTGTTTTGTAACAGACAGTTGCTCCATTGACTCCCAAGTACAGAGCATCAGTTAATGTGAATTCAAGTATTGCTGACTTCAGTCCCTGACAGTAGGGGGTTCTGATGTTTGAATATAAAGCCCCCAAGCACAGCATGCACTGCTTATTGCTGACAGAATTTAACAACAGCTTCTCAGCTTTCAAGATTTCCTTCTTTAAAGCAAGGGGAAGAGGCTGATGAATAGCATTTTTTGCTATATTAGAAGTTAATGCCAGTGCATAATTGATTAATGTCCTCAGCACTGCCTAATTTCCCACATGGACCAATCATCACAACCACAACATCACAAGTAAGCTTTTGTACCCATGTTGCTTTTGGCTTAGATCACACTTTTGCAGCCTGACCATAAATACTTTGTAGGATAGTTGGGTTTCGTTAAAGAATTACTGCAATTTTATGGAGCAAAGAGTTGTAGTGGTAGTATTTGGACTAGGAGGTTTTGATGATAGGGTGAATATTTTGCCAACTGAAGAGGGAGGATTCAGAGGTAATGTGGAAGACCAGGAGATGAGACTCACTGGCCTGGTTCTGAGGGATGAGAAGAAACCAAGGATAATGATGAAGTTAAGTTGAGGCAAGAGTGGATGGGGAATAACATCAGGAGAGAAGGTGAGCGAAAGTAACAAATGTAAACTGTCCTTTTTTTTATGCCTACTTATTTGAACTCCTACCAAAAAGTTGATACCTAGTGTTTGGAGAAGACAGAGAAATCTGCAGTGGTCTGATGAGCCAAATGGGAGTAGTCAGTAAGGAATAGCATTTGAAGTCCTTCAATTATTTAGCAGATTGCTTCCTTGGAAGAAGACCAACCAGATTTAAATAGAAAAGGATTGAGAAAACCCTCAAAAATAAGGTTGTGTTGATCTGGCAAGATCTCAACTGCATTATTTTATTCCCTGTGTCATCTTGATCTTCTTTCCTTCTGCTGAATGACTTCCTAAGTAACAGCACCTCTGAGCTAGAGGTTTTGTTAGCTCTCCAGCCTTCCAACTTGTTCTGCTGCACATAATGATGCCATGCGTTTATTGGAGCTTATGAAATAGTTACCTGAAACTTCCAAGTCATTAGTAAGCTTGGCTCAGAACTGTTTATTTTCAATGAGATTTTTATGAATTTATAATTCTACAAGAAGCTGGGCACCAATTAGAAGGAAGAAAACTGAAATAAACATGTTGGGACTTAAATGCAGGAAGGTGTTTTTCTAGACCTTGATTTCCCAATGGCTTGAATTTACAGCATTTCCATTCTAGGAATTTTATTAGAGCAGTGAAGGTCTGTATTTTCATTGCAGTGGCTGTGAGGAAAGGCTGCTCAGTCTCACTGCATTCTCCTGCCTGTCCTCTGGGACTCGCAGCTACGTGCCCTTTTTAGTGCCTTCCAAACTGCTGGGCATGTAACTTTTGATAACTCCAGTTCATACATACTTACATGAGTGCTATATTCATCTATTGCAAAGAATTCCTATGGAATTCTGCTGAAAATGCCTTTTTATTGTTTTTTTTTCACTAGCCAATGTGATTTTTTTTTCTGTTACTATTTTGTGTACCCAGTGCTTTTGAATGTCAGAGCACTTTTATATAATTTTTTTTTTAATTTTGTGTTAGTAGGCAACAGTCTCTACTGAGTGGTAAAAGTAGGTTGGAATGCTGCTGTGTGTTCAGTGATGAGTAAATTGGGCCTATACTGTGCTCAATTTGTAGGTCACAGTGCTTAAATGACTTTTATGTCAGTAGATGCAAAATTAGGTTGGACTCTAGTCTGTAGTATTTTTTCACCTGCTGATAATTCTATGTAATTTTAAGAGCTGAAAGAGTAATCGTACTCTAATTACTGTCAGTGCAATTGTGTGTCTTGTGTAACTCTGCCCTTAAAGGCAGAACACTGCTGGAAATGGCATACTTTGGTTTGGCCGGTGGTCTGTAATGATGCAACTGAGTGCATTTATTGGTGTACTTAAACCCTTCAGATAGGTTTGATGGGTCACTTTTGCAGCTGCTTTATGGGCTTGGATAATAATACATACTTGTAGGTGTGTCAGACATCTGTAATCAGGGAGAACACTTTTTTTTTCAACTGTCTGTTGCATGGATTGCAAGAAAACTATTCTTCTGCAACAGAATGTGGGGGATACAGGGATGTGTATGAGAGGAAAGTAAAATGCTGCAAGAGCCCAGAGAAGTCAGTGAAGGAAAGTAGCTAAACTGAAATCCTCAGTTGCAGCATTACTAATTAACTTGAACTGACCATTTTGTCTTGCAAGAGTACAAACCTTTTGTTTTAGCCAGCCCATGGAAGTTGGAAGTTTGAAGTTTCTTCTACCTGCTGTTCATTCTTTGTGCTAGTGGATTGTCCATAATTAAAATTTAAACACTATTTGGTTACTTTATTTACACTGTATTTCTTGCTGTTATAGTGTAGGAGATGGTGGTGTGGTGGGTATGGTGTATATGACAAGTCATCACGCTTTGTGCCCAACCAAAAGTTTCTTTGTCTTAGGATACTGAGTTGTTAGTCTGGTTGCTTAACATTGATGCAAATTTGCTGCTCCTTATTTTCTCTTGGACTGAGGGGTTTTCAAAGATCTACTAGCTATTGTATTTAAGAGGAATTCATTTTACAGTATTGAGCACTAAAGCATGTTAGCTTTTATGTTTACGAGTGAGATTTTTCTCCTAAATGATTTCTTAGCAATTTATGGGGTATTTATTTGTTGTGTGAAGTTTGGATGATGACCATCAAATATTTATTGATGGTAGTGCCATCTGAAATCTGGGAAGAAAACTCTCTAACTACAATGTAGTGTTAGAAAGCAGCATTCCTTTATTCCTCACAATATGTACCGGGCAACTTGACAAACAAGCATGCTTTCTCAGAGTTCGTGTTCTACATTTGAACACTTAAAAATGTACTGCATATGCATGTATTATGCATATTCATTCTTTTCCAAGAACTTGATATTATATGGTAATGTCCCCCTGGGGATGTGTGATAGTGGCCCCCAGTGGTCTTCGACCACGTACTTTGTCCCCATTTTTCCATCATCAGCTTGATCATGGAAACTTTTGGCTGACCTTTTAGCTGCTTTTCCCCTATTTGGCAAGATTCCATGGCTTGTTAGGTCATAATAAGCAATTTTCAAAACAATATACTTGAAAATCTAGGAAGATGTCCTTGCACCTGGTGAAATGCAATAAGTAGTCTATTATGACTAATGTTTCTTGTGAAGTAGAATCATTGAGTAAAACAAGGCTTGTTCATGCACTAAGCTGAGTTGGAAAGGAAAGTTTTTGATCTAGCACTCATTGATTTCTTCTGCTAAATTAATGTACTGATCCCTATTGCTAAACAAACCAGACTGTATCAGTAGCTTTGGCCTAGTTTATTAACAACCAAATACTGGTAGAAATTCTGTGCTGCAAGCAATTCTTGTGATGTTGTTAATCAATACAAACAAATCAAAATCCACAGTCTGCTAATCTTAAAGGAAAATAAAGAGTAGCTATAGACTTAGAAACTGAAGCTGTGTTTGAACATTCCTGAAGAGTAACTGAAGAGAAGCTAGATACAAATAATTTTAAGCTTTTTTCACTTGAAGGAATTATTGCTGGAACTAACTCTGATTATTAAAACAGTTTCTTCCCACATCAGAACATTAATTGATGTCCCAAAATTTGGTCTGTTTGGATGCAGGATTAGATGGGTCTGTTAATAGTTGCCAAAATCAGTGGAGTCAGTGGTGATTGGAGAAGGTGTTTGAGCTCAGAGTGCTCATCTGCAGAGCTGTTGCTGATATTAAAATTTAGATATGGTATATTTTGTTTCCCATTTTCCTTTTATTGTTTGAGAGTTGAGGTCAAAGGACTAAGTTTGTAGAACTGAGATGAGTATGGGTCAGTAGCATCAGAGTAGACCATGAAAATGCTCAGTTCTTCTAGGTCATCTCATTTCTTTTAAAAATAAAAACAATAATATCCACTGGCTTTGCTGTAACAATTGAACAAAATTATGATTGCAAGACAGGTTTATGGCTTTATAATGCAAAACAAATCAGTAGATCAAATTGTAGTAATGTNAGTACCACACAGAAGAGTGTTCAGCAGCTGATTGAGCTGCAGCTTATCGCTCTTTCGTTGCCCCAGGACATGCCCATCTGCTTGTCCCTTAGACAAAGGATTTCACCACCTTTGCCCAGGACTCGCTTGGACATGTTCGGACATGTTCATCAGCAAACTTTGAGGCAATGGTACACCACTACTGTAATTTTGTACTTTGGTCCAGAATGCTTTAGGTCTGGTACCTTGTGCAGGGTGGGCTGTAAACAGAAGCAAAGCTTCCCTCCAGAGTAGTGGTAGTTGTAGTCACCTGCCCCAGGTAGCCCTCTAACAGGTTCGAAGTGTGGCGAAAATAAGAACCCAACCACCATGCCTCAAGCATGAATGAAATAGTCTTCCAGCTGAAAAGACCACTAGGCTAATAGCAGCCTTGGTGTTTGTGCCTGGTCATATTCTGTTAACGTGCCTTCCTGGAGTGCTGCATATGAGTACCTGAGCTTTAAATGAGTTTGCTTTGATACTAAAAGCAACATCACTGTGTTAATTTGGTGCTCTGCTTCTCATCTGGGTAAATTAGTCATGTTACTCGTCTCCTGGTGAGTGAGGTTGTTAAGATTTGCGATACAGGTGTGGAATTACACTGGAATGGCCTTCAAGAAGTTCCTGAGTAACTCATACAATGTATGCACACTTCTATCTCGTAGTTTTTTGTGTCAAGTCCAGCTCGATTTAGTTTAGCTTACTTCCTAATTATACCAGAATGATTTTCTGTTCACAGATTACTTTAGCAGTAGCTGTTACATTTTGTATTTGCACTCTGTGTTATTCTAACTTTACCTAGATTTCAAATGTAGATCAGTCCATGCCATTCAAAACCTCAGGATTATCTCCACCATTCTGAAAGACAAAATCTTCAAATCAAAGAACTATAAAGCAATCACAATTCTGGCATTTTTGTTGAGCTTATAAGTAGAAACAGTTACATGGGATTGTTATTCCTAAGGAATGAGCAATGAAAATCTGGGCTCAGGAGTAAACTGTCCAGAACTTGGCATTTGTGTAACCTAAAAATGCTTCAGAAATGGAAGCAAGCTGAGTCCTACAGTGTGGTGGGTATTCATTTGGGGTCACAGTAATCTGTGGATCAGAATCCTCTTAACTACAACCAACAGGGATGTGCATATTGGTAAATAACACATTTAATTATACACCTGCTGGAAAAGTTACAACCATATTATTTCTGATAATATTTGCCAGGAAAAAAAAGAGTTAATGCCTCCTTCCTGCGAATAGAGCTTTGAAAATTGTTTTGCTCTATTTGCAATTCTCTTAGCAGCAGGTACAACTCAGAAAGAAGAAACTGATGAAGTGACAGTACAAAAATCATACAAATAGCTTGCTGAAACCACATCAAATAGAATTAATTTTCCAGATCAAATGTCCTGAGTTTTTACTTCTATGAGCTACAGAGCTATGTTTTCAAAATTGGCTAGAGAAAGAAGGATCATAATTTTGCTTGTGTAAGTAGTCATCAGGCAATAAAGGAAGGAAAAGGCACTTAGCTGACCACAGACCTGTTCAGACCATGTGCTTCATGCAACTAAAAGCTGAATGGCAGAGCTATTTGTTGCTATTGCAGATGATGGAAGTGTACAAGGCTCAGAAGACCCAAAACAGAAAAACGGATCATGGATTATGATGTGCCAGATAGCTTCTTTGTACAGGGATTTTGATCCCAAAATCGCTGAGGGGAAGTATCTAAGTATGTCTCTCTTCTGGCGTGCAGCTACTGATGTCTGTTATTGGGCACCTCTGGAGAAAGTACACTAGGCTAAATAGCCCTTTGGTTTGCTGTGGTACACCACCATGGTATTCACTGGTGAGCTGAAGTAAGGGGCATTGAATCAGAAGTGTAGTATTTCAGATAGTAGGGAAAATGAGGGCCATGATTTAGTGGGCAATATTGGTGGTAGATGGTAGTTGGGCTGGATGATCATAGACGTCTATTCCAGCATTTATGATTCTAAGAATGAGTGTACAGAGAGAAATGAGAAGCCCAGCAATGATCTGTGAGCTACTGTCCTACACTGTAACTACAAACAGGATATGTGAATTGGGCTTTGCTGGCTGCCTGGCTTTCTCATATAAAATTAGTAACATCATCTAAAGTTCCAGATAACTTAGTCAAGGTAAGTTAAAGGACAGGATCTTGAAATAGTTTGCATTTTTTTTGTGTGCTCATTACTCATTCTGCCCTAGAAGTACCGTAGAGGACAGACATTTAGTGCAAGGTGCTCCTGACAGTAAGCAGAAGGCACAGGGATCAGAAAGCGCAGGATGGCATGTCTTGCACACAGTGAGGCAGTGAAGTATTTCCTTTTGCACAAATTAAGTTAGAGGTTTAGCAAAGCAAGTAAGGGAATAAGATTTTGGATTAACAAATGCACAGGGACTATCTTCAATTTCTAACTGCTTCTCCTCACCTGGTTATCTCTGAACAAGTTGATCAGGTGGTTTCCTACCCAAGGGGAAGCATTTATTTTCATATGTAATTTGAGTCTCTCATTTTGTTTGCATTTTTCTTTTGAAAAACACAAACATACATTTAGTCATATGAACCCATTGCAAAGGTGACTTTCCATGGGTTGGTTCTTCATAAAACCACTCACACAGCAGGGCCTTATCTATCTGTACTGCTATTTCTGGAATTCCAATTATTGCAAAATGATATTGCAGGCACTGTGCTACTGCATGAAACAGAAACAAATTTCTCCTTTGCCAGGCAGAAAGATATCACCAGCACATGCTCTAGGATAATGTGTTTACAACACACGCAAGACCTCTTTAAACAGGAGTGGGATGGTCCAGATTGCACACAAGCAATTACACTTTCAGGGCTCCCAGCTAACAGACCACTGCATCCTGCTCTGTTGCCAGGAAACAGCTCCTGTTTTTCTCCCTTTGTTTTTGGTGTCTCTCTGCTAGTTCTAGCTCACTGCCGATTTCCACTTTCCGCTGCACCCTGCGATTTCATTTGCCAAAAGCTCTGCCTTAGTTTTGGTTGCCCTGAATATGCAGCGTTTGTGTTTTCAGTACTCAGTATGGTGTCATTCAAAGGTGCATTAGCACTTTTCTTGTGTCAGATTGGTGGTGGTTAATGCACCCTGGAGTCCGTTGCCTCTTACTCTGCCTTGGTGCAGAAGCAGAATGTGAGAGGCCAGCAGGGAGAACCCATGTAAAAAGAGCAAGTCAACCTGATATAGGCTGGGGAAAGTGCAGTGGCAGCAGACTAGAATAGAGTCTTTTTGACCTAAATTTTTGCAGAACTATCCCATAAAGCATTTTTGTCATTATGGACTGAGTGGTCTTGCTATAGAATAAATGGATTGTTACTCTTATTCTTAAATATCAACACTTAGAAATGCTTTCTTTGTAAATAGAAGATGATTTTAGGTGGTTGAGGTGTTGACAGTGATATGCTAGCAGGCTTTGGCTTCCATCAGGGATGTGTACAAGCTGGGAAAAACTGCTGAATGGTCTTAATACAGTTGCTAGTA
Organism: Odontophorus gujanensis; assembly: GCA_013399175.1. Classification (NCBI taxonomy): domain Eukaryota; kingdom Metazoa; phylum Chordata; class Aves; order Galliformes; family Odontophoridae; genus Odontophorus; species Odontophorus gujanensis. Next base: position 183,650 of record VXAB01007534.1, on the reverse strand, counting down.
GAAATTAGCATGCACTTGTTTACCTGCTGGCATTTCACCTGTAAGTTAAGAACAACTTTTAGTTTGCTACTTGGTTATTCACTTTATCCTATAGAATGGATGTCATCAGCATTTGGGGCACAGAGGCAAATGATAAGATGCCTTCCATAAATGCCAATGTGGCCAAAAGCTGAATCATTTATTTGGGAATCATTTATTCAGTGTGCTTGTTGCCTGAGTCAGACAAGGAAGCCAGCATGCCTCAGAGGTTGGCTTGGCAATCCATCATCTCTGCTAGAAATTGGAAAAGGAAATGGATGCAAGGCAAAGTCATGTTAGACTGTTAGTCTGTTACTGTCAAAGCCCAGATGGTTGTAAGATGCTAAGCTACAAAATGGCTGCAGAAAGCTGATATATGTATCTCTCTTAATAGCCTATAAATCTTTCTTATTTTCCAGTAATGCATCTTGAGTGAACTGATCATTGTGCAGCATTGAAGGTCTCTTGAGAAGTACTAACTGTTTCACTACTGTTGGCTAGAGACCCAGAAGCTGAAAGTACTTTGAGTTTGGATGATTCTTTGCAGTATGGGCTAATCTAAAGGCAATGAGCATAGGCTGGGTACCTCACACCTGAATAGCATTTGGCCACACCCGTTCTTGATTTAAGTGGGATAATGCTAGGGAGAGGGCAGAAGATTATTTCTATTGTTCCTCCCTTATTTTATACTGCATTCACAACTGTAACATCAAGAAAGTGCCAGTCATGTTGTGCTGTATCTGTCCCAGACTTTATTCTCTTTGAAGTGAAATCAACAAAGGGCAGAAGTGGAAATGACAAGCTAAATAGAAGTAACTAGCTGAGGTTGTAAAGCAGACTATTGGCAAGTGTCTGACTTCCAGTCATCTTCTGTGCCTGCAGATTCAGTGTATGTGGCTGACACTTCTGAAAGCCACAGTAAAGCAACAGCACTAGTCAAAAAGCCTGAGGGCATTTGATGTAACACCTCTTTGTCCTACAGTTAACCAGTTGCATGTTTATCTCTTGAAGACAAATGGGGATGAAAGCAAGCAGCTTATTAAGCAAGCTAGCCACATTACAGAGCAAGAAGCTCAGGGCTCATCGCAGCAGCTACAGTAGCAAAGTATTTGGAGTGACTGCTCCTGCCATGTATGCAAATGGCCAAGCTTCGCTGGGATAGGACAGAAGGCTGGACCATCAAAAAGTAGGACCACATGTATCTAGCAATAAGCAGTTGTAGCTGTAACCATAACTGCGTTTTCCTTGGTATTTGTTATTCTGTTCAGCTGTGCTGCAGGGGCTTGACCCCGGAGATGTGTAACACTGCACTAATATTAAGTCTGCCACAGAGAGATCTGAGCTGGAGAAGAGCTGAAGCTATTTTTATATTGTTTAAGGGTGTGTTGGAGGAAAGAAGATGATGTGGCTAAATTGACTTCATTTTAGACTGAATTCAAACAGAGATTCAGAAGGCATCTATAAACGTGGATTGTGTCAGATCAATACAAGCTAGGAAAGGCTAGCAGGCAATTGCAGTGAGAGTGGCAATAAAATTTCCGGCCCAAGTACCAAGAGAAAACAGATTTAGTAGCTCAGCTGAAAGTAGCAATCCATTTTAATTAAAAAGAGCTGCAATGGAGGTATGTGATGTAATGGCAGATATCCATAGTTGAGACATCTTTGGGCTTTAAAGCCCAACTGGGTAGTACTAAAGAAACTCTCTAGCTCAAAACACTAAGAGTTACAGAACTAGAGAATAAAACCAGCCTTTGGAAAAGTGCTTGTGTAAGATGTGATCCATGCTGAAGTACAATTAAGGCTGCACGTTCAGCTTTGTCGTTAGCTGTTCTTGAGTGCTGAAGTGTTCAAACTTGGCAGTGGATTAAACAGTTAGGAAAGAAGACATTTTATCTTTTGTCTTCTAAAAAAAAGCACATATTCCTCACAAACAGAAAGCAAGTTTGTAAATCAGGCATGCTCCAGCCATCAAGACTGGTGGTCTCTTCACAACATCACTGGTGCTTGAGGATCCCAGAACGCTGCCTTGGGCAGTAGTCATTATGATAACCTCTTTGGTGATCAGGGAGAAGGAGGCCCTCAATATGTATTAAAGAAGATGTATATGTAGTATCTTTGTCCTGTCAAAATTTGTATTTACATAACTCTGTTAATTAATGCTTTCACACAGCAGCCAGAAGGGACTACTTATGAGCTAATTCAGACCTTTGCCATCCAAAATGACAAGCAGATAAGTCAGAGTGTCAAGCGATGTCCTAGTCTGTTCTAGCATAGTATTTGATTCTGAAGTATTTCACAGTATTTGGGACCTACTTGAGAAATTATCTCTTGCTGCTCTTAGCATAATACCCTGTGATTAATTTTACTGTGGTTCAGAGGTTCAGTTCTCTCTGAGGCAAATGGGTACAGCCCCATTTACTTGGTAGAGCTTGGTGTTTAGACATACAGATTACATTTAGAGGCTTATTCTGAAATTTTTTTCTGTGTAAGACCTTGTTACGCCCCAGGTCTCTTTGCACAGGGCGGAAATGGGCTCAGTGATGTAGTAAAACTGCTTCTACAGAAATGTAATATTCATGGACAATGAGAAGGTCAAGAGTTGACCTTAAGGAGTCACTTGGTGTGGAAAAAGACTGTAATTGCCAGACCTACAGTAAGCAAAGTCTGTTTATTGCCGTAATAATCCCTTAATGTAGGAACCTTCTGAACTATCAGGTCCTGCCCCTGTTTTTACCAGGCAGTACTGACACATCAACCTTTTCACAAACTAGCCAGCAAGATGTTAAAACTTTTTTCTGACGTGCCTGCTTCTGTTAAAAGGCTGTTACACAATTTCACTGTTCTATGTCCAGAGATAATCTAATTCCTAAGTTTAAATGCATTCACAGTTATTTTATAGCCCTGCACTTCTTGTTTTGGTATTTTTTTAAACCCACCATCTCAACAAATATGCTGTAAAGAGTGAATTGTGTTTTGATACTGTCATTTTTTTCCATAGGACCCATGGTTTTCCAGCTGTCCTGATTCCATCAGGTCATTTTGTGATGTTGTTTTATGGGATACCTATGGAAGAAAACTGTGGCAGATAGACTGGTCTGTTTCCTTCCTGAACACAGTTCTGCACACCTGCAAAAATAAGAGCAGCTCCCTTTTTGTTTTGGTTTGTTTTTCAATCCCAAGTAGTGCCTTAGGCCTACAGAAGGATCTAGGAGCTGGTATCTTCTGTTTGAGTCTGATGAATAATCATCCCAGTAATTCCAAGATTTTTTTATTCATTATAATTTTATACATGAGTCAACACTTGAGAGTGCTGACAGTAACACAGCGTGGAATACAGCTCCCATGCTGCTCTGGTCATCCAGAGTAAGAATTCAGTGTTTGTTGGGGTGGAGGCCAAGCACCTGCCTTCAGCTCTAGGGTGATTTCAGATAGGATGTTTTCAGTTTGATTTTGTCTGTATAAAATGAAGGGCCCCTTGTTGCTCTTGTCAAACTTTTTTCCATAGGTTGTTGACCATCAGTTTAAAGTGGAAGAACAATTCTAACTAGAGCTTAGAGTAGTTTTAGAAGGTCAGTGCTCTTGTCAGAAAATTTGATACCCACACTTTATTTATATTGTACAGAAATTTTCTGCTTTACCACTTAACAATATACCCTCAGATTTAAAGCTCCCAGAAACCGTATTTGTAAAACAAAAAATCCAAGGTAAATGGAGGTAAACATTTCAGAAAATAATAATAATGAAAAAGCGGGGCCCTTTCCAAAGGGGAACAGTAATCAAACACACATCTGCTTATTTCACTTCCAGATTACATCCGTTTCTATAATGCATTAGTTATTTTACCTTCTTTGTGAATGTATCACTGATCTCATACATCGTAACAACAGATTCACTGCTTCATACTTTGTATTCAACTTGCCAGGTTTTTCCTTCCTTCCTTTACAAATGAGGAGGAACAAATTATATACTATCCACCTTGACGAGCTTTAGGAGAAGATAGTTCCATTTGAATTAATTTCAGACAAAATTAAGATAGGAACAGTGATTTGGCTAAATGCATTTCCCATTTGCGTGCTTTGTTGATAGCAGCAAAAGCTGTTAAAACCTGGACCTGATTCTGCTATTGTTCACCTGGATAGAGAGAGAGAGGTCAGTGGAGGCAGTTGTGGGATAAGTAAGTGGAGCTGACAGAGGATGGAGCAAATACAGGGATGGCCCTTACTGGAAACATTCTGCTGGGGATTTAGCCCCCCCTGAACCTACACAACTGGACTGGATTTGCTTCTGTGTCTCAACAGAAGCAAAGCCACTGGGTCAGGGCCAGGACTGCAGTACTGCAGGGATTCAAAATACCCTAGAGTTCATTATTCTAATTTCTCTCACATGAAGACTTTGCAGCTCAGTGCAAATGGATGATTGCATGGGCTATCTAATCCTTCTACCAGCACTTACTGAAAGAATTATTTTCCTGCTGTGCATTAATAAGCTGTAAGGAAATCATTACTCAAGGAACACACTGGGGGCTCTGCTCTGCTCTCACCCTAACTGGCGAAATGCATCCAGTGATGTGAATGGAACAAGCGAGGTGTAAGTACAGGGAGAGGGAAGTTCTGTACATTTAATCCATTTAATCTTATGCTTGTCGAACACCCTGCAGGGCCCTATGGAGTTGTACTTAATAAGATCTGGGGAAAATGCTGCTAAAGCTTTACAAAAAATAAATAAAAGGTATGTGATTTTTGTATTGGGACAATTTCATTCCCCCACATTCCTTACAGGTACAGTGCTGTGCTTTATGGTCTGCTTTTTGCCTTGCAGAGTGATAACAGCTTCCTACCTTTGTTTCCTGCTAACTAAATTGATGAAAATATTCTAAAAATTGAGACTTTTTCCTACCTTCAAGCCTGAGCTAGGAACAAAAAGAAATACTGTATGGTTTACTGCCAGCTGCAGTCATCTTTTCCTTTATTTTGGCTTGCTTGCCTGTGTCAAAGAAAGTAAATTGAAATCCCGTTTTGACACAGCTTAAGATCTGGGGGCCTGGGGTGAGGAAGGGATGCCCAGTTACTGTCCTGCCCAGGGCTCAGGCCAAGAGGCAAGGATACAGAACGAAGCTATGGAGCAGGGCTCCTGAAGGGGGGTGGAAATGCTCAGGTCAAAACTTGCCATCAAGGATGCTCATCCATTTATGCTCAGTTCCCCTTCCACTACCACTGCAGCTCTGTATGAAAGTCTTTCCTCAACAACTGTATGAGATACTTTGCATTTTTACTATTATTTCTCCTCCATGTCCAGCTTCAGGCAAGTAGTGTACACCAAGCATTTGGAAAGTGAAGCCAAAATCCCACTCTTGTACTTGAGTCACAGAAAATAAGTTCTTTGACTTCTCATCTCACTTGATGTGAGTCTCAGCACTGTGAGATAAATGTCTCTTCATACAGTTAAGTCTGTTAAAAAAAAGAACACAACATATTCTTCATAGAGAAGCTGTTGGACAAGGACTAGTCATAGTCCTGTTGTTGCTCCAGTGGAGCTGCTGTTGAAGGGGAGAGGAGGTGGTTCTTTTGTATTAGTTGTACAGAGCTGCTCCTACAAAGTGGGGGAAACTCATTCTTAATTTGTGCTGAACTACTGTCTAGTTGAAATCCTAATAGTAGTAATAGTAACACAGATAGCTGGGGTCTATGCTGCTAATGTCAGCTGTCACCACAAGTAGTTGTTTAACAGAATGAATCACAGATGTCACTGAGGGTCTTCATTAAAAGACAGAAAAAATTGTGTAAGGAGAGTAGATGGGTTTTAGCGTCTTCTCCATTAATGCCACTTGTAAACTGGAATAGGAAATCATTACTTCTGTGTTACAGCTGCAGCAATCAAGAATGTCTCTCAGGAATAAAGTGTAGCACAAAACTCGACGTTAGACTATATCCACTGTGTGTGTCCCTCAGTTACCCAAACTTCTTTGGGGGGAGCAATGCCTGTGTTTCCTTTTATTGTATTTTTGGGCTGTGCCAAAGATAAGGCCTGAAGGGCCAGTTGAGGCTTGGGCAGAGGCAAGTTAGACACCACCTGGAGGCATTCTGTAAGTCTTAATTCAAGTGTAAAAGGAAGAGAGACCAGGAGAACAACAGGGCACACAAATGGGGAAATACAGTGGGTAGAACTGAGTGTCCTGGTACTGTGCTGCTCATGGAGCTTTCCTTCTGGCTATGTTTTACCTTGGAAATGAAATGCTAGCTGAACTCTCTATGAAAGGCAGCACACTAGGAAATGTAAATGGGTTTGAATCTCTATTGTATCCCCCCGCTGCAGGAGGTGGTTGTGCAGAGATGTGAATACAGAGCAAGTTCTCTCCTTATTTACAAAGATTATTGGTTTCTTTTTTGTTACCTGCAGTTAAGTGAGACCAAAGTAAAAGAGTGGTGTAGAGGAAGGGACTTCATTAGAAAAGAAAGAGTTGGAGAAGGTTCAGGGGATACTGTATTGCACTCTATAACAACTCCCTGAATGAAAGCTGTGGAGTGATGGTGGTTGGCCTGTTCTCACAGGTAACAGCAATAGGATGTGAGGTAACAGCCTTAAGTTGCACCAGGGGAGGTTAATGTTGGATATTAGGAGCAGTTACTTCTCAGAAAAAGTGGTCAGGCAGTAGCACAGGCTGCAAAGGGAGGTGGTGGAATCACTGTCCCTGGAGGTGTTAAAGTAATGAGTGGATATGGCACTGAGGGTGTGGTAGTGTTGGGCAGATGGTTGGACTTTGTGATCTTAGTGGTCTTTTCCAATCTTACAACTTAAAGCCCTACAGTTCAGCATGATCGTTGCTGGTGAGGGCCATAAGATGTTAGGAAAGATCAATGAGTGGTATCCTCCTGGTAACTTTTGTATTTAATAACTAATCGGTGAAAAAATAAAGTTAAGCACGTTGCCCAGACTAATCCACATTTATAAACTGAGGCTTGCAGACAGGACCTTCATAAAGTGCCTTCCAATGTGGTATTTAACAAAATGCATGAGTTCAGTTGGCAGAAATACTATTTGAAGTACAGTAATTGACTCTATTAAGAATAACATCGGTGTTTATACTGGCAAGGATTTTTGAACATCAGTCAAATACTCTTTGCTTGGCTTCAGCAGACACAGACTATGGCAGTCTTTCCCAGTAGGGAACTCTATTCTGTCATCACTGTCCCACAGCGTTACAAATCGTATGAAAAAAGACAAACATAGGCATAATGCCAAAACAGATTTCTATACATAAAACAAATGCAAAAATGTAACACCATGTTTCTTATAGAATCTTGCAGTCTTTATTGTGAAAAACAAAGAAAGGTTTCCATCCTTAAGTTACATGCATCCACTGGGTACAAACATGCATGGCTATATTTTATGAGATGCTTTCCTGCTGGAGCCTGAAGAGCAATGACACAGAAGGTTCTGGCAGTTGCCACTTCGGTTGCCATAGGTTTTGCCTCCTCTGACTTCAGTTCCCCTGGGTCCCTTTGAAGATGTTAAGTGAAAGCGCTGCTACAAAGCTCTGCCACATCTGAAGCAACAAGTGAAAAGGTTGTGCTATGGGAGGAGAGCAATGATAGAAGTGGGGGAAAAAGCAGAAGTGGTGTCCAGGGCAGCACAGCTGCTGGAATGCTGCCTCTCCTTGGTCTCACCTGCTAAAACTGTACTTCTCATCAGCTTCTGGTGGCTGCTGGCATCTGCCAGCTAGCTGTGTGCTGCCCTTTGTGGGGAGGGCGCAGGTTTCCAGCTCCTGATTATATGGTTTTGTTTCAGCCACAAGGAGAAGAGCATGAGAAAGAAGAAACAGAATGAAACTATAATAAAGGAAGATGTTTTTTTCACAACAGCATGCTGTAAGCTAACTGTCCTGGCCCTGTTTGTAGTAGCACTTGTATTTTTAGTCTTTAAGGAAGCACAGAAGAGTAAATGGCATTATTGGATAAATGTCTGGTGACAGCTATTAGTCCAGAGAATTATTATGTATGCAAATCTGAATAATCAAATGTATTGGCTCTGGGAGCATCGTCCTTGTCCTAGCATCAGTGACATCATCCAACATGATGGATCCTAACAGGCTATTAATCAGTCACCCCAACCTGCAAATAATACTCTGAAAGTGCTTAATATTAGCCAAAATGATTCTGCAGCAAACAGCATGAATCAGCTACATGTTAAACCATTCCTGCTCTGTTTGCAAAAGATAGGGGTATTTCGTTGGGCTACTTCAGTACCACAGATATTTTAGAAGAAACTCAGAGCTGGTACTATTTTTTCCCTCCAAAACAGCATTAAGAACTGCGCAGACTCTGCTCTCGAGATACAACAGTGGCCACGTTCCTTTTGCACCTTCAGTGCTCCTTGGTGGCATAGTGAGGAGCTAAACCTGCCCTTCAGAGCAGCCCTTTGGCACAGCACAAGACAAGCAGCAACCCCATGCCATCCTGCTGCCCTGCAAAATGCACAACCTGGCAGTTTAGATACAAAAGTGCTTATTGACTGTCTGAACCTCTTGCCAACCACCCTAAGACAATAAGGACATGCTTAATATTCAACATCCTGTGCAGTGTGTAAATTGCTAGCCAGCAAGCAAATGAGGATGCAGTTTTCCAGAGAACTGAAAATGTGCGTCCCAAGAATCATTGTTGGGTTTTTTTTGTGGATTTTTTTTTTGGTTGGTTTTTTTGTTTGTTTGTTTGTTTTTTGCTTCATTTTTCCATCAAACTCTACTGTTAGAGGAAATGGTCCTCACAAGTGTGATCACTGGCACCATTCTTGGCAGAAAGGAGCTGAGATGCTTGCTTTCTAGCTCCAGAGCAAAAAATGCAGCAAGACACCTGTTGGATTAATTGACTGATCTTTTCTACTTAGTGGGAAAAGCAATAGCTTTTGACTTTAAGATATAAATTTTCATATTCTTGAATCCGCAGTGTGATAAAAAAAATGCAAAGGGAGTACAGACAGAGTCAAGAGTCAATACTGAGTCTAATCAGACCTTAATAAATCTAGTTATATGGTCTCAGGGGGCTTTTCCAGTTTCTGCTTGGACGAGGCTTGCGTTGGCTGTGAAAAATGGTTCTCAGTGCTGAATTTCTGAGCTATTTGCAGAAGAATACATAAACAGGTGGTTTTAGGGAGGGAGAGTGGCTTTTTGAGGTCTGTTAGATTTTGGCTCTGGTATCAAGGGCTCTTGTCCAAGTGAATGGGAATGTTACCAGCACGGCTTGCAGCTAAGCCAGCGTCACAGACCCCTTTGGTGATAGTTTCACCTGATTCCAGACATTGCCCCCATAGAGGACTGTCAATCTTGCCTCGTGTTCCAAATCCAATTATAAAACTGTGCTATAAACCTCTAACAAGCCATGTTATTGGCAGCAAAAGGGTCTTTACATACAGCTACCCAATTCATTACCAGCATGCAGCTGCTAATGAGTGCACAGCCTGTTGTTTGCCCCCCGTGGTCCCCAGCGGGTGTACCTGCACTAGGTTATGGGTAGGCACTGCTGGCAGCCATGAGAGCACACAGCCTGCCCCCAGGCACAGCTCTGGGGATGTCATTACATCGGCAGCACAAGGGAGAAAGGGTAACAAACCTACTTTGGCAGCGGAGGTAATAAATGCAAGCAGCTGTCTCCCTCAGCAGGGATAAAAGGCAAGTAACAACTGACAGACAAAAGCAGGAGAAATTCACTTCTGTTCCAGTGTGGTCGCTCCAGACCAAAGAGAGCCCGTGGCCGTGTAGTAGCTCTGATCACACCATGACTTTGTTCTTAACCAATTTTGGCTTACATCTTTATGCCACCAGATTGGCTAGCATCTCTCTTTTCTATTCACATATAGTTTTATTCTGTTGCACATTAGGTTCCTATCCCTACTTCAAGGCCTAACCCACATCCTTTCCCTCTTGACCTCCTCTGCATCAGAAGAGCTAAAGCACTCCTTCAGATTAATAAAGCATATTGAAACCACTCACAGAATGAGAACATTATGTTTTACAAATTTTTTTTTTCTTTCATCCCAACTCTTTTATTATTGATTTCTGTTATGGTCTGAAATACTTCATTAGCATCTCAGCAGATACTGTATTTTTCCACTCTTGGAGCATGGCATTTGGCATTTCTTGACTATTTTCCCTCTAAGCTCACATTAGCTCAACTTTTTTGCATAACTGAGGGCAAGGGAAATTATTTTTAAGCTAAGGTTGCCATCTAGTGAACAATTATATAAATATAAATACCTCTATTCTTCAGGAGGAGATGGTCTGCAGGAGGGCTTAAAGCCCTTATTTTCATGGGAGATTGGAGCTATGGCCTTGAGGTTCAGGGGAGGAATTCAGCTGAGGATAGAGGACTTCTGCAAGTTTCTGGGAGGAGCCTCAAGGGCTGGGCTTAAAGTTTTAGATGAGTGCTGAGACAAAGTACTGAGCTAAGTTTTAAAATGTGGTCCTTGTCAGGGCAGCAGGGACATATGGGCACTTCACAGCTGGAACTGCCTACAGGTAGGAGAGAAATGATGTGAGTCCTCCAGGATACTTCGGTCTTCCCTGCATGAGGCTGCATTTGACTGGCATTCAGGCACAACCAGTTGTGCAGCCCCTTAAGCATTGCTCCCAGCTGCAGTTCTCATGTGCCACATTTGCTCCTTTAGCCACAAGATGCAGACGACTGGATTGCTTCTTACCACAAAGCATGTGAGATAGAGGTTTACTCACCCTGATAAAGTAGTCCCTCTTTGTCTTTCAAACATCCATGAAACCACTACTTACAAAGAGTGTCTTCTTGCGAAGCGATAGTACAGTTTTTCGTCTGCAGAATGTAGCCCTTAACTGGTGCATGACAGTTTTTCACATAAATAAAAGCTCAAGTGGTCTGTTTGGACCTCTTATGCAGCAAATGAGATTGAAAATGTGACCAAATCCTTTTCTCTGGGGAAAGGATGGGCAGTTTATATTTAATAACTGACCACTGTAGTACAGGAGATTGTACTGAGATGCTATTTCAGGCAGCTGTGAACTTAGCTGGGATATCACAATTTAATATAGAGCTCTTTCCATAAATATTGAATGCTGGAAGATAAAGACAACGGAGAAAAACCAAGGCCAGTAGGAAGGAAGAAGCAATAAACCCAGTAATTGTCTATATGCAAATGCAGAGGGTATGGGAAATGAGATCGGAGTGACATTACAGGAAGGAAATTAGGATTTGTCTGGTAACACAGAAATGTAATGAGATAAATCAGAGTGCTGAAATGTTAATATTGATGGAGGCAATCTCTGCAGAAGGGACAAAGGGAAGAAATGAGAAAAGGTTGCACCGTACATCAAAAGACTGTGTGCAAACTGCAGCATAGGTGGATAGGGAAATAAGAGGTAATGGTGATACGTCAAGAGTAAAGATGACAGTGATATGTTACAAAAAGAAGCGTACAGGTAGCTGTGGGTATAGATTACTTGACTTGGAATGAAGAGGCTGATTGAAAAAGGTATCAGAGCTAACAGTGTTGCAGAGAGATGACTATGACAGAGTCACTGCCACTGTACTAACATCTGTTGCTCATATGTACTGGTTTTGGCTTAGAGTTTAGCTTGTATGGTGCTGTGTTTTGGATTTTGACTGATACAGTACTGACAGCACGCTAGTGTTTGTTGCTGCTGAACAGTGCTCACATGGTGTTGAGACCTTTCCACCTTCTCACAGAGCCCTGCTTTCCTGGAAATGGCTAAACATCTGCCTGCTGCTGCAGAGTAGTAAATTAATTTCTTATTCAGCCTTGCCTGTGTGTGCAGCTTTTGCTTTTCCTACTGAACTGTCTTTATCTCAACCCAAAAGTTTGCCTTCTGATTTCCCCCAACTGTGGGGGAGCGAGTGAGTGGCTGTCTGCCAGGGTTTTTAATAATCTTTTTGAAGGCACTCCACCTTACAGTGGCAGGGTATGCCTGCAGCACAGAGTGAGCACGATGCCATAGCTGAATGGTTCCAGCACCAGGCTGAAGAGGAAAAGCTTGGATTTCATTCCTTGCACTACTGAATGCCTAATATAAAAATACTCAGTAGAGCAGAGCTGGAACCCCACGTTGCCTTCTCCCGATTAAACATTCTATCTGTTAGGCTTTTCCTAGCATCAGTGACTCTATATAACTATTCTGAATCCTGATTGTGCGTTGGAGAAGATCAGCCCTTTACTTCTTTCATCCCATTTCATGCTTTGCACACTTGTGTTTTTGCATGCTACCTGTGAAGGTCGAGATCCCCTTTGAGCACTGAATTCACATCTCCCAGCTGTGGGTTAAATGCTCTGGGGCTTTGGAAACTGATAATGAGAGATGCCATCAGTTATTGGGGACAGCATTGCCACTATATGTATGCTGAGTGACAGACATCCACTTCCCAAAGTGCACATGCACACTCGCCCCAGAAGGAGAGAAGTCTGAGTTACTGATCAAAATCCAAGTTCAGGTACTTCCAAGATTATTTACAATTTGGATTTAGCTATCACTGCCTTTTAAACAGTAAGCAAGGGTTTCTGGCATAATTATTTTTATACTACAAAGAGAACAAACTTAATCATATATTTGGGAAATGAGATATTTACATTGTCCTGTTCTGCTTTGATGACAATACTTTTCCTAGGCTTCACTTCCAAGTTAGTGTTTGTGCAGAGTATGAGTAAGAGAAGGAAGTTGTAAAGTAGGACAAGAGCACTATAAAGACCAGAATACAGTGGTAATTGGGCTGTTTAGACAGTGAAAAGAGTGATTAATTGAATATATTGTTTGATTAACTGTGGATTTTTTTTTCCTAACTCCTGAATACTTATCAATATTTTTTAGAAGAATGAGGCGATGTGCTGAATAAGAAAACTTTGCATCAGCTGAATGTCACAGCAAGCTACAGGCATTGGTAAATCTGGCCCTTCTTCAGGGAAGGGAAGGAACAGTGCCCTAAGAATGGGGATTAACACTAAAATTTAAATGCATAAACAGATGTTATGAACAAAACTACAAAGAAAAACAAACAAACAAAAAAAGCACATAGAAATATTCTGAGATAATTAAAGCAGACGGGGGGAAGCTGAGAATTAACGAAGGGAAAATAAATTGCATAATTAAGGCAAGTACATGACTCCTAAGCTGATGCCTCGCCCCTACACTACACCATTACTTCCATGAGATTACTTTGCAGCAGTACACTGAATCCTAACAACCCAAAATACAAAAGCCCTTCTTACTAAAGTCTCCTCCACTCAAAACGAGATGCTGTGCTCCTACACAGGCACTAAGTATCTCCTCTATGAAACAGTGTTGTCACCAGAATGCAACAGTATTTCTAGTGTCTGTGTGCCGCACAGTAAGATCCTGCTACTGTGTCTTCTAGCAATTTTTTAACTTGCATATGGTGTATATCAATAAATAAAGTATAATTTGCCCCAGTATGGTGCACTCCAATCCCCCGACCATAACAACACTATGAGCTTTTATTCTCTGACAGTATGAGGCAGCTTATGTTCAGATTCTGCATAGTAGTAGTAATTATAAAAATCACCATTTTATTTGGATGTGCAGGAACAGAATGAAATACCAGGCTGCAGTTGTGCTGGAGTAAAGGATAACAAATCAGCCCTGCTTCAGCTCCAATACAGTCTGTATGTGAGAGGCAGCTGTTCCTTCTTAGTGCATGTGAATTTAAGCATAAATTATGATGCAGGGAGTATATTTACAAAGAAATTGGACTCACACTGTGGACTAATGACTTTCAGAAGTCTAAACTGAAATCAGCTTCAAATGCAAAAGTTGATGTGACTTGGAGGATCTCTTGTTTATGTTCTTGTGGTTTAGAGGATCCCTTGTTCAAGTTCACGTGGCTTGGAGGATCTCTTGCTCTCTTCAGAGCTCTACATGAAATGATTGAAAATAAAACAATAAATTATGATTAGGAACAACAGGAAAATAAAGAGATCTGCGGGACTGTGCTGTACAGTATGTAGGCCAGGACATTACATCGCAGCTGTCACACTGCCAGGCTGCAAGTAAAAATGGGAGGAATAAACTCCATAAACCATACAAAGTCAGGCTTCTTTCTGTCTTGGGTTTGTTCCTTTCTTAACAACAACAACAAATGGTTTGCTTGTTTGACAGTGGAACTACATAGAGGCCATCCACCATAAAGAATGCACTGGGGGTCTCTGCCTGCAGGTAGTGTGGGATTGAGCCCTAATACAGCACATTGGCTTTCAGACACGTGTCACATGTGGAAGTTAATAAATGAGAAGCACAGGGAAACATACAGACGCTACTCAGAAGAACATCTTTTCTTATAAGATTAGGTACTGTTTCCTTATCTCCCAGATGCACACAGGCAGAGAAAGGGCTGATCCAATCCAAGACTCCTCCTGTTCCAGGATGAAGGCAATGCCCTTCATCAATGACAGGAAATGTAGTGAGGAGAAGGGAAAACTTTTAGAGAGGATTTATCCCAATGAGGTTCTCCTAAAGTGGTAATTAAGAAAATAAGAACACATTATAATCTAACCAGCCATGTGACAGAGATATTCTTTCAGAATTATATGTATTAATTTAAGTGTTGGGTAAGAAATCTCCGACTTTATTTCTCAAATTAAAAAACAAATTACATGCACAAAGACAAAGCTGAATCAGAGTTTAGTAATTAAGGATCAGCTGACACACTGAGCAAAGTGACAGTAGCTTACATAGGTTAAGATATTTTTGCCCCAAATTCTTAAGAACTCCTAGGCTTGTAAGTGCAGACCAGATGCTTTTCTAGGTGGAATAGCCTGGACTTACATGGAAGTACAGCAGAGAGGGGCAGTTACAGATCCATTAGCACTGGCAAGGTCCGGTGCAGTTACAGATCCATTAGTACAGTAGATTGTGGTTTACACGTCAGAAGCTCCTCTCAAACATTCTGACTTTTCTGTCAAATACACTGACGTTTCACTTCAAACTCTACTTTCTTGCCCAAGGCTCTCCCAGCAGTATCTTCAGCCTGATGCATTTTCATTCCCCTATTCCCCTATTTTTCATTTCCCCTTTTCTCATCATACCAGCTGTGGGTCTGCATTCTTTTTTCTCTCTCCGGGTGAATTTAATTCTGTTGTAGCAGACCAAATGCTGGATTTAGGTAAAGTAACAGAGTTCAAATTCATTTATGTCGATATGTTTGTTTAGATTCAAGTGGGGACAACTAAAGACAGCAGTTAACCTACAAAACTCAGATTTTCTTTTTTAATATTAATCATTTATCATGATGCCTAAAAATTAACAAAAAATGAAGTTCCATTTGTCAGACACTGTACAGAATTAATCTTTGTTTCAAACTTCTGGTTATCTGAATAATCTTTGGCACTTTTATTCCTTTATCTTCTGTTCCCAATGATCTGTAAAACATGTGAATAATTGTCAGTTGTTTCTTCTTACTCTGTGAATTTGATGCTAGTCTCACCCACAGTCATGATGCCTCCTTTCTCTCTCTGTTAGTCATTCATAACCCATAAAATTTCACAATCAAATGTTCTTGCAGGATTACCCACACAAAACCAGACCAGGAACACAGGCTCCTCCTCCTGCTCATCATGCTGACCCAGAATTAATCTGTGTAAGTTCACTTCTGGGGATTTGAATTCAAACTCCTTCCATGGAAATTCAAAGAGGTCTGAGGCTCTGGCTTTGCACAACTTTTAATTCTAACAATTTTGACCAAATCCTAGGCTCTGCTACAGAACTGTACAATTTTAATCAGGACACTACCAACACATTCTAAGGTGAAAATAGGAAGCTGAGAGTGACATGTGCAGCTACCACATTTTTTAGTGAAACGTACTTCACTAAGTGAGCATTAGGAGAGGATTTTTTCTCTCTGTCTGCTTCTGCACTGTAACATGTTCTTATATGGAGAGTAGAGTTCTACAGCTGAGAAGGAATAACTGCATGTGTCAGTACAGGTTCAGGGGCTGACCTGCTCGAAAGAAGCTCCGTGGAGAAGGACCTGGTGGGGGTCCTGGTGGACATCAGGTTGGCCACGAGCAAGCAGTGTGCCCTGGTGGCCCAGAAGGCCGGTGGTGTCCTGTGGTACGTTGAAAAGAGTGTGGCCAGCAGATCGAGGGAGGTGATCCTCCCCCTCTGCTGTGCCCTGGTGAGGCTGCACCTGGACTACATTGTCCAGCACTCCCCCGGCCAGCTCCCCCAAGTGCCGCGGGCCCCGCCTCCAGCACAGGGCGCACTACTGCCGGCGGCCACCAGAGGGCGCTGCCACCGTCCCCAAGGGCTGCGCCGCGGGGCCGGGGGGAGGCGTTCCGCGGGCACCCCCCCGCCGGGAGCCGTGCCACGCTCGCCCCTGCCGCAGTGCCCCCGCAGCCCCGCCCCGCGGGGTTACAGCCTGCCACAGCGGGTATTCTGCCCGCTGCCCCCAGCTGCCGTGAAGAAACGTGCAAATCTAATTGTGCCGAACGGAAACGTACATCTTCATCGCTGATTATGATGCGGAAGAAAATTACAGTAGGATTGGCACCGTAATGGCCAACGTTGAAATGTGATGACACGCCAGTATGATGTACATCTCCATTAGGAATGATAAATCAAAGGTTATTCATTTGTGCTTGATTTATGCCTGGGAAATGCTACCCAGGGAAATCTCGACTTCCATCTCCCGAGTCTAAACGAGCGCCGTTAGCGCCCTCCTCTGGCAGCACTCGGGAACTGCGCCGTCCCCTGCTGTTACTTCTGTACATAACGGAAAGCATTTGTTTTTTTCATTATCCCGTCGACCAGCGTCTCAGTCTGTGATATTTTAAGTAATATAATTCATTGTCTTTTCTTGCATTTTATCCTCGGTTTCAGAAGTAGACTGGATAATATTTAATCCTGTGAAATCTCCCTTCAAAACCAGAGGCCTTAATCTTGCTGGTAATCTTATTCCAGGAATACAGCAGAAAACTGCGCAATGTCTGCACAGTTTATTACTGAGCACGGAGAGAAGGATTTGTACTTTCTGCATTAGATGAGAGATGCAACCTCGTGGGTATATGTGAGCAGAATCTAGACCACATGAGAAAAGAAATATCACCAGGACTGCCTTTAAATTCTTGGCTCAGTTGATGGCTTATCCTAAGCAGCTCCCCTGTAGTTGTCTGCATTAATAGCTGCAGAGAGAAGAGCTGAAAAGGAGATGAGGGGGAGACAGTGCCTGGACTTTTGCTAGCTAGCGTTCTCTGTGCCCCCAGCCCTGTGCCCACCTTGCTTTCTGATGGTGGGGACAGCATGCTATCTATCTGTCACACATGACTGTATGACAGCATCGACTCTGACCTCTGTTACATACAGGTACAGCCCCAATCTTTCAGCTGCTCATACCACCCCACACCCAGCTCCTAGATCATCCAGCTCTTAAGGTGCATCGTCTTTCACTCTTCCTCGCACCTAAAATCCTTTCCTAAGTTCTCATTATTTAACAGCTTGGTTGCTGCAACATCCTTTTCTCCGGCCCTGACACAAGCAGGCTTGCCTTTGCCCTAATCATACTGAATGCTGCTGCTGTTGCTTCAAAGATCATTTTCGTAGCCTGTCACTTTGAACGTGTCACTCCGCTCCTTGCATCCCTGTGCCGCCTCCCCCTCCCCTATCTTGCATCAGCATAAGCTGCCTATCTTCATTCTCACGGCCCCCTGAGACCCCCACCTATCATCTCTCATTGTCAGGAGGCACAAACAAGGGAACAGAGCAGCTCCAGTGACCGCCCTGCCTGCTGAGCAGGCTTCCAGCTCTGCTGTGCTCTGTCCTTATGTACCTTTTTAGAGTGGGATATGGGTCAGCAGGACTGGTCAGGAGCAAACTAAGGGGTCAGCATTAAACACAGCCAGGAATGCAGGCAGCTGTAAGGTTTAAACACTGCTAGAACCCTGAAACGTACCCTCTCCTTTTGTTCAGTGTTAGCATCCCCCTACATTCTCATCCTCATTTTCTCCTCTGTGGCCTCTCTTACACTTGGAGGCTCTGCTGCGCAAACACTCCCAGATTTATTTTGGTGGCTCTCCAGAATCTCCTTAAAGCCCTCCTTTGCCGTGACGTCTGCAGAAGCTTTGACAACCTTTATGCTGCTGGTGAGGTACTGCTGCTGTCAGCCGCACTGAGCGTTCTCATTTCCTTTATTCTCCATCTGTCTTTTTGTATTCGTCTGTGGTCTTCCGTCCTCTGTTTAGTTTGTAATCACTTTGGGACAGGGCCATCATTCTGTTCAGTGTTTACACAGTGCTTCAGACAATATTTGTGGTTAGGGTTCCTGCGTGGTCTAATAACACCGACAATAAATAAAAACAGTAACAGGCTGTGGCAGGTGCTCTCTTTTTGCATAGATCTCATTGATTTCAGGCTGCGGGCAGAGCACACCGCATGGATGCGGACTGAGTCTTGTGGGCACCCGAGCAAAGGGCAGAAACAGAAGTGCAGCACCATGTGTTCCATTCTAAACGCAGGCCAAAATGCCATTAATCAAAATCCCCTTCTGTGCTTTGGATTCTTGTTTTGTCAAGCAGCGTGTAGCAGATCAAGGGCAACCTTTTAGCTTCATATCATTTTCTTTGAGAACAGGGCAAGGGGAAGAAGGCTAAAGTTTGTGGGCTTTTGTTTCTTCAAGAAAAATACAACAGAAGAGCCATAAACAGCAGGAGGAATTTAAAGAAGAACAGACATTTGAAGATCTTTAGACCTCTCCTTTTGCTCTTTGTACTCAGTAGAAAACTACTTTAAAAACCTAATCTTCCACTATTTTGGTAGCCAGTAGTAAACTGAGTAGTCGTCTTAGTTTCCTAACCTGTAAGTGGAGCATCTCTTGTTTGAACTGACACAGGTGCTGTAACCCTTTTCTTTCTTTCTTTCTTTCTTTCTTTTTTTTAAGTCCTTTGAAGACAGACAGAAATGTGTCATGAATTGTTTTTGTTACGACTTGAATTCAGTTTTATTAGCAAAACGGGTTTAAAGCTTCTTCCATTTTGCAACCTGGGCTGACCAACCTTGAGCCATGCACAGTGCCTGCTGGAGAGAGGAGAGGGTGTGACATGGCTGCGCCGCAGAACACTCAGAAAGGACTCTCTGTGGCTCTGAATTGCAGGGTTGTCCACAGAGAGCTCTCTTTAGATTGATATAGCTCATAAAGTGAGCAATCTTTGGGATCCGCTCTGAATCCAAATTACACAGAAGTGACTTAAAGTGCCTTAGCGATACCAATAAACACAGCACCTGTGTGGTTCAGAGTACCAGCCAAGAGCAGACAGGAAAGGATCACTGGGAGTGACAAAGCAGAATGCAGGGTTACACATTCTGTAAGTACTGGATGAATAAGACAAGTATCAAATGGGATATGTTCCAAAATTAATGCCTCCTATTTATTTCCATGTAAACTAGAACAGATATAAATCACAGAATTGTAGGGGTTGGAAGGGACCTGTGGAGATAATCAAGTCCAANGAAGGGACCTGTGGAGATAATCAGGTCCAAACCCCCTGCCAAAGCAGCTCCCTAGCCCAGGTTGCACAGGTAGGCATCCAAGCAGGTCTCGAATGTCTCCAGGGAAGGAGACTCCACAGCCTCTCTGGGCAGCCTGTGCCAGTGCTCCACCAGTTTGATAGAGCAGATTCTCAGCTACAAAACACTAGTTTTCAGTACAGTCACCATGATTAGCTACGCATTTATTTTGCCAGTGATAAGCCTGCATACCATGCTTGTACAAATCTGCACCAGCAGAGGGGACCCACTGTTGCTGTCACCACTGCTGAAACGCACCATTCACCATCTCACAGTGCTCACATCCACTGTTCACTCTCCAGAAACGTTCAGCAAACATTAATGAATGTCAATAGGTTCCATTTTTTCCTGCGTGGGAGAATTCAATTACACTTCATATGCACTCCCGTATCAGATGCTGTTTTTGTCAGACTGCCCCTTTGCTGCCATCTGTCACACAGCAACAAAATATAACAGAATATTGGTGGGAAGGTTCAACATCAACTTCGTGGGTCAATGTCAAAAAATAGGAGGCATTACTTTCAGAGCAGCCCTCATAGCTGGAAAAACCACAGAAAGTTTTAGTCTGAGCCACACTTAGTGGCAATAACACCCTGCATTTTATTTAGGGCCTTGTAATCGGAGAGCTCCTGAAATACTTCCACAGAAGTGATTAAGAAAATGAAGCCATTCCACTGCGTTACAGAGAATAGTCCCTGATAATATTAAAAAATAAACATACGGTTATCAACTGATAAAAATGAGATGTAGTACTACTTGTTGAATTTTGTTTCCCAGAGAGATTATTAATGAAAGATGAAAAGAGCCCCAAAGGAAGACCACATCAATGAGCATAAGGGAAACCGGGATGAGTAATGGAATGGACAGGATGATGTAGTAGACATCTGTTAACACAGAATACAGGAATGCAGTCAGAACATTTAGCCCCAATTTTGTATGTGAGAAACACTCAGCTTCCCCAAACTCACTGATTTAAATACTTCACCCTATCTGATGTCAGCCTTTCCTCAGCTTTAAGCTAACCCTGTGTCAGTAGCTTGGCTTCTTTTCTATCCTGTCACTGATGGCCAGTCTTGGGCAGGACCTGACAACTAAATAGCAAGCTGGCATTCCTGTAGATGTCAGGACAGGACAGATGTGGGACAGTTCCTGTCCCACAGTAACATTCGATATGGAACGATATTTGTTATGCATTTTGGAGGGTTGGTTGGTTGTCTTTTTTGGCAACATTTAGTATATCAGTTCTAGAAGTAGAAGAAAACACAAAAAGTGACACGGTTAAGAATGAGACTTGAACAAGTGTAAGATTCTTGTATTTAGTTGGCAGGCCGTGAGCCAAAGTGATGGCATTTATTTATTGCCTCAGTCAAATGGTAGCCTTAGCTTTTTCTTTTTCCTGTTATTAGTCTTACGACACAGAAAACATTTACATTCCCTGTGGAACTCCTCCTAGTCAGTCCTCCCTTGTAAGGAAACCCAACCTTTAGTACTCTGTAATAAATAAAACATTGGGAATAAAGATATACAGCAACACGTCGTAATGAACGTTACCAAAGAGAACACACAGATCTGTTCAATAATGTCTCTTTGGAAAATTCCTCTACTGATGTATGTAAGCACTTAAGAATTAGTATCTGAGCGTCTCACAATCACTAATGGATTTTAGGCTCCCATCACTCAAAAGGCAGAAAAGTATACTGTCGTTTTACAGATTTGGAACCGAGTGGTCAGTGACTTGCCCAGGGCCATACATACATCAGGGTGTGCATCATGTTCCAGTATCTGAAGCCACCTTTTTACTCATTAAGATATGTGTATGACATAATTTAGGAAAGGATGGTGCATTCCACAATGTTCTGTGGTATCTTTAATATCCCACGTTCTTTTAGGCTTGACTAGGAAATCAGGAAGAGCTTGCTATTAGTTTAGCCTTTAACAGGAGCTATTCTCCAGTCTGCTACATGTTTGCCATAACCTTAGGAGCTGTACCCAGCCCTGTAACAACCTGTGTATCTGCAGCCTGTCCCTCAATTCGAAGGTTCGGGAAAGGTTCAGAAGTAGGCATTGCAGTGCATCTAAAGGCAGCTTGCTGCATCCAGCTTGGTTGGGAAAAGCCTCACCAAGCAAAGTGATTTAAAAAAAAAACAAAAAAAAAACAATCATGCAGAAAACCTCCCTCCAGCTAAGATCTACAATAGCGGATGGCTCACAGTAGGGTCCGCACCCATCTCTAACCTATACCTAAGGGAGCACTTAAGCACTCTAGCCTTAAATGCATAAGCAATCCCATTGCCCGGGGGCAGGGGGCGGGGTGGAATATTCAAGTGCTTTACTGGGTGTCTAACTTTAGGCAGCTGTATTTCTGAGATGCCAGCCTACCTGCATTCCTCACAGCATCCTGATATTTGGGTCAGAACGCTCCCAAGAGGGATGCTTTCTCTAAACTACGGGCAAACCAAGCGAAACAAACCAAACGGAACGGCCGCACGGGCGCCCTACCCCCACCAGCCTTTCTTACCCCCAAGGTTAGTTCGGGACCCAGTCCGTTCTGAATGGCTGTTGATACAAAGTCATGTTCTTTTCCTTTTCATGTCACTTATTTAAAGAGGAATTTCGAAGCAGTTGCTTACCGCAGCAATGCTTGGGAAGAAAAAGAATAGCGAGTGTATTTTCAGAATGCCCTTAGCAGCTTTCTTTTTGTTTTGCTCTCCAAGTCCCTGCTATTCAAGTTATCCTCAGAGCACTAACAGCTAAATTGTTCCACGCACACAGCTCCCATTAGCAAGAGGAGTCATGCACATCATTCCCATGAACCACTTTAACAGCATAGCTCTATATGACAAGATGTGCCTCAACCAGAGAGGATGCTAGATGATTAATATTAACCACACAATATTCTCATTTTAGCCTATGTTTAAAATAGCACTGGGATTTTAAAAATGTACACACCCATTATTTGGCATCCGTCATCTTTGTCTTAACATTTTAAGAAATTAGATATGCCAGAGCATAACAAATCTGCATTAGAAGCACGGGCTTTGCTGCTTTATGCTGGAGAAAAATGGGGGGGGTGGGGGCTGACGTTTGGATTTACCATACCACAGTAATCCACAAACCCTGATTTATCAGCAATGAGTTCATGTCCTTTATATTAATTGCACTGAAATTTCCGTCAATTATTCAAACTCTCAGTACTCATTACTCATTTCATATCTCTTGCTCCATACAATCTGAGGTCTGACTGTGCTTAGATTCATATATGGAAAGACAGCATGATTTCTTTACTGTGGCAGAGATTCCCTTGAAATCTCCCTGCCCCCTGGTAAAGATTTAGTTCAGTATGAATTAAAGTTTGTCTCTGACAAACGCTCATATCAATTTCATAGGTTGCATGAAGGCCGATCCAAGTATGGTAATAAATATATTTGCTCTCATCACAGACATTCACACATACTACACAGAATATTGGAAACAGAAATACCTATGTTGGGTAGCGTAGGAGGAGGTAAAAACAAGTTCTTCCCTAATGTCAGACAATTAGTTTCTGATTTATTTCTCAAAGCACATCAGTTGGTAAACCTTGCGATTTCATCTTAGCTGGAGTTGCTGCAGATGGCATTACAGAGAGCTCATAAAAATTTAAAACCATTTTCTAAGTCTAGTAGACTTTTTTCTTCTCTGTTATCAATGACAATGAATTCTGGTGTCTGAATGTGGATGCTGTAGTAAAAATAGACCCTCTTTTGGATGAATTTTGGTTGGTTGGTGTTTTTTAATTATTAAATTAGTGGACTGCTTGCTCTTCATGGCTAGAAACAGTGATTGGCAATCGCATGGGTGTTCTTCTGTAACCATCAATACCAGTCACTAGAAAAACAAGCAAACGAGCCCAATTTCAGAGTAAAAAGGTAGAAACTACGTATCTTAAATAATTCAATCCACGCTCAAAATGGCCACGCAGCCGTGCTCCAGTGCAGGGATATACCTTCAGAGCACAGCAGCCTTCAAGGTGGAGTGCCCCTGAAATTCTCCTGGCAATACTTACCGAATACTCAGAATTTTGGGCCAGGCAAAAACACAAAAGTGCCCTGAATTGTTACATATTACCACCATTCATCATAACGGAGTCTTTGGGGTCAATGTCTTTTCTTCCCCACTTGATGTTATTTTCATATCCTTTTATCACCACCTGGGAGCCTGTGAGAATCTGCACAGCAACAAACCGGAGAGTTTATGCAGCAAAGGGCTGCGGTATGGACAGAAGAGAGATTTCAAGTGCAGTGCTTCCAGGAGGCTTATTAAACCATAACAAAATAATTAAAAATTGCTTGACCGTCCTTTTTTAATTGGCTCCCCGATAGAAGGGTTAATAGGAATTCTAATACCTGTGTAAAAAAAAAAAAAGAGAGAGAGAGAGACAGATAAAGAAAACAGCGTAACATGAAATAATTCAGATTGTCTCTGTGTAAATGAGGCAATAAATGCCTGAAACACGAAGCTCAGTCTGACTTCACAGCAGGGCCCAGTGCTTAATTGAAAGTCCTAACTAGACCCATTTATCAAAGAAATCACTCAGAGGGAAATTTAATTATCACAATTAATCTATATTTTTTAGAAAGCCCAGCAAAGCACATTGAAAATTTTCTTTGGGAAGAACTCTGTCTCTTTTTCCATGCCTCCAGCGTGAGCCTGGAGTGCTGCAGAAGAGTGCTGCCATCTCACTTGGAGGAGCAGATAGCAAAAAAAGCAAGTCCATATGGGTAGCGTGGCACTGGCCCTGCCTGTGTGAGGGTGAAAGGCCTGAAAAAGCACACAGGACTATGCCATGATAGAAACCCCTTCGAGTTTTTAGGACTCCTGGACTTCTAGCATGCAGCTAGTGAGTTCAGGACCTTGTTCCTCATCTTACAGAGCGTGTACCTCCGGCAGTTACCTTGGATGCAAGGTGCAAGGAACAGGCATTCCTGCAGTAGCTACAGTGGAGGGCAAAAGTGGGACAGGGAAAGTGGGGCCGTGGATTTTCTTTCACCCAGTGTGAACTGCACGGCTCCACTCCTGCTCCTGTTCCCCAGGCTTAAAGGGAGCCTGCAAGACGTGCCAAGGTAGCACCTTCTTAGAACCACAGAATCACCAAGGTTGGAAAAGTGCTCCAAGATCATCACTTGAGGGAACCAGGCAGGGACAGCAAGGACACAGCAGCCAGATTAGATTTTGGCACTTACAAGTACTCTGAAGGACTCCACGGGTAGGGCCAGCATCTCCTCCGCACTCTACATTTACATGTGACACTCTGCGGTACTTCCGGGTAGCAGTTTTACTGGAAGAAACAAGTGGCAGACATAGAAGTGAAAACTACATTGTAGAACGTTTGTTAAAAAAAGAATCCTAAAAGCATAACTTTGACCATTCCCACCAACCTCACTTGATTCATCCGCACAAACCTAGTGCTGTGTTTAGGGACAGAGGCCCTCATTCAGCCACTTAAGCCCCCCCCCCCTTCACAAGCTTACCTAGGTTCAGAGGTCCCTAATTGCTTTCTCCTTCGCCTCCCTCCCTGGCACAGCAGGAGCTGGCTGGGGTGGAAGGCTGTGGTGGAGCGAGGGCCCCCTGCTCTGCCCTGCACTGAGCTGGGGGAGGTCACGGCTGGCAGCCATCTCCCAGCGGTGGCTGCTCACCAGTCTATGACCATTCCCTGTGCTCTCTGCTCCTCGGGATATTTACTGTGCCACAGAAATTGCAAAGGTTGTTGCCTTGCCGTTTACCACCAGGTGGCCTAACTATTCCACCGTTCATGAGGAACCAAGCCTCCATTAGACAACAGCAGCTGGAACTTTTTAAGCTTTGCATATTTTTCTTACCAACCCTCCACCTTGTCTCCTTCCTCCTCATTCAGATGATTAACAGCAAGCAGGGCTGCTCTTGTTTCTCAACCCAAACCTTTTCTCAACAGAACTGAGAAGAACGGTGCTTCCAGCAGTCCAGCCCTAGCCTTAGAGCCCAGGCTCAACCACCTCTACTTACTGCTCAGTCTGAAAGTACTCTTGCTGTAACAACACTGATAACTGGCAGTTTTCCTTCTGCCTCAGTAGCTGGACATGGATTTCTGCAGTTCTGCACGCCTCAGATATGTCTCTGGTATCTGGTTTTGTGACTTCCCAGTTCTGCATTGGCCACTTATGCAGGGTTCAGAGCTGTCACTGAAACAGCACAGAATGGGTTTTGTGGGCCAGAGCAAAACTAGCTTGGTAAGAGGGAGTTGATTTTCAAAACTACAGACAGCTTGGAATGTGAGCAATGCCCCACTCCACAGACTGGGGGCAGCCATTTGGGACCTGGCTGAGCTAACAGCTCCTCAGGTGTAAAGAGGAGCTGGCATTACAGCTCTCTCCATACAGTCATGGGCTGACCTCCCATCTTTGACTGACAGGAGCTGAATTTAATGATCTAAAAAGGATAAGGAAGATACTCTCGGATGTCTGTCTCAGATTTCTTGGTGAAAAGGATGGGGAAAGCTCTAGCTGGTGTCCCTCCATTGTGAAGTGGGAGTAACTACACTGACGCCAATGGCATTACACCCAAATGCTGGTGCTCAGAAGTCATCAGATGTGTTCTTAGGAAAAGCATGGTTTCAGGAGGGGATGAGTCATTTCAAGTTCGGTAACACTAATGGCTTAGTTTTGTATTTTCTACCATCTCTGTGATGTCTGAGAGGTTTGTAAGATACCTTCCGAACGAATCTCGGCAATTAAAATGATGAACTAAGCTGGTTATGTAAACATAAACATGGATAAAACATCCATGAGTCATTTGCTTACCCGTTATCCTAATGATGTATTTCTGTTTGATGCGAGGGGGGACAGCGTACAATGACGGCAGGCACCAACACCACGTCACAGCCCAGCGGTAGGAGCAACTTTCCCAAACGAGTTCAGATGAGCTCTTCAACTGGTGCCTGACAATCCCAAATCAATGGCTGTAGTTTCTGAATGTATCATAATACAACTGCAGCACAAGTAATAACTCCTTCGGGCAGGTTTTCCTAAAGGATGTGGTGATTGAACTTTGAAAAATACCAGTCATTTGGAGAAAATTTTGAGAGTCTTTAAATTGCTTTGGTAAATGGATTTGTTATAAATAACCAATACGTGGAAATTGGTAGAGGCTTCCAGTTGCATCACAAAAATGTTGTGAAGCAACACTGGCTATTTCAGTTGCTTTAACCTAGCCTTAGGCACAGAAGAGCCCAATTCTGATCATTTGTAGGATAAGCAATCAAATTCAGGGTAACGAGACCTCAGCCAAGGCGTTGCTCTGGATTTACACCTCTGCAGATAGAATCAGATGCTATCTGCTAGTCTATGCATCCTCTGAGAATAAAATTAATTTTGAATTCTCGTATCATCTGCTTGCTTGTGCACTTATTTGCTAACTGTCTGACAGAGTGAGCTATTCTGGGTCAGTATGATTTAGGCATCCTTTATTACACAGTTTCCAATTCAGTACATCTTTTAATCAAGTCTAAATTGAAGTCAGGTTCCAGGTACATATAAATATATATTTAGCGCATACATTGAAAATCCCCAAGTCTAATTTTGAATGTAACTGTAATAGCACAAAAAAAAAAAAAAAAAGGAAGGTTCTTTATTTTACAGAGAAGTGTTAAAATATTGCCACTTCTTAAAGGCAAGTTAAGACCTATTTTCATATTTTCAAAATCACATTAGCTAAAAGCTTGTTAAGGAATAAATAGTCCAGAGGATAATTGAGACTTAGCTGGCTTAAGCATTAATGAATCAAAATCAGATGCCAGATCATTAATTAATTCTACAAATTATAATGTTGCCGTTACTGGCAAATACTGTAAGAACTAATACCAAGGAGCAAATTAAACTGCATAGTTTTCCTTCCCGCTGCGTATCTTTTGCCAAAAATAAAAACTTTGTCGCTATTTTCGGTCGATTACATGTACTATCTTTATTTTTAAAACTTGTGGAGGATTCTTAATTTTTAAAAACATTTCCATTTTTTAACATGCTATTTCTGGAATGTGCCTATCACAGACTATAAGGACATTTCCATCAGTGCTGTAACCCACGGAAAAGGAAATGTAGCAAAAGTGACAGAAAAGTCAATTCAACACTTCCTAAGCCTCACAAAAATTCACACTGCTTCAAATCAGTCTCTTTGGCAAAAGGCAGAATAATAGATGGGTCTTGCAGTGTGGCCTGAAGTGCAACCATCTCAGACTCTGTCAGACCAATGTGGAAAATGGATTAAAGGGGAAGCAGGAGAGGCAAAAGGGAAGGTCTGTTGAGCATTTCTAGCTACCTCTTCTGATCCTACAACACGGAGACTTTAACACAGTTAGAAAGTGACAAACTTTAAAAACTCTTTCACAGAGTGTGGGATCCATGTGGGCAGCTGGCTCTAACGGGTTACCACTGAGGCCAGAGCCTTATGAGAACAAAAAGGCTCGACAGTTACAAAAGGCTACACCTTGAGATGAAATAATGAGGTGATCTAACAGTATTCTAGTCAGGATAAATCCAGAGGGGTAAAATGACAGGTTTGGGACCTTTCCCTGAAAGCAAACAGTATGGGAACTCTGTCTCATGTGCTGGAACTTTTCTTGCTTTCCCATCCCAGACTCAAAAGTTCTCAGATCTAGAACAAGCAAGTTCTTCTCAAGCTCATCTCAAATGATTTAACCACACCTGAACACCAATCATCAGCCAATGCATTGGAATATTAATATAAGTTTACTCACCTAAGCATCACCAAGTAAGTTGCTCGGTCCAATCTCTTCTAGCTGAGACTGAGTTGTTCTGAAGGATCCAACGAATTCTGCCAAATCTGGCATCCATGAGAGCCTTGTGCTTGGAGGAGCGAGCTATGGAAGCACAGCCCTTTATCCTTATGCCATGCATTCCATTTTTTGCCATATCGATTTTACGTTAATTCCATTTTCTTCCTGGTTTTAATAGGGGAAAAAAAAAATTCCAAGTGGACCTGTTTTTTGTAGGGATAACAGTAAGATATTCTGAAATAAAAATATTCTTGCAATTTCCTGAAACCAAACGCAGCTCAGTTTCCAGTAGGAATCAGAGACTTGTGAATCTTGTTAACGTGAGCTACATTTCAGCGGAAGAACAAGTGCCACCGTACTTTCATTCTGTCTGTATTAAATTTCATCCCTCACTATCTGCCCACCATCAATGGCAGACAAATCTTCGTTGCCAAAAGAAGCATATAATGTAGATCAGAGTCTGCTAGCACCATGCTGATATTCTTTTATGATGGCTTCATATATATGCTGAATAGAGGAATTCTTGGTAATTTGTCATCCTTTGGGATCTCTGAGCTACCGAAAGGTGCTCACCTTTGCCATGCAATAAAAATGAAACTGGCAATAGGCAACCCTGTAGATAATAATGCATTCTAATATATCTACATTATCTACCCCCATGCTGAATTCGTGGCTCTTTTCCATGTCTGGAGATGACAGATAATACCAAAGCTGTTTTATTACAACTTTTGGCTTCCTGCCAAATTTGGAGCATCTAAAAATAGACCTGTAATTATGATCTGCCTCTGAAGTCGCTGTCTGGAACATGAGTCCAGAAGCCGCTGACAGCAGCCAACAGTGGGTACCCAGACAGAGCAACAGAACAAGCGTGTAAGGATGGTCCCCCCCAAAGGATTTTCCCAACCTGCTGCAATTTGCAGCTCACCAACTTCTTGAGAGATAAAACAGCCCTTGAAGAAACTTACTTTTAGGAATTTGTCCATTCTTTTTGTTAAGTCTATATCAAGACGAACATATCACGAATATGGGTCACTTCTATTTCTCATCTCTGATTGAGTTCTTTCCCACTGGATTGGTGGGAAGACGACATATTTATTTTTTTATGACTCAGGCTGGATGGCCAAGTTTGTGGTGAAATAGCTGCTACAATTTGGCTTGGGTTTCCTGTTATCACTAATGACTTGCTAGGGCACTTGAAGCCTGAAATGCAATCCCTTAATAAGATTTTAAATCTAAACACATTCAAAAAACTGTACACTTACTCAGCATGACTTACATTCCTACTTTCTGACACTACAGCCTTAATTCTTTTGGCACTGTGAAGACTGTCACTGTGGGCAATTAGCAATGCCACCATCATCAAGAAGAACTACAGGCCCCAAAAGGGAACCTGCACAGCAGTGCTGTCAAAGTGGGGAGTGTTCAGCTGCTGTAGAAACCTCATCAGCATTAGACTGTCTTGCTCTTTTGCTTACATTTCCAACTCTTGCCATCCATGGAATTTATTTAATTACATTAATAATCAGAAAATTTGTGCCAAATGAACTCTGTTGGGTAAGGACAGACAGCTGAAAGCAACTTTGGGTGGGAGGGAGGCAAAACAGTCTTTCCTTCTTGCAAGTCATATTTCTGTTGGCAAATAATTCACACTGACTGGCAAATGGTACCGAAATGGATGCATATTTTTGTCTATTTGTTGCTGTCTTACAAGCTTTCAGACACCTTATTGAAATCATGTGTATCGAGGTCATTTTTGACTATGATTTTACAGAATATGTAAAACCCACATTGATGCTTATCCATGGTGGTCTTATCACACAGTGCTGCATAATCAACAGACACCTAAAAATCGGATGCTCTGGAAAAAAACACAATAGATGAGGCATGATTTTAAACAAGAATAGTTACGCCAATATAATGGCTCATAGAGACTCACTTATTTCCATGTAAATGTGTGTTTTTTGTATTGAGTTATGTAACCTTGGATGGTATTATCCTGGAATGAAAGCAATTGTATGTCAATTAAATTAAGTTCCTGTAACAGAGTTATCTGTAGCAGTGCGAAAGGCAAAACTTTCTCAGTAGCCAAGTTGGCACTGAGCTCTGAGGCTGTATCTCCCATCTTTCATGGAGAGGCTGCAGTCTGCCATGCTGATGAATTTGCCAGAGCCCTGACACTTCAGATGCTCCTGGTTTTATACCTAAATGTCCCTAATCCGTTCCCACCAGATCATGTTTAAATTACGAGTTCACTGGCACACACCTTCAGTGAGCTAGGGAGCACTCCTCGTGCTCCACTGTCATTTACACTGAGGGTTGACAAAGAAAAAAGAAAGCAGAAGGTAGTACAGTATACTCAGAGAGCTTTTTTAGGTGAACAATTTGTGGAATATTATAAATCACAGCAGAAGCACAGTGTTTTGCTCATCTGTTTTTATGAAGTCTTCCTAGAAAGCATGACACGATGGGGAGATCCCACCCTTCGGAAGTTAATGGGAAGCATCTCAGTGTTGCAACAAGGGCAGGATTTTTGTCTGTTGGTCATCCTGTTCCCATCCTTCCTCCTCTCCTGCACTCAAACAGGAGACAAGGAACTGTACCACTGTTACTTCAGCTGTCATTTCAAAGGAAGAAGACTGACTTAATTCACTATCACCAGCTCATTTCATTGGTTGGTGGTCAAAAAGGACAACAATTTTTATTGTTCAATTTAGTTAGACATAGGCTAGAATAAAATGCTTTGAATTTTCTCAGAAGGCAAAGCTGTAGGACCAATATGCTGGTCACCTGACTGTGGAGGTATGCATGTACTGACTAATGGACCCAAAAGAGGCAAAGAAGTGGAACAGAAATCTGTGGAAGGGAACGCTTTTTTTGCTTTCAAAAGTCTTCAGAAACTGTAATTACTGGCAGAGGCTCAGAAAATGCATGACCAGCCAAGAGATGCAATGATTCTGCAGATTCTGCACTTCTACAAAGTTTCTTTTTGTCAAAAGTTTTTCCGCAGCAACTTTGATTCATTTTGTTTTACAGTTGGTGGAGTTGATGGGATGATGCCTATCCAGTACTTCCCTCGCTGAGGACCAGCATTTTGCACAGTGAAGACATTACAGAGGTATCAGCATAATGTGTTTTTTTGATTGGTTGGTTGGTTTTTATAACCTATCCAACCTGAAAAGGTTGGATATTAGGAAAAATTTCTTATCCAGAAGAGTGGAGCAGTGAAGTCTGGAACAGACTGCCCAGGGAGGTGGGGAAGTCA
The DNA here is from genome assembly GCA_013399175.1 of Odontophorus gujanensis. NCBI lineage: Eukaryota > Metazoa > Chordata > Aves > Galliformes > Odontophoridae > Odontophorus > Odontophorus gujanensis. The sequence goes on along the minus strand of VXAB01007534.1, from coordinate 152,024 downwards.
CAGCCCCAAGAGGTGTTCAAGAAACACTGAGATGTGGTATTCAGGGCCGTGGTTTAGTGGGGAAGTATTGGTGGTAGGTGAACAGTTGGACTGGGTGATCTTGGAGGTCTCTTCAAGCCTTAAATGATTCTATGATTCTATTGAATCAACAAAACTAACCTCATCCAGCTCTGGTATAAGACACACTTATTCTGGTGTAAGATATCTTCTGAGAGTTAATGTGTGTTGTCTGGAAATTGGTTTAATTTTATGGATAAGAGCCATTGGAAATGAGGCATGAACTTCTTACCAGGTGCTTTGCCTGTGTTATATACTGCAGTCGTCTACAGACCAGTGTCTGGCACGGACTAGATTCTAGACTGGAGAAACATGACTCCATCTCTGTCCCTTCCCATCTGAACTGTTACCACGCAAGCAGCAGCATGAGCTTGTCCACCATGTTACCTGATGAAGCTCTAGGGAAAATGCTGCATTAGAACATGCTCTGTTGGACCTGGCTTACTCAGCTCCCTCTGTAAGTTGCTGGTTTGTGTCTGTACCTTCAGAGAGTTGAAGCAACTCAAATAGAGCTCCTGTTCAGCCCAGCTGAACTGACCCACCTTTTCTCATCCTATCTTTTAACCAGCCCCTCTTTCTTCTTCCAACTTCTTTTCTCATCCACATTTACCAGTCTAGTATTTTGAATTTTTATGCAGTCTGCTTTCATTTACTGTTAAAAATGCATCTCTGGTATCAGGCACATCATTTTTAAGCCTCCATCGTGCCAAGAGAGTTAGCAAAACATCAGTTTTTCACTTCAGTTCCCAACCCATATGTTTTCAAGTAGCACCAGGGAAACATTTTTTAAAGGACAGACTCCAGAGATGTCTTCTAATATCATCAGCAATGATAATCAAAAGCTGCTTCTGTAGAAGCCTGCGGGATTATCAGTCTCTCAAAAGGAAATTCAGCAGCTTTTCTTGCAGTAACATTTATTCTCCACTCTTCCACCTCTAGCTATCATTCACCTCGAGGTGGTGACACCCGGGACATCTCCATTTCCATATGCGCTACCTATTTACATGTCAGGAGGGACCCCTAATCTGGGGCCACAGCCCCTTCTGACTTTTCAAGGGAAATGTAACTCAAATGCTAATAGCAGCTCATCATAGTTGATAGATTATTCAAGTTATGCCTCATTTGCAGTTTCAAGACACACCTCAGAGGAAGGCGGTTTTTTTCTTACCAAATTTAGACATAATTTCAGCTATTCAAGACATCAGTGCTAGGTCTGAGACTCCTCCACAAAGAAACCCATTCAGTTTTTCAAGCTATTTTGACTAACTCTGCTCAGGCCCAGAGCTAATGCAGCATATTCCTGCCCTGTGCCTGGATGTTTAGGAATATTCACCTAACACTCCTCCCCACACATCTTTCTGCTTTGTCATTCTTCCATTCCTCAGACATCTTTCAGGCTTTCCAGCCCTGCTGGGAGCAACTTAGCATCACCTTTGCTGGGGGGCAAATGGAGTTGCAGAGCCCAGCAGTGCCCCTCTGGTGCCTGCCACAGGATGCTGGGTCCTTGCCTTGTGCCTACATCTTCTGGGTTGGGCTCCTGAGCAAAACATACTGGCCATGGGAAATCCTGTGAGGATGAGAATATGACAAAAAAGAGCAATAGACGACCTCCATAAGGCCTGCTGGCTGCCCTTCCTTTCCTCCAGTGTCTGGAAAGACCAGCCTGCGGTTGCCTTTAGCACCCTAAAGAGAGCATGGACAATGTCTGGGGCTGGTGCTGGTTAAGGCAGGAGGGCAGGATCTGATCGCAGCCTCGGACTGGGCACATGCATGGAACTGGAACAGGAGGAATTGAAATGGAAATGTGGTGTGCTGGCAATAAATTTCCCAGCAGCCTAATTTTCCCAGCGGTGACACCCTGGGCAGAGCCTGTGTGGCCCAGAAAGGAGTGGGTTTTAAATTTTCTAAAATTCCCTAATCCGCTTTATCAGCCGCCTCTCCCAAAACTGCTGCTGCTCCCTGAGAGATTTAAAGCCACTGTGGCTCCTCCAAGGCCTTTTCCTGATTATGATGTTTATTCTCATCCAGTCAAGACAGAGCAACATTAGCATGTGATTTACCGTGCACGGCCAATCGCAGATACCAGCACTCAACATCTGAAATTCAAGCAGCAGCTTCTCGCAGTAAACTGGTCAAGATCAATCCAGAGATAAGAAGGACAGCCCTACCTCTTTAGAAGGCAGTGGGGTTCATATTTGAGGTCTGTCAGTCTTATCCTGCTGAGCACAATGCTCTGCATCGCTCCTAGGAATCAGTGTGCAATGACAGCCATGCAGTGTTGTACGTGCCCCGGTGCTGGCTTTAATTCCTTTCTTTTGTTTAGATTTTTTCCTTTTTTTTTTGCTTGCAACCATCCGCTTCTCCTCTCAGGTTTCAAGTCTTTGTATATATCTGTCAAGCAGGCAGTGCATTCAGGACAGGTTTTCATGCCAAGGCATTCTTTTACCTAATGAAAACAAGTGAATAAAACATAAGAGAAGTTCCTTTAAATTAAAAATAGAGAAACAAAACTGGAGAAAGCCAATACCTGAAGGAGAACATCTATTTTCCCAGAAAAAGACCTGCTGAATGGATGACTATGTATTTCCTCTAATTTAGGAATATGCTTATAATTATACCCTAATTAAATAAGGAGAAAGGACCGTGAGTGGCAGCAGAGAAATACATGCATGCATGAAGAGTCTAAGAAAATCTAGGTAAACTTCTGATAGCAACACACATCCATGCAGAGCAGCAGCTTTCCGAAACTGAAATTTTCTCCCAGGGGCCCCCAGTTTGTATTATTAATGCCATTTTTCTTAGCCTGCATTTTCACTTCCATCTGAGTGGGGAAGGAAACAAAGGCAAAAACTCCAGGAACTTGGAAAGGACCGAGCCATTTCAAAGCCATGAGCATCAGGTGCTTTCAAGCAGCCTCCAAAGGTCAGCACAAGCAGTGCTCCTGGTGCAGCCCCATGCCACGGGGCTCACAGCTGACATGCAGCCAAGCTGAGGCCTCCACTCCCATTTTGCAGCGACTGGGGAAATATAAGCCCTGGTGAGGCTGCCTGCCAGGAGCTGATATAGGCCTGTGCTGAAGACTTGTGGGGATTGGGCCCATGGGGTCACTTCAGTTGTTCCTTCTGCAGGCTGTGCAGATCCTCTGATGCCTTATCCTAAATGTTTGTTGCTGGCTGGCTGTCCCTCTCTCTGTTTAACATGAATATCCTGTAATTGGAGTGTCGAGATGCTTGCTGCCATTCCCAAGGAGGAGGATACGAAGGAGGATCCAGAAGTAATCCATCTTTGCCATAATGAATGTGTGCAGTTCAGGTCAGATTGGGCTGTTCAGATGTTTTATTCCTCCTTTTCATCTCCTTCGTGGAGGCTCACGTGATACCAGAACACAGAGACTCCCTTTTAGGGCTTCAAACCCATCAAACTTGTGCCACATGCACTATGCAGGCAGGCTTTTTGATGCCTCCAAGATTTCTTGCATATGGTGTTGTATGGGAGCCTGGGGGCTGCTCTGGATGGCTCTGAGAGGGACACAAAGAACCCATAAACAGGTGTTTGTTGTGATGCTGCTAACTCCTTTTTCAAGCTGTTTTTAGGGTGCTGGGCAGTAATTGACACTGAGTGTACTCCATATGGCCTCTGTCAAGCCCCTGCTGTTTGAAGATCTATAGATGGGATCTGTGGTACCCGAAGGCCCTGGGCTTTTTTGACCCCCAAGCTGCTGCTAGTCATGGTCAGGATCCCTAAAGGTGCAGTAGAAAACAGAACTATTAATCTGCACTAACTGCCAGAAGAGAGAGGGTCAGGTCTGCCCATCACAGCACACCCATCCCACTTCATCACCTCAGGTATCATCCTGATGTTGATGCTCCCCCAGTGCTCCTCCGCTTCCGGGTGCGTGCCCACCCGCCCTGTTTATTCACCTTGTTAGTTGTCCTAGAGATGGAAATCAGAGCTTTGTCACCTTCCTGCCTTCCCCTTAATCTAAAAAGGTACCTGTAGGTATGGCTGTCCACAAAGTAGGCTTCACACGTTTCCTGTGGAGAATGCCATCTACTCACTGACAAGCAATGGGAGATTTTAATGTTGTTTTGTTCCCTTCCCTAGAAAGATCTGAAAGTGAATGCATCACACATCTGTCCCACTGCTAAAGCTATCGATCAAACGCGTAAAGATTGGACGCTCGCAGAGATCTGGAGAGCTCTGCATCTGTTTTCTAGGATCACACTTTCTTTCTTCTCAAATGTGAGATTTGCAATTCTTATCTGGGAACCCATTTTGGTATCTAATATTACTGGAGTCAAGATTAACACTTGGAATAACAGTTAGTATTGACCTCTTCTCTGTAGTTGTTCTGATCAGGCCCTTAAAAATTGGTTAACATCCTCTCATCGCTGGCTGTATGGGATTTCCTGCATCTATTTAAATAAATCTGACCTTTATGTACAAAGAGAAAGCCCCAGAATAGATTGTAGTGGGAGTGATATTCTGGACCTACCTGAAAAAATACAGGATTCCTTTGTAGTCTGAAATGCAAGTTAAGATCAGAATGTATATGTTTTTAATACGTAGCTAAGTAAGATTTCCTGCAGACTTAATCAAACCATTCCTACAAGTGCATTTCAGCAGAGAACAGGCAGACTGGATGGCCTAGCTCTTAGGCAGTCTGGAGTATTTCACATCTTCTATTCATCTACTCGTTTTTTCACAACGTTGCCCAGAAAGTCTTAGAATTCATGCATTGGGATCCAAGAATAGCTTAGGAAGGAGTACTAGATAAAAAAGTACTTCCCTGGAAAGCAAGATTTGAGAAGTATATCCCATAAAAGTGATTCTCTGTAGATGTTCCAGAACATATTAAGCTAGTGGTGTCTAGGTTAAAAATACGCCGTTAATAGAGACCTTTCTTTGCAACTTGGATCAGGACTAGTTGTTTTTAGGCATTTAACTGATGCTGGTAGCCAGCGTGAAGCATGACCCCAGCCTGTCTGAAATTCTAATAACAGCCTGGAAGATCAGCTGACCAAATAACAAAGGACTGGAGAGCAGCGTGAGGCCTTCTCACATTTCCCTTGCGCCTTGCTATACGTCCCCACTCTTCCTGCTTTGCATCCGAGCTGCCTGCAGGAATGGGTCATACGTAAGCAGTGCTGGGTCTGACCATTTTACGTGTCATGAGGACCTGCTGGGTGCATGGTGAGCCTCCAGCAAACACACTGCTTTTCCCAAAGTATTTCAGTCCATTTTTGGGAGCCAAGAGAATACTGATTTCTGATTGTGCTTACCTCTTAGAGAGGATCATGCAGTTCTCGGTGGCAGCTTTCCATTTCAGTGGCCACTGAAAGAAATCTGTTTGGGGAATTGCTTTCCCTTATTTGTGCAGAAATCCTTTTATGCCATTAAGACGCTTTGCAAAAGGAAACAAGATCCAAGGGCTTGTCGAGGCATGGTCTGCACTACCCAGTAGAGTTAGCCTCATTAAAATGGACCTCGTCTCTTTGCTGCTCTTGCACATCCTGTCACTTTATCACAGATGATCTGACATCTCTAAAATGGAAAGCATGACGTAAACCAGGAAAAGGAGCTGGAGATTAAAAAAAAATTACAAAGACTTTAGAGAAATGGCTTTCAGGGAAATATGCCTGTATACAAACTTGTCAAGCCCCTGCCATGCCTCTGTCCACACAGTGGGGAGCAAGGGGTACTTAGGGCCACATGCAGCTTTCTGCCCTCACCCGGGTTTTTCTGAGCACCAGGAACAGCTCGAGCAGTGCCTGTATGTGTAGCCCCCATAGGAAAGCTCTTCCTGTAAAACCCTGCAAGGGCCCATTCATTCTCCCACGCAACCCAAAAAGTGCCAGAACAGCCCACAGCGGTTCACAGAATCATAAGATCAAATAATATCCTGGATTGGAAGTTACCCAAAAGGACTGAGACCAGCTCCCAGCCTGACAGAGGACCACCCAAAAATTCAATCTCTGAGTCTGCTCCTTGAACTCCAGCAGCTCAAGGCCATTCCCATCACTCTCTGGTGAAGAACCTTATCCTAGTATTTCAGCTTTTCCTGCTGACACACATGGATGGACATCCTCCTGGCATCCCTCATCCACCCACCCAAGGAGTATTCAACATAGGGACATCTGAGACTGTGACAACAGCAGCAGGCCTAAATGTTAGCTTGTCCTTGACTTTAGTGCAGCAGACTTGGAAGTGACATAAATGTCTGGATGAAATAAGACCAGAAGTCAGCGAGACTTCAGTGAACGCGCACCAGCACAGAGGCAGCTTGCACACAACAGGTTTTGGGGTGGCAACCCCAGAGCTGGGTGCCCTAGGAAGTCAGCGGGGTCCTGTGAGGCGGGTGAGGACCATGACAGAAGGCAACAAGCGGAAAATTACTGTGGGATGGAGAGGAGGTGGAGATGGCCCTGGAGGAGGGAAGTGGAGGCCGTCAGTACATGGGGCGGTCGCGTGGCCCCACTGAGGACCACGACAGAGATGTTCCCTGGAAGCTTTTGGTAGGAGATGTAAATTCTCCTGTTGGTTCCTGCAGGATGGCAGGGAACTCTTTTATTGCTTCTTAAGCTGCATTTTCCACGGTCAGTTTTCCTAGGAGACTGCTTCTGTATGCATTTCCCCGTTGCTTGGACAGGAAGACCAAGATGAATTTAAAGCCAGACTGTTACAATAGCTCTGCACATCACACCCTGTTCAAGAGTGGCAGGGAGAAAATGGCCCAAGGATGGATGACATCGTGGAGGAGAGCATCCTGTGCTGGTGGGGAAGTTGGGAAGAACTAACAAAACCCACAGCCAAAACCTCATGGGGAAGTGCTGGGTTTGCTGCCTTTCCTGTAGAGTACAGGTGACATCAGTTAACAAGTGCCTAATGTATCATTAGGTGAAAAACAGATTGCAAGGAGGGATCCCGGCCCCGAGATGCCAGTGCTTTAAACTCCCAGCTGCAAACACCAGGTTTGTGAATGAGTCTGCTGCTACTAGGGTCTCTGGAGGAAAACCCAGCTAATATCCAGGGAAATGGCATGGCATGAAGCTCTCTGGGGAAACGGAATGGCACAAAGCTCCCCGAGCACTTGGGCTGGGGGCCACGTGTCCATTAGAGGAAATCAGAAAGTCAAAGTGGACACTGTATAATTTCCCTGTACTTGCATTAACCATATTCCCAACACTCCCAGCATGGCTCACTTTAGTATAATAAAGCACATTATTTCACTCCATCACAGTTAAGTGTTCTCATCAGACAGAATATTGCAGTGGCTGGAAGTACTTTTCCAATAAGGAGGTGGTGCATCTTGCTGAGACTTTGGTCTATAGCTTCTGGAACATTTTGATTATTTTTAACAGGCCATAACTTCCTGATGAATGCTCCACTCCCAGTAGCAAATGAACTTCTAATTAGTTAAAATATATATATTATATACATATATTATATTATTATATATAATAATATTTCAATATGCACATATATGTATGTTATAATATGCATTACATATATATATAATATATAATATACATATATAATTTATATATGTGTGTGTGTGTATATATATGTGTGTGTATATATATATACACAGGCTCTGAGCAGTAAGGTTTTGTTGGGTGCTGCACTTGCCTGCTGTGACCCCGAGGTCTCTCCCAACCCAGGCTGCTCTGTGAGTCTATGGTCAGCACAGGGAACAAGGGGAGTGGAAAGGCAGCACTGGCGATTTGGCGAGCTCTCTGCATTCACTTTGTGCCAGAACCAGCCAAGACCAAGTGAGATCCTCAGACCATGGACAGTCTCTGCTCACCCACCAGGTAAGAGCATCCTTTCTCTGCATTTTGAGACTCAGGACAGGATGAGATGGCTTTTCATGTCTCTGATCTCCAGCATTTGGTAAATGTGGGTACTCTGGCATGCCCTAAGGAGCCACGTTTGACAGCTTTCAGCATTTGCTTGCCAGAAAGCCCTGAGGTGAGCCAAAGAGTGCTCGTGGGTCTGCTGAGGTCTGCCTGGATGGGGAGAGTTGAGAGCACAATTAATAGAGCAGTTCATTTCACTATCAGAAATCTCTACTCATCTTTTAGTCTTTGAAGTCATATTCACATATCAGGCTTTTCTTTTGTGCCTGTAAAAGCATCAAAACTGTATACAGACGCCAGCTGGCATCACAACACAATTCCACTGATAAGCAAGGCCACCTTAAGCCCTGCTGAAACTTAAATGCCAGGCTGTTACTGTGGCGTGTTTACTCTCACTTTTAGCTGCATTGTGCTGTTTGGCTTCCTAAATCTCAGCAGGGAAAGGACAGCTTCTCTCCCTTGAAGGCTGAGCGGCTCTGAAATGATAGCTGTTGCTGTGGGGGAAGGGGTTGCGCTCAGTGCAACATGATTTGTAGGACCCTCTATAAATCATTTACCAGCATGCCTCCACGGCAAGCCACAGGCTTGCAATTTGTGGCGCTTTAAGGAATGGAAGCAATAACAACACAGAAAGGACAGGATAAAAATAAAATAAAAAAAATAACAACAATGAATGAAGAGATGGACACCTCGAAAACTCTCGCCTACCCAAGCGACAGCCTTGATTTACGCCAGAAAGACGATCCCTGACAGCATTTTAATGGGTAAGTGCCTCCTGTACGGCCACACAGATCGCTGCGTGGGGAGGGGGCTTGGCCAGCTGCAGGGAGCACCACAACTGCCATCCCAGCGTCTCCCACTCAAAGCCTGTCATAAATCACCCTGCGTGCTCACGAAGCAAGGGTTTGAGCCTGCAAACCTGATTGGAAGGACAAGGGGTTGGGAAGGGGAGGGCAACACCGTGTGCTGCTGCCACTGATGTGCGGTCGCAGACAACACCGCAGCAGCCGCTGGGGACCCGGGCGTTAATTCCTACTGCTGGAGCTGCCTCCTGGCACCATTGCTATGCCAAACGGAAGCGCTGACAGGGGTTTCTAAGTGATAATTAATGTCAGTCAGCATTATTGTGAATAGAAGCCCTGTCTCAAAAAATACTCCTCTGTCTGAGGATGGATTTGGTGCGACGGCTCACCTCCTCCCACTGCCAGGTGCAGCGCTGGGTGCCCTGCAGCACGGTGATTAAGAAATGAGCACTCTGCAATATCAGTAAATATTGCATTAGATGGATGAGGAACTGATTTCAGGAGGTAATTCTGAGTGGGACTCAAACAGAGATATTTCTAGCAGTGACTGGGACAGTGAAAGCACTTTCCATCTGGGACCACCAAATCTTCAACTTCAGCAACATGCCGGTGGGGCAGGTCAAAACGGGGCTGTCACAGGGACAAGGCCAGGAGTACCAACTACGCTGATGGAGTCAAATGCTTCCTTTTCTCCCATTACATTGCCTGAAGGAACAGTATGGATGGGGAAGATAAGCTCACCCCCCCAAAAAATCACACCTAAATACCGGCAGGTGTAAAGGTTGAGGGCAGCAGGACAGCCCTGCAGTAACTGCACAGGGACAAGTATCTGAACTTAGGTTGCCAGGGGGAGGCCACACTAAAAAAGAGATGAAATAATCCCTGTATACAAGGAGGGGAATGCAGGTACATTCACGCACTGGATATTTAGGCTGCCTGCAGTCTAGATGAGGCCAGTTCCTGACAATGTGCTCAGCTCCAGGTTCATCTTTTTTAATAAGGGTGTAACAAAATTGGTGACTGCACAGAAAAAAGCTGCGGCAAGTGCCACGAAAATGATTTAAGAGCTGAAGAAAGTGCTTTAGAGCGAGAAACATAAAGAGCACAATCTGTTTAGCTTATCAAAAAGACGACCGAGAGGTGGCTTGATTACAATGTACCATTACCTTCACGGAAAGGAAACAGAGGGAACTGTGAAGCTCTTTAATGTGGTAGATAACAAGAACCATTAGCTGGGAGCTCGAGACAGACAAATCCGAGGTGGTAGGAATACATTTTTCAAGAAGATGAGGGAAAAGCTGCAAAAAAACTAGAGATGGAGGTAATGAATTCTCCGCCTCTGGACCATAGAAGTCGTATTTTGTCAAACACGTCATTGCTATCGCCCTCATTTTCATGAAAGCCATCCTTTAGCATTCCTAATGGCTGAGAAGACACGTGGCAGGGAAGGGAAGGGAAAAACAGATGGGCCCAGAAGTTCTTCCCCAGAATATTTTGAAATGCTCAGTAATTACAGCAGATTTTCAATAATTTAAGAAAGTAGTTTGCACAAAACCTCTGATCCATACTCTTGAAAGTAGACTTCTACTAGACATGAACATCTTCCTTTCTGCTCCTTGGAGAAAAGCTGACAGAAGCACACTGTCATTTATCAGACTTTGCCAGAGCTGCAGCTGTTGATGGCATGCACCGAGAGGTGGAGATGCCCAAGGAAGGCACTCAGGGGCAGCAGGCATTAACAGCAGGTGTCCAGCCAAGAGCAGCTGAGCTACGAGCATGGTGACAGCTACTTTAATCACCATCTGCACAGACCTTAGCACCCGAGAGCTAAGGGAATGTTTTCTTTTGCATTCATACCAACATTGATTGTACAAGTTTGGCCTTCCATGTCCAGTTCCATGAGGCTAGGGAACAGAAAATGATCCCACCTGTGGAATATGGGTTTCTCTTTTCAAGAGTCATGCCCATGGTTCAGTAGGATTTCAACTATGTAAGCACTGAAATAATACCTGGAGATTGTTTGTAGGAATCAACATTCAGTGGATTAAATAAGAGCTGTAGGTAATGGCTTACACTGACTTCCATTAGCAAGCTTACCTACGCTAATGATGCCAGAGACTGAAGATATTGCCTAACTTGCCATAGCTGTTCTTGATCTCTGTTTCCCAGAGGAGTAAAGAAAGCAATAAAAGCTGATACTGGTCTGGAACTGCAGTGTACCTGTGGTAGCAATGCACAGGGAACAAGTGAAATGGAGTTGAGAGCTGCTCGCCACTCCATAGGCAAGCTAACATTCTGCACCTTTTTCAAAGCGATTATGGAATTTATTTCAAAGGTATAGCAGGAGCCACAGAGTTCTGAGTAGGAAAAATGGGAGAGTCAAATAAACAGCCAGGGAAGAGACTGAGAGCAATGCTGGAGCAACAGACATGCACAGGGATGCCCTGCCTGGGGTCTGTGGCAAGGATGAGCATTTGAGACTGAGGCACTTGGACTTGCTGCTCAGCTTCCTGCAGCCAGCCCAAGCTGCTGACATCACTACAGATTGGCTGTGCCCATACTAATTTAAATTGATTTCTCACTGCAGCATGAAGCCCTCCCTCCTCCCTCTCTGCAAGAGGAGGCACCGTAGCAGAAGTCACCTTTATAAGCCAGGAAAGTGCCTCAAATCTGCAAGCAACATCATTTGCTCAGCTATCAGCATTCCCCATCAATAATGAAACTAAAAACGCAGCTTAATAGGCAGCAAGGCTACAGCAGCTGGTGGAGCTGCACAAATCCGGTGCTCTTGCCACTGAGTTTATTGGACATTTTATAGTCCTGGGAACTAAAGATAATGGATCCCGTTCCCATATGCTGCATCAACACGAGCTGGGACTCTGTTGTGCCATTGATCTATGAGGCAGCAGTGAATAAGACCCAGACACAAACACTAAAATGAATCAATCTTAAGCTGTTAAAGAGACACCACGAAGCACTTTCCAGTTTTCTGTTCTTGCTTTCTAATCTCCATCTTGTGAAATACTCTCCCAAGGGCTCAGAAATACAACAGTTTGCAGCAGGCTTTGGGATCAGGTTAAGAGGAATTGCCCCTGTGGACTAGAGAACAGGGCTGAAATCTAGAGTCCATCCCCCTTAGCAGGGCTTGTGAGCTGCACTCACCCCTTGTGCAGCCAAAGCCTTTTTGGGGTTCCTTGTGTTTTAACAAGTGCTGTGTAATAATGCATATACAGGTTCCCAATGCACTATCCTCTCCAGGGTTCACAAAGTTATTCTCGAGCGAGTAGAAAACAAACCTTGATTTATTTCCAAGTGCAGAAAACTGTAAATAGGTACAGGCCAGAGAATAACTTCTACAGGCTGCAGTCTAAACCTGACCAATAGTGAGTATTTCTCAGGTGCTCACACTCACTACTTTAGAAACTATGACCTCTTCTGGCTTTAGCAGATGAAGGTACTGTGGTTGCCGCAGTCTCAAATCAATTTATATTGAATCTACACCTGGTGTGCTCTATTTTAGCCATTTAAAATACTCTATACTAACAAATCATTTTAAAACGAGCACGCGAGGAAAAAAAAAAAAAACCTTTAAAAATAGCAGCCACTAGGCTGGCACCTATGAACATAAAACAGAGACAAGAGAAGGCCATGAAATAAAATCAAAGCAAGCAGAGGCTGCCTAGCCACATCCAAAATATGGAATTTTCACCAGGACATTATGGGATAAAATAGTTTGGAGTCACTCCTCAAATTACAGAAAGCAAAGACAATCATCTCGCTTATCCTGATTATGGATTCCAGGTGGATCTGATGACAGCCTCAGGCACTTTCATGGCTCTGCATACCCAAAATCTCTGCAAAATCTCATCAAGTGGTATTCAGTATTTAACCTTGCTGTGCCCTTATGGCAAGAAATACTTTGCTTGTTTACAAAGGCCCCAGAGTAAAGTGAGTGCTTTTTGGTAATATCAGCTACGTAACTCAAAAAGCTGAAGGGAGAACTAAATAAGAGACAAATTCACTCAATACTGATGAAAAATGCTCACCTCTGAATTGCTTTCTCCTGTACATATCTGGGTGGAGGGGTGGATGCTGATGTCTCAGATTCCAGAGGTGCTTTGTGCCCTGGCTTATTCTGGTCCTTTGGAGAGTAGGACACAACCGCTGCTCAACAGCATACCAGTTTTCAAGCTGAGGTAGAAGCAGTGTCATCACTCTGAGAAGCGTTAAGGGTGCTCATGGTGCTACATGGATTTGTGAGATGAGTACTCAGTGGTTGTATGAAATCCAGACCAGCCTGCAGGAGGAAAGCAGAAAAAATCACCTACCCCCAGAAATTCACTGGGTGCAGGGAAGACCTTGAGTTGATGGCAGATATTTATCAGTGCTTGTAAAAAAAAAAAAAATGCAGTCCAGTTTTCAATGTTAAAGATGAGGAGGAAAGAAGTCCTGCAGGATTCCTGCTCCTTGGTGGGAGTACATAGGTGTTGGAACTGTCAACTCAGAGGAATACAAGCAAAAGCAAATGTAGGTGCAAGGGGAATCAACCAAATGTTATTTGTGGTAAAAGTCTATTGCTCCCCTAAGGAAGTCATCTGAAGACTCCGGTATAAGATGGAGATTGAGTGATGGCATTGAAGAAAAGTTAGCAGACTTCTAATTGAAGTTTCTAATAGGGTCAAGACTGGGATGGACATACGCAGCATGTCAGAGAGTAAAAAGCTTCACTCATCCCAGGCACAAGGTCTCCTCTGGATCCTACAGTCAAACATATGGCAGAGATTCGAGAGGGCTGCAGGGAGCTGTTCTCCTGCGGGGTTTTCCCTTGCCCCACTAAAACCCCACCAGCCCCTCCCAGCAGCTGGCGTGGGGTCACGTGGGTAAGTCCACCCCAGAACACACACTGTGCAAGCCTTTAATTCAACCCAGGGCTTAACTGAACAGCGTCTCCTTTAACAGCCACCAGCAGGAAAATAAATAAGACATCCCAACGGAGGAGGAGAGAGTAATTTCACATTTACGCTTCCAAGGGAAAAGGGAATTTGAAGCAAACAAAACATTTCTTTTTCCCCGCAGAAACTCTGCTGCCCGTCAAAGCGGGATCGGAGTGACACCGAGAGCTCTGTGCAAAATTCTTGTTTGCTTCTGCATTTGATTAGCTGCTTGTGTCGGGTGTTTTAATTTCCTGTGGTTGAAGCGCATTGCTGTCATGGTGATAGATGCTTGAGAAAGGAGAAAAATAAATAAATAAAAGTTCAGAGCACTTTTGACCAAGTCGACACTAATTAGCGTGTAAGGCAAACAGACAAACGTTTTCTGGGATTTGTGTCTGCCGTATCCAGATTCCTCCTCTGCCTCTCAGCTACAGCAAAACCCTTTCTAGAAACTGAAATAAAGGAAGGCGGCAGATGGTGCTGGAAATACTCTGAGAGCGATGCCTCTGTTCAGAGCCAGGTAACGGCAACAAACCACCCAGCCAGCACGCACTGAGAACTGGTGGGAATTAAGCAGGGTGGCAGGGAAGGTGTGAGGAAGGTGATATTGGTGGTGGGCTCAGAGAGCATGCGTGGTGAGGGGCTCCACATGCAAAGGGGTAAGCCAATCTAGCAGGACTGAGTGGGATGGAGGGGAAGGGACTTGTCTGCTGCACAGGATGAGGCAGAGCTTGAGAGGATGGAGACCAGTCTTGTTAGTGTGGCTGAGGGCGGCAGGACAAAGGGCACAGTAGCGCTCGTCTCTGCTGGACTGTTGTAAGAAATCAAAGTAGAAACAATGGAAATTAGCACAGGATTCCAACCAGAGCATCCCAACGGTAAAACAAAGGCTGACTGTACTTCAAAAACAAAGAAAGGACTCATCTGATTGACAGCGGGAAAGAAATATATAAAAATATCTCTTCTCTAAACTCAAAGAAGAGTTATTATTTATTGCAGAGCTTCTACCAAGAGCCATCATCATCCCCTCCTGGCTGGCTTTCCTGCAGATTCAGAGACGCAACACATATCCTCCAGCCATGTAATATTGCTGCTATTGTGCTGTCCGTGCACTTCTGATCAAACCTTCTTTGATCAGAAAATTAATCTTAACTGGAAATAGGAAACTAAAGGGATATTTACTGCATACAAACAATATAAAATTATCAGATTATTAGTAATTTTTTTCCAGGGCACCTTAGTTTCTCAGACACAAATCTGACTGAGGCAGTAAGTAAGTGTAAATTTTAATCTCAGTAATGACATCTCCTGTCGTACTGCACTCACCTGCACATGCACTGCAATGCAAATCGCTCCAAATACAGCCTTCCCTTCAGCTTCCACAACTCTAGAGGACTGTCAGTAGCCTGGCATGGCTTTGTGGACTTGCATGATCTAACCTGTTGACTTTGACCTCTTACCAGCGGAACTGTCCACTGCAGTAATGGAACCTCTGCTGATAAGACGGACTTACCGAGAAAGTGAATCCCAACAAAATAAGGAATTTTGATGAGTGTTGCTTTTGTTACAGAGTGCACGGAGTTGCTGAGCAGTCGGTGTTGGCTGGGTGTTTTCCTCCAATTGCTGCTGTCTGTACCTAGGGATGCATGCTTCAGGACCAAGGTGAGCACATCTGTGGCTGGAGAGGACCAGCACACCAGTAGGTGGTTGTGTGGTCAGAGGTGAGGAAAGAAGGATGGAGTTAGATCCTGGGGTTTGCCTGGGCAACAGCAAGAGGGGGATCCTATAATTCTAAGTCATCCAAAGATGGGCTTTTCTAGGCACCTGCTGCCCAGTGGATCTGTCTCCTCTCCTCCTCACCATGGGCAGTCCAACAGCACAAGAGAGGGCTGGGGCAGCTGTCAAAGCACTGAGAAATTACTCAGGCGAAAAGCAACAGCCACAGACTACAGAAAGCTGTAGGCAAGTGAGGGACGACGGCAAGTGGAGGCCCGCACGGCCTGCCGTCATTTCATGTGTAGACAGCCCTGCCTGCAGCAAACGCACCAGGCAAACCAGCAATGCTCAGAGCACCAGCAAGAGCAAATTGGACAGCTGTGGGGAAAAGTATATTTCACTGTGGCTGCACCACTATGAAAATAGCCTAACCTGCCGACGGGACTGCCTGCGAGTGTCTATCTAACACAGCAGGCCAAAGCAAAAGATGCCAATTTGCTGTGGCACAATGCATGCGTGCAGCAACTGCTGGCAAAGACTGTGTGAGAGGCTAAGTCCATCCTTGCATCCAAAGTGAAGTTCAGAAGGAAATAGTTCAGCTCTGATTAAGCAGTTCAGGTTGCCTACAGGAGTACTCTTCCCACACACAGAAGGCTTTGCAATAGGGACTGGAGGTGCCTGCTGGTGGAGACACCTGGGGTGCCATGGCCCACGTGCCTGAGGTCCCAGTATGCATTTCCTCCTCGTCTCAGTTGCAGAATATTTGGTAGAGTTTTCTTCAGGGCCACAGCTATCACTGGTCCTGTAAATGATTGCAGTGGCACCAGCTCCTGTCCTTGGCCGTGCTTCTTTGTCAGGCAAGGCAGTGATAGCAATCATCCCAGCGCTTAGCAAACCTGCAGATCGCTATTGCCAATCTTTGTATAAGCAAGGGCTAATTAATCTTCACCACATCTCTCTGAAGAAGGTAAGTAGTATCATTTATTATCTTCCCTGTTTTACAGAGACTGAGATAGCAAAAAAAAAATAAAAATAAAGGTTTGTTGAGGGCCAGAAGAGATAAACGCACTGGGGGGCAGTGAAGATGGGCTTGCTCATTGGTACAAAAGGCAGAGGGTAATACTGCCAGGCGTCACCTCAATGCAGATAATGAAAAGTGGCTGTCCTCATAAATAGATGTCTACTCTAGGAAGTGGAGGTTTTCCACTCTGGAAACAAGTAGAATAGAAGCCCGAATACTTTACTAATTTTATTACGTAAGAAAAAAGAAAGAAAGATGAGGGGCCAGAATTTCTGAAGAGCACAGCAGCTGCACGCATTTGGTTTCAGTTTTTGAAAGCAGCGCAGTTCTCATTTAGGCTTCAAAGTGGCCACCCTGTCAAAAAGCCCTCTGACATACTGAACCTCTTGACATTTTGATTTTTAATTTACCCTGAAATATTGTGAAGGGATCAGTTAAGTACTGAACTTCATTTTTCTTTCAGTCCGCTGCAGTCGAATAGAGCGGAGCTGTATCTTTAAAATCTTGCCCCATTTTGTGTGTAGTAGGGACACGGAAAATTGGCTTTCTGTGAGTGCGAAGGCAAGAAAGGATATAGAAAGCTTGCTGAAAAGGAACTGAAAATTGCCTGCTTCGCTGTAGCTTTGTCTCAGTGAGATGCTCCTTGTCTGCTGCAGAAATAGCAGTCACTTCCTAGTTTGCTATTGCACGTATAAAAATTACACTGCCCATTTTCAGAAGCTAGTTATGAGAGGATTATTTTCATATCTGGTCAGATGATGAATAATGATTTCGTATTCCTGTACTGTATTCTCATGAAGCGCTTTAAACTGATTTTAGTACATAAGGCTGATATTTTCCAAACTCCTAAGTGAACAAGAAGTAGCTGAAATTGCCCTAAAAAAAAAAGCACTTGGGTGGCAGGTCATTTCCTAGCTGTAAAAGGCAAGATGGAAAAAGGCAAGCAGCAGTGAAAGCAGGGGGAGAATTTCCTGGGAAGGAGCCTGTAAGCCATCCAAAGGGAAATCCCTTACAGCCTCCAAGCAGGGAAATAACTAGCATTCATTCAACTGTCCTTCAGCAATTCAACTCACCTTTTTTCTTTCTTTCTTTCTAAGGCAAGAACCCATGCGGAGCACAGTGCCCTGAATTTAGTCCCTCTTTTTATTATTTGATAAATGCTTTTTCCATATTTTTTTTTCTCTAAATCCTAGACACTAGTTGCTAGTTTTCTCCCATTAAACAGCTTGGTTAAAGAGCAATATCCAAAGGTCACCTCTCTTCTGGGTGGGCAGAGCAAACTGCTTGGAGACAGATTTAGGCATTAGCGATGCAAGAATGAAGGCGGCAGTGAAAGGGAGGCCCTCCTCCTCCTCCTGGGTCTGTGTTGGTCAGAGAGAAAGGGAACAAGCAAATCAGAGAAAATGGTGTCACACTGGGAGCATCGCTCTCCGTGGGAAGGAACTAATTCAGAGGTGCCTGAGAACATCCATTGGCTGCAGGGAGGAAGACTTAGGAAGGTCCTAATGTTGAAGGAGAAGAGGACAGAAAGGATAGGTGGTTCTCCTGGAGACATTAAATGGCCTGGACATCTCTTCAGCTGCTTCCACACAGATCTGTCAGGGACCTGTGCCCCAGCAATGCTGACTGACCCAATGCCAGGCAATTTGATGGACAAAGATCAGAAAGGAAAAACATGCACATACCAGCAAGACGGAGTACAGTGCATGGAAGTCTGGGGACAGGGAGCTCACATGCATGAAGGGATGAGAGCAGTCCAGTGCTGCCTTGTGCTGCCTGTGAAGTCAAGAGGAGCCAGGGACAGCTCACCATGCAACAATATCCAAGAAAGGATCACAAATGAACCAGAGATGTGCTGTTATTTCTGGAGTCACTAAGCACGTTAATTAAAAGGGAGCTTGCCCTGTTGAAATGTAAGTGGAAGGCAACTCACTGTCAGACTGGGGAGTGCACGAGGAAGCAGTTCACCTGGACAAGGTCTGTCATCAGCCTGGAGAGAACACCAGCACAGGGTGGGCAACAAAATGGCACAGCTGGAGAAGCACAGGGTGGATCCTGGCTTCCTTTCCATTCCTTTAGTTAAAGAGGAGCCGGGTTTGCAAGCAGACCATCTTACTGAAGTTTTAGGACAGATCTGTATTGATTTGAAGTCAGAGCATTGCTGAACTAAGCGAACCTGCAATAAACTAACTTTATGCCAAGTTAAGCCTCTGCAAAAAAAAAAATCTTGCAGTTGTTAGGATGAACTGACATTTAAATAAAGCAAACTTAATTTGATAAAACCTCAGTGAGAAGATGAGGCTACCCACACTGTAGCCCTGCAAGAGCATTTGGAAGAGTTACTCGTATAATTCTTACTACACAGAAAAAAAACAAACCACCCTGGATTTGAATCTACAGAGCAACATCAAATGGAAAGGGCTTTATGAACAGCTTTTTCAAAAAGGGACACACAAAAAAACCACAACCTGATTGCAATTTAAAGGCCTAGTTCTAATTCTTTGACTAACATAATTTTCTCTTGTAGTATAATTCACTATTCAGGGAGGGTAAGGTAGCAGATAGCGTCTAAAGCCAAGACAAAACAAGATGGCATGTAAAATAACCGTAATTAAACAATCAAATGTAGCAATTAAACATGAATGATTCTTTATTAGGCTGAATGAGGATGCCAAACAAGACTCCACAGGTGGTGAGTTTATACTCCTATGCTCATTGCTGCTTTCATTAGCAGCTCTTGGCACAGGCAGCCGTGCAGATCTCCCTGTGCCTTTAAGAGCCAGCCCGCATTTCAGCACCATTGAAACCAAGGAGGATATGCAAATATCGAGAAGGACAGGATTAAAGTCTAACGTGGTGTTTGGGAGATAAATTAAAGAAGCGCACTGAGATTCAACAAAGCCAAGCAGTGCGCTCCGCAGGGCGGAGAATAACGGAACGCGCTGCTGCAACACGCCAGCAGAAAATGCTGGGAGCTGTGCTGTTCCTCTGTGCCATCTGGAGGTCACTGTGGAACCCACCAAAGCAGCAGATGCCCAGTGAGCTGGGTGAGATGGGCTCTGTGGAGTCACAGCCGTGACTCCGGATTGTGCAAACTCTCCTTGCAGATGCTGGTTCATAGCTGACTTCCCTGCCAGTCTCCTGCTTTGCCCAGCGTCCCACCTGCAGGTATACTGCCACCAGCTGCTCCTGGATCCACCCTTGTGGGGCAACAGGCCCACCAGGGCTCTTCCCTGCTTGCGCTGCTCTCCTTGCTCGAGCAGCCAGACAAGGTGCCCCAGAAGTAAAATGGTTAATAGCAGAGCTGTGGGAAAACCAGGCAAGATAATTATGCTAATGCTGCTGCTCTCCTTCAGCAGCAGAGGCAATGGTGCACTGTGTTCAGTGCGGGGCAGCACATTTTTAAAAGGATTAATTGGGAAGAAGAGCTCATGGGAAAGTAACAAAGGTGATAAAGAATTTGGAAAACAAGGCCTGTGAGGGGAAGGCGAAGAGAGCTGGGCATGTTCAGTCTGGAGAAGAGAGGGCTAAAGAGACACATAACTGTCTACAAGTAAGTTAAGGGACATTATAAAGAGGATTGGGACCAATTCTCATTAGTCAGACAGGACAGAACAGGAACTAATGGGTTTAACTGCAGTAGGCAAAAATTAGGTTAAATATAAAGGAAAACTTAACTCAAAGGTGGAGCAGGTAATGGAGCAAGAAGCCTGGAGAAGGCACAGTATCAAAAGTGCTTGGCCAATAGCCACTTGTTCAGGGATCCCAGGAGAGGCCAGGCACTGGGAGCCAAAGGTAGTGGGGAAGGTGCCTGAGCAGCCCACCAGCAGCCAGGCTGGAGGTCACGGCCAGTGCACTGAGCATCCTGAGCATCAACTCCCAAAATGTTCACGGGCAAGACAGAGTGCCCTAGAGAGAGGAGGCTGCACAGAAGGGCTAGAAACTTCAGTTAGAGCACATAAAAAAGTAAAACAGAGCTTTTGCTACAGAGGTTCATACCTTGACTTCATAGAAACAGAGTTATGGAACAGCTTCAATTGGAAGGCACCATAAAGAACATCCATTTCTAACTCCCTGTCGCAGTTGTCCAGGGCCCCATCCAGCCTGGCCTTGAACGTCTCCAGGGATGGGGCATCCACAGCTTCCCTGGGCACTTGTGCCAGGGCCTCACCAGCCTCACAGTGAAAAATTTCTTCCTTACAGCTAATCTAAACCTATCTATTTTAGTAGAAAACTTTCCTCTGCCAGCAGAGATCCTTAAGGTCCTCAGCAAACAGCTGTAGCTTAATTAACACTATCAGATGTGTCTGCTAGTGCATTTTCTGTTTCATTTACCAGAGGAAAGGTGGAACAACTTCACTTTTACACTGACTCAGAGGCTGATTTTTGCACTGACCTGCTAAAAGCCTTTAACCTTAGCAGAAACACACGTGTTCTGTGACAGTAGATGCAGCCCGTCAGACACCGTGTTTCAGGCAAGGCCCTGGGGAGATGGAATGAGAGGCACTGAGCTCAGCCCTGTCAGCACCAGCTGGGTGAGGGTCTAAATCCAGTGTCATTATTAGCCCACACAGTCCAGCATCAGGACTCAACCTGACATCAGTAGAATGGTTTTAAACACACGAAATACAATAATGATTAAATTCAACTTGTTTCTTCCTCAGCCTTCCCATTTCTGAAGCTCTGTGGGTAAGCGATGCCATGATCTGGAGAGGCCATGTCTCCTTTTGAAGAAGAGAGATGTCTGTTTCAGAAGCATGTGATTTAACAGACTCCCATGCCTCTAGGAGCTGGAGTTTTAGGGAAAACAAGAGATAGGGGCCTACAGAGGAAGCACAACACCAATAGAGCTGCAGCCATGCAGGGTGACATGTCCGTCCTTCCTGCCATACCACCATATTCACCCACTGGGGTGAGAGACCTAAATCTTCATTCACAAAGCTGGCTTTTATCATATCCTGCCCAGCATCTAAATCAGAGCTCTCTCATGCACCAGCACTGATGTTTCCACAGAAGATGGATTAATCTCACTTTTTTTTTTTCAGACTGATCTGGGGCTTTGGGGAGGGATGCAGATAGCAAACAGGAGGGGATTTAAACCTTTCTCTTCACCTTTAAAAAAAGCCCTGCATGGCATTGCTCTCCGAGGAATAGGCCCACGTTATTACTGCAGCCACAGCCACATCATCAGAGCTACAGTGCTCAGAGTTGTAGATCATCAGCCTGCTGTCACGGCCGTGATGTACGATGGAAAAAGCCATCCATCTGAAGGCATGCAGCATAAAGGGCTGGAGCCATGCAGCGTGGCAGGGCCAACACACACAGCACCAAGCACTTTCCAACCCAAACAAGGCACAAATGTGGTAAACTGAGGCTCATTAGGAGGAGAGGGGAACACTGTGTCACAGCCTCTCACTCACAGGTGTCCAAAATAGCAAAATGCAAGTGTGCTCACAGATGGAGAAAGGAATCCAGCTTCTGCTTCCTCCACACACACACCTCTTTCCCTTAAAGCTTACATTTGATTTTCTTTCCCAGTGTAAAACCTCAATCATATTTACACCAGCTTTAGGATCTTTACAGACAAAGACATTTTAAGGCTGTGAAATCTTGGGCGAAAGTAGAATGACATGGTGGATCAATCAGCTGATGCTTCTTCCCTACACAGCAGGGGACTCCAGCAAACCTCTTGTATTTTGTGCAGAGACTCAGCTACGACTGAATTTTTCCTTTGGCGCTATAAGAGCAAAAAGATATTTAATGAAAAAAAGAAAAAAAAAGAGGGAGAGAGCAAGAGAGGAGTGAGCATGAGCACTTATGCATAGCTCCCGGTTCCTCAACTAAAATGAACTGTTGCTTTCCCAGGAAAGAAACCATTTCACGTCCATTATTCTCCTGCACAGCACCCCGAGTGTGGGTGCAGAAACAGTCTCCACCATTCAGGAAGTTCTGTTCCTTCCCTCTCCATGTGAGAAATGCCTCATTTAAAACAAACAAACAAACCAGAAATGGTTGTCCCTGTAAAGGTAAGGAGCAGGTCACACAGGAGCAGGCACTTCAGCAAGTCCGAGTGGCAGCACAGGGATCCATCATATTTCAAACAGCCACAGAGCAGTTTTCAGAACATCCACCTGACTGTAACGCAGCACACTCAAAATACCACATTCTTGTTCATTAATGGTAAATTATGGCACATACAACATTCAGTTGTTCTGCTTGAAATTCTGCTTGATGTTCTTAAACTGCTTTATGCTATGCCAACTCTTGAAAAGAAAACTGTGAGGAAGGAGCCCAAGGAAAGAATTAATCTTTTTGCCTAAGCAGCCAGGCCAGCAATTTACAGAACCAACAAAGTCGCAACACCTGACCAACCATGGGTGGAACTGTCCCCCTTTAATTCAGAAACTGAGCTTTGGCTAATTGTTAGCTTTAATTAGACCTACACATAATTTAAAGTCACAGGGAAGCCTTGCTAAAGCATCTGTGAGGTGAACATCCCTTTTACGTGTCACCTTCAGCAACTTGATTTACATCACCTAAACGGCGCCCGCCTCCACTCTGTTTGACTTTTGTGATTCTAAGACTTGAGCAACTATAATTAAAGAGCATTTTTGGAGCGAGCACAGTACGATGTGGTGTAATGTGACATTCAGAATATATCAGTGTCACTTCACACAGGAGTTCTGATTATTTTTACACGTGTGCTTCAGCCCTGTCATTCATCCCCAGTGAAGCTCATCTGCCTCAAACTATGGTGTCTCACCTATTTCACGTGGCTTCACCCCCTCTATAAACCTCTACCATTTTAATCATGTTTAATTCCTAAGGTAAATAATCCTATTGGCACATTAATGACTGGACTAGCCCATTGCCTAATACATACAGACCTGAAGTAGGGCAGCTCACCAGTGTGGATGTGAGCATCCAGGCAGTATCACCCATTCACACAGCAAGGCTGTAACAAGAAGAGAGATCGATATTTCTTTTCCATACGATTCCAGCAGGAACTGAGACTGCTCTTTGATTCAGCGATAATGAGTGAACATTGCACTGACGACATTTACATTTTTCAGTGGCAAGAAAAACACAAGACTATTCTTCTGGGTTCGGATTCCAGCCCCCAAACGCATGCTGATTTCCTGAACTTTGAGTCCTCTGAGCTGCCTCCTGATGTGAACCAACATCCTGGCAATTAGCAAAAGGTGACATCAGATGCAAAAGGTAAACACAGGCCGGGCGATGCCTCCTGGAGGCTCTCCGTCTCAGAAGCACATTAACCCAACTTCCTCCTCTCTTTCCCCTGCTGTAGGTGAAATCAAATTTTCATCAGTTTCTGCCATATCTGCTTCACTGGGAAACTTTCTGAAAATATATCAGAAGAGCTGTTGGAGGCCCTCCACCGTGCTGCCGCGTGCCGTGTCCAACTATTATCCAGGCTCCCTGCTGACTGCTGCTGCTGGAGCAGGCTGAACTTTCACGCTGGGGAGGTGGAGAGTGGCAATTTGGTGTGTGTCTCACATGCCGTGCAGGAAGAAGCTGTGCTTTTCCTCTCCCTTAGACCCTTGACAAGGGCTGTGGTGACTCAGGCAGGAGCTGGGGGGCACTGACAGGGCCACAAAGCCAGAGCTCACCTGGAGGCTCTGCTTTCCTTCCCCACTGGGTAGCAAAAAAAGGATGACTGTCACCTGGAGCACTGGCCAGGGTTAGGGCTGTGAAAAGATGTGTGTGTGGACGTACAGCACCACTACACACACTACCAAAAGGGGTGAAGCCAGGATCCACCCCTTCCCAGACCTCATTTAAGGGTTGGCAGTGGAGGTGGGTGTATCTGTCTGAAGACCCATGTGTACCTGAGGCCTCAGTCAGTCAAAGAATGACAAGGGTTGATAGGGACCTCCAGGGATCACTGAGTTCAGCTTCCTAAAGCTACCTGCTTTGCAGCTACCTGCTAAAGCAGGTTTCATTGACTATGTTGCATAGGAAAGTGTCCAGATGGGTCCTGAATATCTCCTGAGAAAGAGACTTTTTTTCTGTGTACCAGAGATTTGCCCACCATCCTGTTAACTAGATCTCTGTTACCCAAGCCGTTACAGGCTGCCAACCCATCTGGACAACATCTTTCCTCTCCCCGGAACACAAGGAGCAGGTGGCTCTATTTATTTTGCCGTGGTTAAGGAGGAAGAACCTGAGCTACCAGCTCTCACAGCTTCCCAGCCTTGAATTAAGAAAAATGGCTGTCCAGTTTTTTCCTCCATAAAGGATGCACTTAAGCAATTTTTGGTACATTTTCTTTCTGTTTCTGATGAGAAAAAATAGTGTTCTCATTCTTCCATTAGAAACTATTATATAGCAGCTACTATATTTATGGACAGTAAAAGCAAGCACACCAGTTAACATTTTGCAGGCCAACTCTCCCACTGCAGAAACAACAATTTTAAAAATTAAGGGCTGAAAACGAAGCCCTCTTTCAGCTCTTAGCACTTTGTTGACACTGGCAATAGAAAAATACTCTCAAGTCTTACAGTGTGTTCCTTTGGCAGCTGGAGTATCTTGTCCTCCTCGCCCAAGGGGTGTAGGCTGGAGAAGCACCCTGCTCAGGTCCTCTGCAACGTGCCTAACTTGGTGACACAGCAACAGTGCCTCATTCAGAGTGCCTCCAAACCCCAGGTGGGTGCCAGTCTAATTTTCTTCCCTCCCTCCTTACTCACAGCTCTTTATATCCCTTGTTCCTCCTTTCTTTCCCTTTTGTTAATTTATTATACGAGGGCAGCAGCACACAGCAAATTAAAATCATGAAAGCTAGGCTCATTAGGATTCTATGTCCTTTGAGTGGTACGTAAAAAAAATTCTGTGTGAAATGTCATGAAAGTAGATTTTGAAGTTTTGACAGATGTGAGAAAAGGAGAAATGTTTGCCATTTGTCTTAATGACACTTTAGTACATTTGTAGAGCCAAGGGGGGGAAAAAAAGAAAGAAAGTCACCCAGCAACAATTCAGGAGGTATGTGAGCTGCTTCCAAAAGCAAGGTTGGGCTGAGAGCACACCCAGAGTGCCTGTTCCTCTGCATGGGCTGCAGAAAGGAAACAGCAAATTGGGGAGAAATAAGTGGCAATCATAACTCCGCATGCCTTGAGCTCTGGCTAAACTGCCCTGCATGCCCCATCTCCCTCCCTCCCCCAGCTGAACTGGAGCAGTTTGGGCTCTTTTAGTGCATCCATCAGCATGAACAGAAACAAGCAAATATTTCAGGAGCACAAGGGAGAGCATTTGCACGTAATTCCTAACCCAGTTAAGACAAATATTTTCAGTGCTGTAAAATACCCATTCGGTAAAATCCAGTCCTACAGCACTCAGACACTAAGTTGCCAACAACCTGAAATTGTCTGACGGTGTTTCATTCAGGTGCTGTACAGGACAAAGCAGGAGTGATGGACTCGCCATTTTCTTTTGACTCCTGAGCCTGGGATATGGTTCGTGATGATATGATGGGAAAATGAACCCAGGAAAAGGCCTCACTGAATGACTGGTGCCTATGGCCTGTGGATGCCAACACTGAGCCATGGCATTTCAGCCTTCTTCTGCCCCACTGCAGAGAAGCCCAGGTAGGAAAGGACACAGCATCAAACAGAGGAAGCAGAGGAGCAGCATGACACCCTGCTGGAGCTGTAGGGGAGGGGGCGGAGGGGGTAGGACTCGTTTTTCCACATACCAAAAGTTGTATGGAACCTTGATTTCGTGATTCAGTGTGTAGAGAGTCGAAATTGCTCGGGGTAAACAATGCAATGGCAGAGCAGCACGCTGATTTGAGTTAAAAATAAGAAACACGCAACGCCTTATTGTGAGGAACTAGTTCTGGGAGAGCTACTCACGGCAAAGAATTATTTGTTGAATTTACCTTTTTCCCTGCATGTGCATTGTCCTGAAAGAGATCCCAATTTCCATGAATATGTCCAGCTCTCCAAATTCTCTGACAAACAGTGCAAGCACATTCCAGGCTGAACTGCTGGTAAGCTGCTCACTGCAATTGCTGCTTGTCATAGCTGGTGTTAAGTGCAGAGCTGCTGCTCTGCGGGCACGGAGCTCACCTGGATTGTCAGCAGCCCCTCAGGGCTCGTTCACCACATCCACACCATAAGCTGATTGCTGGCACTGTCCCCTCCGTCCCTCATTTGTCCCCGGCTGTTCTGCTTTTCAGATCATGATCCCCTGGGCCTGAATTGCACCCAAAACCCATCTGCAGTCAGGGCCATTGGGCCAGCCTGATGCTGGCTAGCAATACGACCCTGGAAGAATCTTAAATAAAAAGATAATAATAAAAAAGCAGCTCCTTTGTGCTTTTGTTTTGCTACAAAGACAACACCACACAGAGCTAATGTGAAGTTTGCATAATTGATGCTACACCGACTCGCTCCCTATAAGGGAAGGGGGGAAACACCAGGCGTGGGGCTGCCCTGCTCTCTCCAACCCTCAAAGCTTGACCAGCTCCGCACAGAACCTCTTCCACCACACTCACTGAGTATAAGGACCACTGCCCCACAGCAGTCTCATCCTCAGTGCCTGTGAATAGGTAGCAATTCCTGCCCTGGTTTGTGCTTTCATTTGTAGCTGTGGGTGACCATTGAAAGGGAAAGAAGCTGCAGGTGAAGCTCTGTGAACAGGGCAGGCTCTCATTTAGGGAAGCTGTGGTAAAACTGCAGAGACCACAGAGAGAATTTGGGAAGCCATCACGCATATCAACTGCTCTTCCTCTATTCTGTGCTGATTTGCTCACAAATCTACCACCAATTTTTTCAACTTAAGTAAATAGATGTGAGCCAAATATCTTGATTATCTTTTCCCCTCCTTTGGCACCTAAATCCATGTTATTAATGTATCACACACCTTATAGCTGTTATTCTGCAAGCCCTCATGTGGCAGATCAGCACGCCCAGGCCCCCATGAGAAGCAAGCTCTTTCCATTTCCAGCAGCCCTGTATCTGCTAATCCATCTTGCAGCCTGCTACCCTCACACATTGCTTTTACCTCTCCCATTTCCCATTTTAAAGAAAACCACATTGCCAGGAAGCACATTTGTTCCCAACCTGCGGCAGTACCCCGGCCTACAGCAGCCTTCTGCTGCAGAAAAGGGCTTCTCCTCAGCATTACCACAGGAAAAATACACAGTGTCAAAAGCAAAATGACCAGGAAGGCTTTTCCCTCATACCATGTGAATGATACTGAATTCTGTCTGTCTGTAGGTGCAGTGATGTGAAAAATGGAAAACCTGCACTGCCTGACCCCACGGGCCCCCTTTGCAGAACCAAACAAGACACTCCAGGAACTGCGAGTGTGAGCTGTTTGGAATGGGAGGGGGAAAAAAAAAAAAAACCCACACACAAACATGTATTTTTAATTTACTATTGCTTAAATAAGTCCTCAGGCTGGAGCATGGGAAACAAAGAGTGGGTACAGCATGCTCAGTGCCAGCATCTCCCTGCTTGATTCAGCCAAAGGGGCATGGGCCAGAAGATGCCCACTGATATGGCTCTGGGAGGCCAGCATCCCACCCCCAGGCTCTGCAGCCCCCTGCCCCAGCACAGCAAGCTGCTCCCCCCACAGCTGTGCCAGTTTCCACAGTTTAATCAGGCTCTGCCTCCAAATATTAATGGCATAAATAAAGTTATGGACTATGAAGCACTTTGAGAGGTCATCCGGCCCGTTTCCTTGATTTAAGGTTGCATTAGTCACAGTATATCACTCCTGCTGAAGAGAGATGCAATCTGCTCTTAGAGATCCACAGCAGTTGAGGTGTGACAGCCTCCACAGGCTGTCACCTCGCCACCATCATCATTACAAAGTCACTCTTTGGCACTTAACTGGATTCTCTTCCTTGTCCCACTCCATACAGGTGGGAGCAAGCAAATCAAATCAGCACAGGTGCAGAACTGGGATGAAGGTTTGTGCCTGCGCAAATCTGCCCAAGAGAAACCCTAATGTGCTACCTGGCATTTACACAGCCAGTTGTGCAACTGTTTACCAAGCACAGTACAGAGGGTTTTTAACCATGGCAACCTCTGTATCATGCAGCCCACATGCACAGACAGCTGTGGCAAATAAACAGGCAACAGACCCGAAATAGCAACACACTACTGCCTTAATGGTCAACCCATTGATCTTGTATCGGGTGTAAATGGAGTGCTTTCAGAGGAAAGAAACAGGGATCTTCATCAGCCCTGCTAAAAAAGGGTACCATGCGAAGACCACGCAGTAAAAGACACAGCACAAAAATTAATACCACGCTGAATCAGCCCAAATGTGCGCAAAACAAAATAAAACAAACAAAAAAACTTGACTGATGTGACAGCCACCTGCTGTTAAAACCTGTTTTTGCTGCTGTTCTTACTGTGTGTATGTGCCAGCATTAATGGTAATTATAACCTGCAAATATTGCTTTAATATCCAGGCCCTTATTTTGGAGGTGATGATCCCTAGATCCACACATGATTTCCATCCCAGTGCTGGTAACGCCTGCCAGATGATGCTGGGCTCAGTGCCTTGGTGGCAGAGTTGCTGGCACCATAACCTCCAAATGCATGTTCCCCTGGACCCCATAACCCCAAGCTCCACTGAGTTTGAGAGTGTGAAAACCCTCTTGCAGAAGGTACATGGGAAAACAGCTGAGGCCTCTGAGCCAGATCCCTTCCAGCCCCAGGGACACACCTTCACACCACAACCCCTTCAGCTGCCGGCTTGCAGAGCTTCACAAGATTTCTCCACCTGCTCTAGCCTTTCCCACTCCATCTTTTCTCCCCATTGACTGATGGAGCACTCCAAGTTTGAGTTTTTGAAGGGTTACTTGAAAGACCCCAATACAGTAATTCCCTTTGAATATCCAGTCCACGTGGCCTTGTGCCCGAAGAGCCTGAACAGCAGCAGCTGCAGAAAATAACCTATTCATTAGGCTTCCAAGGAGAGAGGTCAAATTACTCAATACAAATAATTCATCTGACAATTTTTCTTTGTAGGTCATCTATACAGGGGCCACATCTCACAGGTATTGCTTGGTCTCAAGGGGCCATGAGACAGGTAAGGCTCCACTGCAGCAACTGGGCCAGGGTTTTATATGGCAAGCCTTCTGCTCCCCATTAATATTAGGGAGAGAGGGGAAACAAAACACAGTGCCCTTGGTGGAATTAGCAGATCCCAAACGTAAAGGCACCCAGCTGAGACAAACAGACATATAAAAGCTGGTATCTGTTGGCTGTTTAGCAAGTTTACATTCCTTTTTCTGTTGTCACGCTGACACAAATTATTTGCTCTTGTGTCTGAATTGCTATTTGCCAAGGGTGCAGTGACTCCCCTCAGCCTTCCTCACTTGATTAACCGTCTGTGAGCTGCAGCTCTGTACAGGCAAGGAGCTCCCCAGCGGCCAGCCCTGCCCTGCTGAGAGCAGCAGGCTGCTGTTAGCATGCCATGCCGGGGGTATCACAGCTCGCCCTATGTGCTATGCAACAAACTGCAGGGCTCCGTGCTGCCACAGGACCCCAGCACGGGCCAAGGGCTGGGCCCCAGCCAACTTTAAATAGAAACCACCATTTCCCTGCCTGCACCAGGGCTTGTGTGTCAGCCTGGGGCATGATGACTGATGGCCCAGCTGCTGCTGCGGCCACCTTCTGAGACCTCTAATTTAATTAATGGCTTTGGCATGTGTGGAGCATCGCTCCCATGGCGCCCAGCCTCTGGCTCTGCTTCTCTGTGCAGTGTGCAAGTGGAAGCGCCTGGAGCTGGGTTTTCCTCGTGGCTGGCAGCAAGGGGAGACACAGAAGGGTTAATGGAGTTTGCTCAGCTAAAAAAACTAAATAAAGAGCAGAAACTGTCCTAAGCTTTCCTGACATTTAGAGAAAACTCAGAAGGACCCAGGAAAAACATTTTCCCTTTTGCAAAACACGGCAGGGTGGTTTTCTATTAGTGTGTCCTCAATCCTCACCTAGAGCATGGGATGTCATTGAATCATAGCATGGCTTGGAAGGGACCTCAAGGATTGTGTAGTTCCAACCCCTGTGCCACAGGCAGGGCTGCAAACTGCTAGATCCAGTACTAGACCAAGTTGCCCAGGGCCCCATCCAGCCTGGCCTTGGACACCTCCAGGAATGGGGCATCCACAGCCTCTCTGGGCAGACTGTGCCAGGGCCTCACTACCCACTCAGTAAAAAACATCCCCTTACATCTAACCTAAATCTCCCTTCCTTTAGTTTAAAACCATTCCCCCTTGTCCTGTCACTACTGCTATAGACCAAGGCTCCAGCTTAGAGACAAGTTAGCTAGAATGTCCCTCTCCCCCCCAAAAAAAGTCCAAAAAGAGTCTGACCCTGCACACACCCTTCAGTCAGGCCTGAAGCCAGAGTCACGGAGTGCTCAGATACTTGGGGTTAGCTCTCAGAAATAAAGAGAACAAGGGTAAAGAGAAGAAAAGGCTCAGAGAGCCTCAGCTCCCAGAACAGTCCCTAGATGAACAGATTTGGGATAAAGGGGAAGCACTTTATTTTCTTCAGCATGCCCTGCAGCATTTGTCCATCATTTGCTTTGAGATGTACCAGGCTCACTCAGCTCCAGTGTTTACAGGTAAAAATGCTCCTCCGGCACACTTCCCTGGGATATTTCAGGCAGCTCTGCAGCCAGGCAGCCCGAGCAACATTTCCCTCTGCTTAGCAGCCTGGTCACCTGCAGACCAGGCTTCAAAAAACATTAAGGTTCTAAGATTCTACCTTTATTTTTTTTTTAAATCCTCCCATTGCTGCTTCCTACCCATCACCACGAGCTGGAGCACAGCCTTCCCTTCTGCCAGGGGACCAGCTGCACAGGGTGACATGGGGAGCTGCAGCCAGGACTCAGAAACACACAGACTTTCTAAGCCAGACATCATCACGGTAACAGTAAAACCAGAAATAATCATCAAACATAATAAGAATAGAAAATAAAATAAAAGTAAATAAAAATAATACAATAAAATGGAAAAATAAAAATAATAAAAATAAAAATAATAAAAATAAAGGCCAATAAATAAAAAATAAAGTAAAAAAAAATCAGATACTAAAATAACAACATCAATCAGACCTCTCTCATAT
Source organism: Odontophorus gujanensis (assembly GCA_013399175.1). NCBI lineage: Eukaryota > Metazoa > Chordata > Aves > Galliformes > Odontophoridae > Odontophorus > Odontophorus gujanensis. The sequence goes on along the minus strand of VXAB01007534.1, from coordinate 120,530 downwards.
TTAAGAAGCCCACAATACTACTAGCTCTGAAGCACACACCCTACTCCAGCTCAGCAGCATTCCCAGCCCTTTGTTTACGGCTTCCCTCCAGGTAAATGCAACCATGAGTTTGACCCAAAAGATCTTTTGCTTATTATTATTTATTGTTGGCCTGCTGCTCACCGAGCAGCCTGTGAACGTTTCTAAACATTTTCCTCTTTGAACAGCCTTACAAAAAGATCATTTTTCTTGTTGCTGGTCACATGTACAGGGATCCCCACTGCACAGAAAGCAGCACCCAGCACTACATTGTGCTTACATGGCAGCAAGGTGATGGTGATCCCATTTGAGCTAAGCACAAGAGCTCAGCTATAGGTGTAAATTTATAGACAGGTCAACAGAGAAGTGCATCAAGGGGCTGTGCTAGGAGCCATGCTGGTCATTTTCCTATAGATATGTGATCTTACAGCCATCCCACATCCCCTAGGATGGCTAGTAACCATCAGGGAAAGGGGAACCTGTGGGCATCACAAAAGCTACAGGAGTTTTGCTTTCATGCAAAAGCTATGAAAAGTTCCCATTTCACTAGTCTCCAAGAAAAAAATAATGAGCATTATTTACTTTGTTCTAAAAATCTTTTAAGGATTTAAAAGTAATTCCTGTTTTATGAATACAGCATACTTACTCTTTTTACATATACTATAAAAGCAAAAACACTTTATATCTCATTCAAATCTATAAAGGAACATCAAGGAAAATTGTTACTTTTATTACGCAACCTGAACTTTTACGAATACCTACTCCATTAGATTTACACCCTGACTTTTTAGAGTTAGAAATGACACTATAAAGCACAGGAAGAGTTGGAATATTTATCTGGAAGGCCACATTACTGCTGACTTTCTGGTAACAGCTCTTTCTCCACTCAGCTCGTTAGCTCACTGCTCCCCCCAGCCTGTGTCCTCGAGCAAACCATGCAGTGTGACGGCAGCCTGGGAGGCACTCTGAAACATCTGAGGGACCCAAGAGCTACTCAGGGAGCTGACACTGGTGTCCCCTCCCAACCTATGCCACCCCACAGAGGGTGCCGGCTCTGAGCACATGTGGTCCCAGCACCCAGAACCTGCCCTAAATCATGAGTGCTTGGATGGACGCAGGAGGGGCTCCTCAGCAGCTCAGCTCTCAGAAGATAAATAAATAAATAGACAGATAGATAAATAACAGGACTGTGGGCTATAGCGCTCAAAGCCTCCAGCTTCAGGCAGCCCATTCCACCGCCTGTCACTTTTATATATGCATATATATAAAAAGTGTGATAGCCTGTCACTTTCTACATATAAAAGTTTTACAGTGGCCACCAGTAGCGACCACTGTATTGCAGCACACAAAGCCATTTCCATGGGGGCACCAGCTGGGCTTTGCCTCCTCACAGGGTCCCCAAACATCACTGGGAGGGTGGCTGTGTGTGCTCTCTGTCTGGAGGTCACAGGGTTGGAAAGTGCTCTCCTTAAAGCAAAGTCCTTCTTCTGTACACAAATGAGAGGCTTCCTTGCTTGTAGGAAGCATTGCACATTCTCACAGACAGCAATAATGGTTTGCTTAGGTTAGTTTTTCCTTTTACTTTGAAACAAAAGTGAGTTCAATTTGATAGAGATGCAACAAGTATCCCTTTCAGAGACCTTTTGCAAGCTGATGGAGCTGCACAACCTCGCAAAATCAGATTTATTTCTAAGAAGCACACTGGGTACGCCAGCATAGAGTAGGAGCCTCCCGCATTCTCATAACCTACTTACTGCTGCTTATCTATTAATGAATAAGGCCTCAGGAAGACAGGTTTAAAACAAAAACAAAATTGATAGCTAGGAGGAATAAAAAGAAAGGGAATTTTCAAAAGCACTTAACACCGACTCCTAATGAGCACACTGATTTCCAACAGCACTGCCAGTGAAATACTTGCAGTATGAGAAATGGCACCTAAAAACAATACAGACCCAACACCAAACGTGAGCACCTCTCACCTCAAGTCTTCAGAGCAGGGCTGGAGAACGTGGCTGGGCACTTGAAACAGTCTCACACGTCGCTGTAATCTGCCATTAGAGGCTGGAAATACTCCTGGAAGTTGGTAGGCACTTCAGGAACATCTTCATCCATGACAAAAGAAAGCTGCATGGAAACGCAGGTCTAACAGCAGGGGGACCAGCACGATGAGAAGATGGTACAAAACAGAGTGCTCACCCACCTCTGAAGAGCAACGCTCCCCAGAAAAAACTCCACAAAGAAGAAACTCCAACAAAAGACCCTTCCTCGGCGGCAGTTAGCCCTTAAATGAGGTCTAATTGCCTTCATCTGCGCTCCCAGGGCTGCCCGGGTCTTTGCTCCAGGTGCCCAATCAGTGGGGTCAGGCTGTGACTCAGCAGTTCCCACACAGCTGCCTATTGCATACAGCAAAAAGGAAGGTATCCAAAAGACAAAAATCCTCGCAGCAACGTGTGGAAAACAAAGCAAGCACTGAAATATTGTTAAAAGGTCAGCGGTGTAGCAAGCAAACCTGAAAGGGTAAAGAAATCTAAATAGATGTAAATCTGCTCAGCCTTGCCTCCTACAAGACATGCAATACTCGCAGGCAGTGCTGCCTGGATGGTCTGCACACCTGGGCTGTGGGTGGGCTGCAAGCAGGTGCAGCTGAGGGGACTGAAAGCCCAACTCGTGGTGACACACCTGGGATGGAGAGCTCTGGCTGGTGCTTGCTGAAATCTGGGAGTGGGGTCTTGTCTGGTGTGGTGCCAGGAACGGCTCAGCATGGCCCAGGGTGAGGGACAGCTTTGTGTCAGGTGGATGGGTTTGTGCTTTCAAGGTGCTACTCTGACTTTATGCACTGCATCTGCAGCACTTGCATCCCCAGTGCTCAAGGCAACACCAGCCCACCTACCCCAGCTTCTGCCTGTTGCTGGGTTGGGTTGTCCCCACGCAACCCTTTGTCCTTTCAGCACCCCGTTGCATGCAATTTTCTCTTTTTGAGGCTGGAGGTGCTGATGGAGGTCTGGGTGGGAGAGGAGAGGTGGGGAGGCTGCATTTAGGACTGTCGATCCCAGTTTTTTCCTCCAAGTGTTGCACCTGAGGTACCCCAACTCCTTGCAGCCCTGGGCCAGCCGATGGAGGACACCAGTGGCCAAGGTGTGGGTGATGCACCTTCTCTGCACTTGGAGCATCCCGGGTACGACTCAGTGCCATGAGGATGCAGGTGCTGGGAGGAGCGGGACCAGCTGTAAGGAAGGCGTGCAGGAGGAAGCTCCGGCACAGCATTGCGATGCGGCACGTATTGCAGAAGCAGAGCGAGACACATCTCCCGGCTCGTTCCTCCCCACGGTAATTAGCGCGAGGGTTCCTCTCCCCGCAGCTGACAGTCGGCAGTGTAATTAGGGCCTAATAAAGCCCCCCAAAGTCACAAACGCGACGTGGGACAAACAAGCAGCGAGGGGGGTCGCGGTGCGGTGGGTGCGTGACGGCCGGGTGACGTGTCGGCTAAGCGGTGTGCACATTGACACTGTCACGCTCCCGGCAGCCCCGGGTGCCAGCAGCGGGCGCAGACAGACAGCTCGAATTAATCCCAGGAGGCGCGCGTGACAGGCGAGCCAGGCAGACAATTAGGAGGAGGGAGGAAATTGGAAATGGCAAAGGTGTGAACATATGTCAAATTACAACTAAATGATAAATTACAATTCTGTCATTGGAATAAGCGGTAATTAAGAAAGATTTCAGCTATCCCTCTCAGAGGGGAAGAAAAAGGAGGAAGAGGGAAAAGCTGATTTTTCTTCTTCCCCCCTCTGCCCCTTTCTTTTTTTCTTTTTTTTCTTTTTCTTTTTCTTTTTTTTTTTAATTTTAATAATATAGCTGGGGCACGCTGGGTGTATTGTTTCCATCCATCTCGCGCGCGCTGGGGCTGCTTCCTCCCACCTTCCTGACATTTGTGTCCTGAAATCTCATACCCTGCCTCCCCGCCCCATCCCCCCGCAGCAGCGATGCTGTCAGCCGGGAGCAGGAGCCGACGCAGCGACAAAACCCGCACGGCCGCGTTAACACCCAAACCACCGCACCGCATCCCCCCGCTCTGTTTAAGCCGCCGCACTCTAATTATTTTAAACAAGCCCAGCACAGCGCAGCTGACAATTAGGAATCCCTGCTTTCTCGCTCGGGGGATTGGTGCCAGCCCTCATCATCGCATCCCCGCGCTTTGAGCGGGGGGGGCTCCCACCGGCACTTGGGGGCCCCTAGCACGGAGCAAGGGGTGCTCAGAGCACGTCTGCAGGGAGATGCTCTGGGAAATGGGATTTCTCCCCGACCCGACCGCTGCTCCCCGAGCAGCGCTCTCGGCGCAGCGCTGGGCTGATCGCTGGCAGAGCTCGTCCCTGAGGAAGGGAGCACGCACCCGAGCGATGATGGATGCTCGCCTTGCCGGTGGCGCATCCATCACGCGGAATTAAACCATGCCGGGCACACAGCACATCCCAGCCAGGGAGCGCTCGGTGCTACGGAAATATAAACGAGGGGGGTTTTAATTACCCAGCGCCTACGTAGGTAGGCTTTGTGCCTCGGCATGATCTGTTTGCGCGTAAAACAATTATGGCAGAATTTATCTATCGACAATAATTGCTTAAAACCCGACGAAGCTGGCTTAGCCTACAAATCAATACTAAATCGCTAGAAAGCGATCTAGCTCTCTTTGCGTTTCATTACATCTATTAGGTTTAATTAATCCACAAATGGAGTGACATAAAGACTAAAAAAAAAAGCAAGACAGGCTAATTACAGGTCAGTGTCGTCTTATACGTATCCTTACTGTTTCTAATATACATACATATATATATGCATATATATATAAAACACATAAGTAGGCAGGAGCTGCCTCACAGACCCATACGCTCACTGATGCTCTGGATTTGTGACATGGGTCCCTTTGCCAGCCCTACCACGGACAGAGGGGCAGGAACACCACAACTCATGGGGTTAAACACAGGGCCACTGCTGGTGGCCACCATTAGGGGTATATCATTTCATAGCCACCGTGGCCAGAAAGTGCAGCTCGGATTCCAGAGAGCTTAATTAGGAGGCATATTAAAAGTGGAAGGGTGAGAGCTGTATTAATTACGGGGTCCCTCTTGGGGCCAGCCCCGAGGTGACTGCGTTATAAAGCAAATGCAGCATCGTGCTGTCCCTGGGATTAATCAGCCTGTCTCATGACTTTGACACAGGAAAAACACACCCAACTGCAATTGCAAACTGCAGCTGGAGGCTTGGATTTGAGTGTACCTGATTACAGTGACACAACGATATTTTTTTGGAGATATTTCAGACACAAAACAGGCTCACAGTGGAGCTCCTGGACTTGACATGAGCGTTCATCCACAGGGCTGCAACCAGATCCTGAGGACTGTTGGGTTTTTCACCCTTAGAGGGGAGTGGAATGGAAGCCCTGCCCTACGGCCAGAGGGCACAGCAGAGGCTGCCCCAGTTGCAGGACCATGTTGAGCACCAAGAGCTGCTGGGGTGGTCCTAAGGGCTGTACAGATGTAGCCCAAAAGACTTCTCTGCTTTGTCCTCCTACTGAGGACTCTAAAAGTCCTGAGTACTTGGGTACCGTCTTCTCTGATGACAACGACCTCAAGGGTTTCTTTCTCCTGCTTTTGTTTCAGAAAGGCAAAGTCCCATTTTTGACCTTTCTGAGGGCTTGTCCCCCCCGAAACCTGCCCTATGAATGCAGCTTGTTTCATAAACCCCAGTTTATGAATAACGTATTTGTGAGAATAACATATCAAGCTTTGAGGTGCAACGGGTAAGATTTTACCAAGCAGACCCTGTAAATGACATACCAGAGTAGTTCACAAAAGGAGGTCGTTGGCATTGTATCTTTTCCACGTTGTTAAGTGTGCAAGAAACAAGAGAAACCAGTGGTGTCTGCACGGAAAAGACTGAGAGGCTCTTTTTTAATGGCTGGTGGCCATAGCATGCTCTTACTCTTTCCTCCATCCATTCACCCTCAGTTAACCCGAAGGGCAGGAAGGCCATCCCATAGGCACAATTCAAAAAACCACTTGGAAATTCCCATAAAGTTGATGCCATTTTTAAGTTTCATTCTCGGTTTATGCTTTTAAGTCTTCAAAATGGAAACCTCTGCTGAGAGAGCTCAGCAGGCTGGAGGAGGTGCCATTAGAGGAGCCTCTGTACATGCTTCTGCAAGGACAGACTTTTCCTGGCTTCTGCAAACTCTACCAACAATGTGTTGCATCACGCAATCAGAGATGAAAGTCAAAATTTGTCCTCAGCCTTTGCCTGACAGTTGTTCGAGTCGGGGGAGTAAGAGGAGGCAGGCAGCACCTGATAAGTGCCTTGGCCCACTAGACATATTAAAATGCACCATCAGCAGCAGTCATTAGCTATTCCAAACACCAAGTTATGGCAAGGAAAGCAGAGCTTACATGCACGAGTGGAAAAACAGCATTTACAGCCAGGAATATATTTGGCACTGATAGTGCTCTGAAATCATTTGGCATGAAAATGCCATCCATTACAGGGATGTGCAGAGCGTGCTGCTCAACCCTTCTGTGGCCATAGGTCTACGATGGGGTGTGATTATTACGCGTGGAAGATGCATTTGCAGAAAACATGTCCCGTGACAAATCTTAGATAATCATTAACCAATTGTGGCTGCTCCTTGCAGAATGAAAGCAAAAATAAAATGAGCAATGGACTAATAATTCAGGCTATTTGGAGAAGCACGGAAGAAAAATTGCAACATTAACTGTATGTAAGGTAAAAAAATAAAAATAAAAGAACCTGCAGCAAGAGACAGACCAAGTACAGTTTACATGAGATCCTCTTCATGCTTTTGAAAGAACCATATTCCCTTTGTAAATACTTCATCTCAAAAATCTGGGACATCATTACTAAAGATTTTCTATCCTGAGAAGAACCCAGCCCTACCGCCTTCAAGAACCTTGTATTAGATCACAGCTGGTTTTAACATTTTGGAAAACCGAGTTTAGCTTCCATTTGAGATTAAAAGAACATAAAACTGGTGGTTTTACTGCTGCCAAGCGCATTAAATCATGCTCTAATAAGAAGCAGTTGACTGCAACAAACAAACAGGATTTGGACAACCGCATCCTCCTTCATCCTGCATTACTTTTACAGATTGGGAGCAGGCAGGAGCACAGCAGATTTGCAAACCTCAGGCACCACGTGTATGCACCTGAATGGATAGAATTGGCAAGATAAGTCGGGATATTGCTTTATGGGTCTGTTCCTTCCCTGCCCCTCCCCCATCCCTCCACACCTTCAGAACGCCTTTGGAGATGATGGACATTTCCCGTGTCTGCAGCTGCTGCAGATTGATTTATCCCCCGACCAGAGTTGCAGCTGATAACCAAAACATCAGAGCAATGCAGGGTTTGTGGTGGTCTCTCTATCACCCAATATTTCCCCCCCTTCCTCTTATTATTTTTCAAAACCTATAGGCGTCTCACAAGCAGAAGCAATGCCTCAGTCTATCTCCTTCCCACCAGTGTTCTTTGAACCGCGTTTCATAATCATAATGCTATGGTAGCAAAAACATCTGAAAAGGATGCAGCGATTCGCAGAAAATTAAAAAAGCCTGTCCCAGAGCACATGCAAAAATTTGCAGTCAGCAGATGAGTGTGGAGGAGCCAGCACACAAATCACGGTCCTGAGTCAGCAAATATTTGGCAGGTATCCTGACGTACCCTGCAAGCCCAGAATAAAATAGGACAGGGAAAAAAGCTGAAGAAGGAGATAAGTGAGTGATGCTCTCTGGGGAAGAAACGAGAGCGTCTCCCACCTTTCTGACCTGCAGTATTTCCATAAGTGACAGGGGCTGCAATACCAAGCGGCGATCACACCTGCAGCCCGGTGCTCCCGGCATGCTCCATGCTGAGCCCTGCAGCCAGCAGGACCCTGCAGGCAGCAGGCAGCTCCAAGCTCTTCAGCTTTAGTGGGTCTGCTCCTGACCCTGCTGTGCTTCAGCCTGCACTGATGCATGCCCAGAGCTGTTCATGGCATGGCTTAGTGTTGGTCAGCCTGAAGGTTGGGCTGAGTGATCCCAAAGGTCTTTTCCAACCTAGATAGTTCTATGATGATCTGCTCCATCGTTTGCTTGCCAAGGACCCAATCCTAAATGTTTATTCCCCAGTGGAGAATGGACGATACAGGTCTCCCAATGGTCTCCAGTTTTCCAGGCTGACCCAGTTTGGAGCTGTGCTTCACTGCTGAACTAGATCCATCACAAATGGTTTCCTTTAAAACTGCTGCTCCCGAATGGCATGCTAGAAAATGTTTTAATTTTTTTTTTTTATTATTTTTGTTGAGAGAGAGGGAGAGAGAGCGGGAATAATCAGAGAATGTATACGGGGTAAAACGCAGCGCTCCCTGCGTAGCATCAGCAGAGTGCCTAATTAATTCAGCTTCGCTCAGATTTCACAGTCCTCTTCAGAATCAGGACTTCTTTCCAGGTAGAGGGAAAAAATTATGAAATAATACAAAAATACGTGTAAATGCAGCTTCCGCACATATTAATGAACAGCAAAGTGGAAAAGGCAGTGTTTTTTTTTTTCTCAAGAACAGCGTCTGTGGTGATAGATGCAGGGTGCAGCAAAATGGGTCAGAACCGGGAAATACGTGTAACGAATTATATAAAACTCCATGTATAAAAATGAATGTATTGATGAGAAGTGATTTTAAAATAAAGGCTCGGATACCAATCATTAGTCCTGTGGCTGCCACTAATACGCATGCTGCTGTGATAACTGATGTCATTAGAAGCAAATAACGATGCCACCAGCAGCAGTGAGCCTGGCTGGGGAGAGCGGGAGCTATCTAGCCAATGTGCACGTACCTGCTCCACTGCAAAGCATGCATTCCAGAAAGCAACGTGCAGATTGTCTGCTGAGCATGTTTATTGCAGTGAAATGCATGCTCCAACTGATGAAATGCATAGATCACCTGGTAAAATGATTATGCCTGTACCATTTCTTTACTTTGAACCAACTCGTCTGGGGTGGGAGGCTGCGCATGGTGCCTCTCCTCCAAGGGACCTGCAGTCCAAAAGCTCTCGGAGGTGTGCTCATTTGCACACAATGTGAACCCAAGCCCCATCCTGAGCTTGCTGAGAATAAATTAGCAGGGAGCCTTCTCCTGAGATGCTCACTAAAAGGTTTTGCTATGGAAGATGGATGGCAGCTATAGAAAACACAACGAAAGAAAAAAGCAGAAGGTGGTCAAGCACAGAACAGCTGCACTCAGCATCCCTTTCCCTTTTCTTCCCATGAACTCCGCTGGCTCTCAGCCAGCCAGCCTTTTGATGGGAGTCTCTCTTCCCTGCTCTCTGTCAATTGCTTGGCTGCAGTTCCTTGTTGCACCCACTTCCAGGTGGCAGCCCCAGCACCCCATGCCCCGGGGCAATAAGAAACCAGGTGGCCATTTGCACACATCCCCCCGCTTCTCACATTTAGCAGCACAGCTCTTCCAGCTTGCCCACGTGTCACCAGCTTTCAGAGCAGCTTGTCCATCCAACTCTCAGCCATGCCGGAGACTTTTTATCTTCCTTACAAACTTATCTTCCAAACATGCTTTTTAATGTGTAATCGTTGTTTGATTCGGCAGGGGAGACTTCCTTGGGGCTTATTGTCCCTATTGTTGTGATCCATTTTGACAGAAGATGTTGCAAAAATACACGTGGGGTCGGACTGGGTACGTTTCACGGCACTGCAGCGTTTTCCTCCAGCGACGTGAGCCCCATTTCATTACGCCATGAACCTCTCGGTGAACCTGGGATCTCACTGTATAATTTATGTCTCCAGATACAATTCAACGGTGTAATCTCATGATTTATGCGCTTCATTTCTAATTTGATCATTTTGCCACAATACGCGTTTTCCTACATGATTTATGCGCGTTCTCCAGCAACGTATGTGCTGCGTGCCACAATGTACACATTCATCAGCCGCGTGGGATGCCCCCGGCGGCACTTTCCTGGGGAGGAAGGTGGGACACCTCAGCCCGAGGCCAAGTCCCAAGGTTAATTGCAATCAATTCACCTTCCATGCAATTACACTTTCATCCGCACGCGCCTGTGAAGTGAGCGTGCTTAACGCACTATCAGCGGGAAGGCAAATGTGCCTCTTTTCCCCCCAGAGCCAATAAAGCCAGCCGTGGCCGAGGATTACAGGCAGGGCAGCAGGGATGGTTCAGCCCTCCTTCCTAACATTTCCATTGAGGAGGCACGGGGAATAATTAATTATCTCCCCGTTGCGCTGATTAGCACGGGTCTCGTTTCAGCACGCTGGCAGCAGAGCATCCCAAATGCCTGCTCTGCTCTGCAGAGAGCATTCTCATGCAGCATCAAGGCCAGGCTGAGGGAAAACCTGGGGAAAACAAAACCACTGCAGCACAAAACTGGCTGGAAGGAGCCTCCTTTCTGCTCCCCAGGGGGATCAGATCGCCGTGCCACCATTTGGCCACTTGCAGGTTGAGCCTCAGCTGTCCCTCTTTTAGCCCAGATAAGTCCTCACCTTTCCATCCTCCCTTCCAGGACATGTTCCCCTGGCCTTGCACTGCCCTTCAGTGCTCTCCACTGGGCTTCCACCCATTTATCTGTATTTTTCTTGAAAAGCAGTGCTCAAAATGGGGCAGAAAGCACCAGCTGAGCCCTCACCATGCTGAGCAGATAAGAAAACCCACCTTACCTGCAATCCCCATTCTCTTCTCCCAGTGAGGTGTTTACAGTTTTCACAGCTATGCATCATGTGTGGCATGAGGTGCTCCCAAGACCCAGTGGATCTCTTTTTCCTTTTGTTCTCCTGTGTAGCTAATGATTCCTGGTCCGTGTGCATGCCATTCATTTCTACCTCAGGGGAGCACTTCACACTTGGCCTTATCGAACCTTATTGTCACCTTTTCTCACTCTCCTCACCCAATCTGGCCGTAAGCACATAGAACCCCTGCCCTTACTTGAACTCCTGGTCTCTCTGCCTCTTGCCCCCTGGTCCATCCCTGAGCAATTCACCCAGGCACTTACGTGGGTGGCCCTGCAGACTCAGCATGTCCCACCATAGGGCACCACTAGTGATGGCTGGTGGGGTGCCACAGCCTACTAAAAGCCACTGTTCCCTATCATCCTTAGGAGAGTGCTGTGTGAGATGGCACCAGAAGCCTCCCTAAGCGAAGATATATGATATTCATTGCCTCTCCACAAGGCTTATTGCCCTGTCATAGGAGGAAATAAGGTGAGTTTGACATGATTTGTTCCTGACAAATCCCTGTTGGCTGTTACTTATCTCTGCACTATATTCTGGAGGCTCATAAATAATTTGTTTGATTATTTCTTCCAGCATTTTTCCATGCGCTAAGTAGACTGACTGTTCTATAGCTCCTTGGCTCCCTGGTTTGCCTTTTTGCAAAGACAGGCACTTTGCTCATCCTCTCCCAGAATACAGGAGCCTCCCCCTCCTCGCCACAGGTCCTCAACAACATCACCTTGCCAACAGCTAAACGACTCCTTCTGTAAGCTCTCTCACATCCAGCCTAATGGAAAATATCCTGCCGTCTTCTTCCTTCACCCTAAATTTGACCTCCTGTTCACTGAGAAGAATATCATCACCCAAAAATTGTTCACTGATAGCGACGTGGGTAAGGCTGAATTCAGCAAAAGGAAAATGATACCGGGCGCTTTTGCCTTCATGGCATCACCTATTGCTAACTTCCCAACCTCATTTAACTGTGTGCCACCACAATTCCTTTATAGGGTAGCTGTGGAATATATATTTTTCTTTATGTCCCTTACATGTTGCATCTCATTTAATCTCTTGGGCCTGAAGCTCTGTGCTATTTCTTTTCTACTCACTGACTACTGTATGCATATGAATATATCCACCACTTCATGTTTACTTGTTCTGTTACAACATTTTCCATCTGTCCTCTCTTTGTAGAGTGGCTTGTACTTGGATCTCAAGATCATTTATTAAAAAGAAATGCTAACTTACATGATCTTCCTTTTCCCCCAGCCCTGCTTCCCAGAGGGTTTCATCCACCAAGTAGCTCAGTTCAGAAACCACATAACGTTATATTAGCTTCACATTTTAAACAAAGTATTTCCTGATGATAAAATCCACTTCTTTTCTTTACTTGCAGCCTCAAACACCTCTTTCTAGCACACCCACAGCCACCTTGGACAGGTTACATCACATTGCACTCCCCCTCTGACAGAAGCAGGGTTAACTCTTGAGCTCTTAACCTCCGCCATTTCTCATTACTTTTCCAAGTCTGAGCTGAAAATGCCTACAGATTAGAGTTGTTGATACAGACAAGATGACGTGCATATCTGCATCAGAACAAGATGTTTCCTTCTCCTCTAGTAGAACTGCTTAATAAAATTAATATATACACATACATACACATAGAAATGCATTGATGTATGTAAAAAGAGAAATATATAACAAATACATACATGTAGATATGAAAAAGCATGGTGTTTTGAAACCAGAATGGGTGGGATCCTAGACTGGACAGGGTATTCCTTTAGTACTAGCACTGCTCAGTTTCAGACACCCCAGCCTGTGGGGTAGTGTGCCAAAAGAAATACCAACAAGTCTCAGCTTTTTACCACATGATGAGACCAAAGCCCAGTACAAGCTCCGTGAGTTAAAACCCAGCTGTATAAACAGCAGGGAGCTGGCGTGCGCATTGAGACTTTGAATCATAAGCCAGATGTGAATCTGGCCCTGGTGCAGCCCTTCCAAAGCCACAGGCGGAGGAGCAGAAGTGTGTGGGGAGCCCCATCTGCCCCGCTGCCACAGAAGCACAGCTCATCACATCTCTGTGCTCTGACATGGTGCTTTGTTTGGGGCATCTTAATGATGATCAACAGGGACTCCCTCTTGAAGAGGGAGAAATCCAAAGGGGAGAGCATTTCTTGAAATAACAATAAAGAATAATAATGAAAACTTTAATTGGGGCATGATTCAAGCAGTGCTGAGGTCTGCACTATAAAAATGAAAAACGGGGAAAAAAATATATATATTACCCAGGGAACTCCCACACAAGCCATGCTCCTGAAAGACTGGAATATGCTTGTGGGGAGCTACAACTAGGCTGGTTCTGTTAGATAACATTGACTGTCCCCGCCGATTTTAAAAGCATCTGTTAAGAAGGTGGCTCTTAGAAGATCCTATCTAGATGCCAGAAACGCTCAGGCCGTTTGTATCTGAGATTAACAGCTGGGCAGGATAGGAAATAAAAGTGTCACCTTCATACAAGCATCAAGGGAGCTTTGTCCATCTTAGCAAAAACCACTCACCCAAGGCATGGTCCGGGAGGCAGCCATCAGCCTGCCACCACATCAGAAAAGATAAAATGAGGAACTTGTCAGCTCCTACCTTGCTGGGACAAGACCCGTGCCCCACCAGGCTGCCTGACAGTCTGCATGCCCTCAGCTGTCCCACCGCTCATTGGCCTCAGTGCTGCTCAGCTCCAGCCCCTCAGCCACGCCACCCAGCCAGCCTCCCATCAAACAGCACCTTTCCAAATGTGTTGAAGGAGTTTTCCAACAGGTTTAGATCCTCAACATGGTGTGATAAAGCGTGTACTTGGCAACCACAGTTCAGGAGTGAGCAAAGTCTTTCCTCCAGATATAGAGTGAGCGGGGGCACCTGTGCAGCACAGACTGGCTGGGGGCCAGCAGTGCTCACCTCAGTATGCTGCGACTGTTTGCCACTTCGATGGAGATCTCCAAAAACGAACATGAAATCTGAGTAGAGCAAGTTCCAGCTGGTCAGCAGAAACCTTATCTGAACAGCAAACTGAAGGACTGATGCTGGGATGCAGGACTCGGCAAACAAAACAGTGTGGCCAGGTACCTGAGGTGATGATATGTGTACCTACCCGCAGCTTTCTGCTGCGTCCTTACTGACACAGGGCAGGCTGCAGTAGCTGTGAAGGCCCCCACTCCTAAACACTTTTGCATCACACACCCTTCCCGCTAGTTTTTTAAGGTCAATGAATCTGATTTTTCAGCAGTAATTTGATTCAAAGTATCCAGCAGTCAAAAAACAGGATAAAACACAATCATTTATAATGACACGTAATTAAAAGCTTTTAAACATTGAATTAGACACACGTGGCCCTTGCCAACACCTCTGCCATGTCCAAGGGCTGGCTTCCAGCTCAAAGGACAGATGCTGCTGGTGGGAAAAGCTCTGGGCAGCTACTTAAGCTGAGCCCCCTCAACAGCAGGGCAGGTTTAACACAGGTATGGCATTTTCCAGACAGAGAAGGCCGGGGCCAGGCACAGCTTCTGCTGACCTCTTCTGCAAAATACCAGCACTTCTAAAAGATGTTACGTTTGATGTGTTATCATAGAATGCATTGATTTAAAAAGAATTCCAATCTCACTGCATTTCCTACTTGCTTTTTTGTTTTCTTCTGTTTTGTTTTCCTGGAAGGCAAACCCACCTTTATCTCTGTGTTCCCTGAATGTCTGGACAGCTATCTGTTTATGCCATGGTTTGCTGTGACAGTGTCACCCTGGGCTTTTGGCTTATTGAATCCACAGTGGAAATACCAAAGCCTTTTTGCATCACAAACTAAGTAACAGCAGCAAGAGATGAAGAAACAGTTTGTCTGCCCTGGTGAGGACCTGCTTGTGTTGCCAGTACAGCAAGAAACCAAACAGACAGCAAGAAACCAAAGCTGCTCTGACACCACTCAGCTTAGGTACATCACCATGTGCTACAAGCATATGTGCATTCTGAGGAGAGGGCATGGGGCTGACAGGGTCTGCCCAAAACCAGTGACACGTGGCTGAATGCAGTCAGCAAAACCATAAATTGTCTCACAGGGCAAGACCAAGGCAGCAGTTATTCAAGAGCCTAAGGAAAGCAGCCCTGTGTTCAGAACCTTATTAGGATTCAGAGGATGACCCTCTTGGTCCTCTATGGACCTAAGCGTAGGTATCTGGATCACCTTGACAGTCAGTAGATGCCTAATTACAGTGCAGCACCCAGGGAACCTGACCACAACATCTCAGTGCTCATGGGAAGTGCAGATGTGATGCACAGGGGTTTTGCAAAGCAGCACACTGGTCTCCACCCACATAAAGCAGAGAAACGAGCATCCAGACAGCTGCAGAAGGAAAAAGAAAATTACTGCAGCCTCTCATAACACATCAAGCACCTTGATAGCTTGAGAGAGAACAGAAAGATGTTTCGCTTGATTTTGCAAAGTAGAAAACAAACCTAAAATGAGTTTTCTTTTCCCAGCCAGGGAGGACGCTTTCTGTATCCTAGAGCAGAGGAGCTGACCCCACAAGAGGCGGGGGTCCCCATGGAGGTTTTAATTGCAGAGCGATAGCAGGGCCCTTTCCTAAGGGAAAAAAGAAAAAGGCGAGAAATGGAAGTCACCGTGTTTCTGTCACACCAAAGACGCCAGTAAGCTTTTGTGTCTGTTTAGCTGAAACCTCCCGGTTTCCTTTGTTGTCGGAGTGCATTTCACTCTGGTGTCAAAGTGTGTCAACCCCAAGCTTCCCCTTTGCACTGCTGGCATAGCTCCAGCCTCCCAAGTGCCTGCTTGGCTCCCTCCTGACACCTCCATCTGATCCATCACAACGCCTCGCCGCATAACGAGCAGGCATCATTTCCTCCCCATCAGCATACGCAGAAAGGTAATTAAAGCTGTTTAGGTATTTTTTGTTGCTGTCGTGGCTTTCCGAGGCTCAACAGTACAACTGCGACTTCTGCTCAATTAAGCCCCTGGATAAAAATAAAATAAAAGAGGGTCTTTGGCAGCCCTTTATGCCTACACATTAAAGCTGGAGCCTGGGATTTACACACACACACAACCCGTGAAAGGAAATCTTCAAATAAAGATCTCTCCAGCTGGAATGACCATTATGATACCCGTTCATGTGCATAACTATATCTATCTGTACGGATATATACAAGCACACGCAACGTGTATAAAACCCAAATCTGTTGGTGCTTCTTTCTGCTTATGCTAAGGGTGCCTTCCTCCCCATTACAACAGCATTTGCACATTTATGTGAGGAATAAAGGGGGGGGGGGAGAGAAAGATGCGTGATCCATGTGGAGGAGCCTTCCCTCTGCCAGCCAGAGAAAGAAGAACTAAAAGGATTATAAAAGTTCAGATTAAAATGATATAAAATCTAGCATTTGGCTCCAACAGTAGTGCCTCGGTCCTCTGTAGCTAATCTGTATGCACTCTGTGACCTCCTCGCAGCGAACCCTGCTAAATATATTATTCCCACGGGGGCTTTCACTGCTGCTTGGTGTCAGAAATCAATATGTATGAGGCGCGTGGATGGGAATTTCTAATAGATCTGCCTGGCCCTGTGCTGCTTTTCAATATCTGCCTTGGACTATTAGTGCCGGCTCGGTGCCTGTGAAATAACCGAGATAATCTTTTAAGGTGCACTGTTAAGGTGGAACCTAAATGTTGCCGTTTCAATTAAAACAGAAAAATATATATATTCATAAATCATCCAGCACCGTGCGTAACCTTGTGTGCAGCCTGATTATAAACAATGATGAGGATTAAAGTATTAGGGCGAGTATGCTAATGGCTGAGTTCCAGGGGAACAGTGTGGTGGTTGTGTTTTTTTTTTTTATTATTGATGGAAAACTGCTCAGAATGGGGGTGGGAAGACCCAAGCCTCGCCACCCCGCAGCAACACTGTCACCGTAGCACGCACCCATCTTCCCACAGAGGTGGCAGCCCACTGCAGCACTGCTCTCCATTTTGGACTGGAGCTGCCCGAGTGATTACTCGACATTCTTTGAGTGGGGGCCTACTGATCTCTTACTGCAGAGCAGCATCAGGCCCCTTGCCCTTCCCCACCGGGTGGTGCTCCCACTCCCCCTTTGTTTCCAGCTCGGCACACAGGGGAGGCTGTCTCAGCTCAGCAAACTGATGCGTGGTGTGGGAAAATGATAACTCGCTAAAGGACCTCTGGCTCTCACCTTTTTTTGATTATAATTTTTAATACAGGAGAGGTAATCAGCTCAACACATCGTCAGGCTGAGCCAAGCCCTGTGCTGGTGATGATGAGTGGGAGTCATCACCCCTTGGCCATCCAGAGCCCCATCATCCCGCGATGCTCTCATGGTGCTGCAGGTCGCAGACCTGCCACATAGTCTGGCATTTTTCTTTCTCCCTCTCTCCAGAGCACAGCCCTGCTGAGAAGCAAGGCAGTCGTCTTCAGCTTGCACTAACCATCCCCCGCACCAGGAAAGTGCAGACGTTTACTAAGGGCTCTGGCACGCCACGGCTGTGCCCCGGACACTGAGAGCTTGGCTGGTGGCTGCCTCAGCTCCTGGTGGTGTTTGCAGTACAAACACTCCTCATCTACTGCAAAGAATTCCCTGCCGTTTAATAGGGCTGAAGTTCCCTTCCCGCCTCCCCTCTCTCAACCCATCAATTAGGTAGGTAGATGTGAAAACAAACAGCCCATGTGTTTTCTGCATCTCTAAGGAGGTGTAATGGTGCGAAGTGCTGGTTGCGTGCATTTACTGATGGGAAAAGAAGAGCTGAGTGAGCCTCGGCAGGCAGCAGACTCTGTTTCCATGAGTGCTGGAAGCAAGCAGCTTCCAGGGACAGACTGCAGGAGGGCAGAGCAGGGGCAAGGCTGGGAATGAGACCTGGATGTGGCCCCAGCTCCAGGAGCGGGGCTATGGGTAGCAGAAGTCATCCCCCAGGCACGGAGGCCTTCACTTGTCTCTTCCTGGTCCATCAACTCTCCTGCCTGCAGCTCTGAGGCACCTGAGCAGCCAGTTTCACAAGGAACAAGCTTGCTTTCTCTGCCCTATATCACTTAAGCCCATAGCTGAGCAGCATGTTTTAGTCCTCTGTGGAGCACAGCTCGTGGCCAGCCTTAGTTCGCTGGCCTTGCTTCAAACCCTGCAGACAAGCACAAAAAAAGACCTGAGCCCATCCATTTCTAAAATCCATCCCTGTATCAATATTTCAGAGATGTTGACCTCCTGCAGCTCTCAGAGAGGTCTCCAAACCCAGCCCGATGCATGGTGAAAACCCATGGGGAGCTCATGGCATAGGAAAGCCACAGAGTTAGCTCGTGACATGTTGTGTGGTCTTCTGAGTAACTCTTGTGGTGCAAAATCCAACCAATGTGCAAAATGGGAGCAGAATCGCTGGAGCTAAGGGGAGCAGAACTGCACAAGTGCTGCAACAACTGCTAGCCATGCTTGTCCTTACGCCCAGTGCTTGTGCCACCACAGCACTGGGGCAAAGACCTGTGGATGCAAAGTGCTGCAGCTGCCTGACCTTTTGCCATGACCTCTGCCTTGCTGCCTCATATCCTGAATCTGCAAAGATGGGACTTGACAAGAGGTGTCACATCCCTTCCATCCTGAAAGCAAATGAATGTCCCTTTCTATCATGGGTGTCACTCTTTGCTGGCTGCTGCGCAAATCCTCAGCCGGCACATTACTCCTACCCCAGTTGCTTCCAGCACCTGAAATGCAGCAACTTGCATGAACTCCTGGAAGGAGCGAGGACCAACCACGTATCCATCCTGCAATACTCACATGCAATAGAAAACCTCTTTTCCAGTAATAATGATCTTTTCTAAAGTGGGCAGTGATGGTGGGCATCCCACAGCAATGCTGATAAGGGAAGCTCCATTAAACTGACTTGTTAGAAATTTGCTTGAGGCTGCAGTGGAAGCATGGTGGGTGGTTAAACACCAGGAGGGATTGCCTCCCCTGCAAAGTCACCCTTTGCAGCAGAAGTAGGGATGCTGGTGCCCAAAAGTGTGCCTGGCTAGGACCTGTCTCACTCAGCTTCACAGCTCAGCCTGTCCTCCCTGTTGCTGCCCACTTGCTCCAGCAACATCAACATCATGCACGCCCCATTGGCCTGTAGTGGTAGCCTGAGCCACCCTAACACAGTTTTTGTGCAAGCTCATACTGAACATCAGATTGACGCAGGCAGAGGAATCCTTCATGTTGGCGGATGGCATGTATCCGCACACAGGCATCCAGCCACCTGCTTCCAGCCTACAGAAGTGACATCCCACCCCAGGCGGCCCCTCGAAGGGACCGTTCAGGTTACCAGCCGCTGCCAGCTCACGCGTCTCCCGAGGGACACAGCGAACAGCTGCAACGTGAGAATTCATTTCAGTAAAATGCCAGCAGCATTTTCCAGCCGGCTGAGGCTGAGGACCAGATGTTCGCCACGTGTCGCCGCCTGGGGCGCGTCGGGCCCCGAGAACATGGGAGGACGCTATCCAGATCCCCACACGCTGTGGGGTTGCCCGCCGACACGCAAGCAGCCGTGAGCATCGCCCAGCTCGGGCAGGAGAGGAGTAGCGGCGATGAATGCGCTGCTTAATTGGTCTCAGCTGGAGGCTGCTCTGCGCGTGTCAGCACGATGTAGAAAGCAGGGCTACAGAGAGGAGACGCCGCAGCGAGCAATTAGAGCAGCCCCCCTTCCCTTCCCCCTCTCCGCCAGCCCTCAGCCCTGAAAGTTTGGCTGAGTTCAAGCAGGGAGTGTTTCTTACCGCCAAATGAACTCGAAGCGTTGCCACTGGTGTTGCCGTGCCTGCTGTGGAGAGCATCTGTGGGGAGAAGTGCAGTCATGTCAAGTCAAAGGCCGTACCTCCCTTTCTCCATTCTTTTTTTTTTTCTCGCCAACAGGAAAGAATCCACACGAGGAAACCCTTCATCCAGTTCAAATCCAAGTTTATTAGCCCGTAAAAGTCTGTTTCCACACAGTAATCATAAGAAATGAATGAATGTTTATGGAGCACAGCATAAAAATATAGCAAGTCAGCCATAGGTTGGAGGTTATGTTGCTCACAAAAATTAATCATCAGGTCACATGGCATTGCATCAAAAAGGCGAATCAGGTCTAGGAATGCAAACAATCGGATCAAAAAGGCAAAACAAGTCAGAGGAGAGTATCAGAAGGCAATAATTAGGTTCACAGCTCCTAATCTGGGTGGCAGATCTCTTTAGACCAGGTTATTTACCCTACTAATTGTCCAAAGCCAGCTTGAAAGGCAGTTGTTCGGTTTTGCACTAGACCACACATCCTCAGCCAACACATCAGCTGGCCAAATGAGCTACCCAGCACTAGGCATGAGCATCAACACGCGGGCACATGAGAGATGAAGCACACTTCTCACAGAGGCTGGAGGCTCAGACACTCAGCCAACAAGGAGAATCCCTGCAAGATTGTTCTAGGCACTACCCTGATACGCAAGCCTTCTTTCTGCCTACAAGCCCACCACCACCCTCACAGCAATCAGAAGGATCAGATCCTGTTTAGCCTCATGCTGATCTTCTTCAGGGCTGTGTCTCAGTGCCACAGGCAATCACAGGCTATGTAGGAGAGCACCCACGTTAGGAGAGGAGGGCCAGCAACAAGAGGTTCTGCCTGGGCTAGCTCTTTTCTCCCTCCTCCCAAAGAAAAAAGCCTAGCAAACCAGACCTCTGTTTCTTCCAATTTATTTATTTTGCCTGAAGAAGTGCAGATGGCTAGTGCTATTAACTCTGTAACGAGGGCAGATGTAGAGGAGTAAGGAAAGAAAGGTGTTTTCTTCTCAGCTGGAGGATGCTTATAGACATTATAAACAGAGCTGGGGAAACCAGCCCAATTAGTCTGAGCTCTGTTTGACATGGCAACATCTGACAATCTGCCCACAAAGATTCTGATTGCTTTATAGCAAAGATCCTGCACTCAGCAAGGCAAAGGTGGCTTATACAGACTGATGAACCCCTAGTTACAGGATCTTATCGTGGGGCAACCAGCTTAGACTAAGAACTACCCTTCAAAGCCCAGTAACCCATTGGGGTTCATGTCTAACAACCCCTTTTCAGGGAACGGGCAGTAGCATTACAAACTATTCTGGCTCACTGAATAATGCAGCAACCCTTTCACGTAGATTGAAAACTTAGAAGAACAATAGAAGCCCTTACTTCCTGAACATTACAGCTTCTTCAGGCGGCACAGACTTTTTTCTTACAAGATTACTACGTTTCCTTCACTCTCACTATCTAAGGCAAAACGCGGGTTCCCACTACCCAGCCAAGCACGTCTATCTTAAATGCCAAGAACAGCAAAGAGAATCAAAGCAACGGTGGGAAGAGATTCTCATAGCTAAGCTCACACTGAACTTCACTTTTCTTTCCTCAGACAGGTCCAGTGGTCTCAACCTTCACTGTATTTCCTACTGAGATGACGCATTTCTTAGATTTTAGGGCCATCTACCCACACCCACAGCATGCTGGTGACCGAGTAAATCCTTATAGCAATTTCCTCCAATTTCACAAGTTATCTAGGAAAGCCCATGGGAATCCAGGGAAGACAGGATCTCCCAGAAAGCATGTTGTCTCGTACTGCTAGGCCATTCATAATTTCAGACTTGTTCCTTGGAGAAATATCATGGAGAGCTGAAATGGCTAGTGGCAAAAACAAATTGAGTCCAGCACAGCCTAGAAGAATCAAGCTTCTCGCAAAAGGATATTTTCCTTCCTCTTAATAGCTTCACTAATGAGTTTGTCAGTTTGGGCTTTGAAGAATTACCTGCTTGTTGTTCGGGTTTGTTGTTGTGGGTTTTTTTTTTAAGATTTTTTTTTTTAATTAAAAAACAGAAGCTATAAAAAGCTAGAGGTAGTTTTAAACTGCAGGGTTCATATCTGGGGTGAGTTTTTCTCTTGAGCTGAGGGATATTTTTCATTCAGACTAGTATAAAACAATACTCCGGGGGAAAAGAAGTTGAAAGAGAAAGCATTAAAGGAATAGGAACTCAGAGACCTTTTCCTGCTTCCAAATCGACCATCTCATGAAATTAGCACATTTCCTCCCTGTGAATTCTGTATCTAATCCAGAGAGAACACTGATTGTGCCTGAGCAACTTGGCAGCCCTTTTCCTCCTCCTCTTCAAACAACTCAAGGCTCACTCCTGGTGCTGTCTAATGAGCGGTCTAGGTCTCACAAGAGCATATATCCTTACAGATTTTGATGAGAGAAGATGGGATCAAGGGAAAATCCACCTCTGTTCCTTTTGGTTTTGTTGCTTCCTTTAAAACCAAAAGGATACACCCAGGCTCCCCAGAAAATCAGCTGGCATTGAAGGAACCTTGCAGCCCAAGGGACCTACCTCTTCTTTCCACCCCTCTCACAGTCCTGCACTGGCACACTGAGCTGACATTTATGTTCATCTAAGGTGTAATGGCAGAGCAATGACATTCCAAGCTTCATGACAATCAGGGGACATGCATCCCACTCAGCCACTCGTTCTCACGCCTATTGGGCGTGATGTTGGCACCTGTCTGCAGCACAAAGGAAGAAAATGGAAACAAAAAACTGTTTCCTAAGTATAGCTGAACTTTAAACTGAGAAGCAGAAAAATAAAAAAGGATACTGCTGTCATTCTCACACAAGCTACGCTCACAATCCCAAATGCTCCAGTTTTGACATGACAACCCACCCTCAGGTCTACAGTCCGCTGCGAGAGTTACAGATGAGATTTCACCATCAAACACTTTTTCGCTATGAAACTGAACGCTAACTTGTCGCATTGATCCCACCAGTTCACCTCCATTATACAACAGAGGTCTGCACCAAAGGGCTGAAGGCTTTTCAGCGATCTGTATTCCTTCGAACTCCACTTTACATAGTCTCCACAACTCAACATCACACTCCCAGTCTTACAAAGGCTGTATTTTTTTTTTCTGCTACCTTAAACAATTCAGAGCACAACATCACCTGCAGGTACACAACTTATGGGGTTTCCATCGACTGCCAATTGAGAAGGAATTAGCTGTGTAGCTATTGTACCGTCACTTCATAACCATTCATTCCCAAATGCGTGACTGAGGTCAGCTTTTGGACCCTCATTGTCATTTTGAGGATTCTTTTTTAAAAGAAGTTTTCACTGCTTAAGATCCCACAAACAAAACCTGTTTATGGAAAAAGAGAGATATTTTGAATACTAAAGTCCTTTATTCAACAACACAGAAATATCACAAAAACAACTTTACTGGGCAAATTGAATGTTTTTATACAGTTTTGTACATGACCCATAAGTGATTTTTTTTTTTCATAAATACACTGTTTTCCAAAACTGTTTTTTTTTTTTTTCCCCATAATTGCACAAGCATACATACACCTTACACAAATATCTATTAGAAAATTTAATAGATAACTGCACAGTTCAGAAATAGGAGAACACTGTGAAAGGAGTACATTTCTGTGGCTCGTGTTTCTGAAAAAAAAAAACTCCTAGCTCCCTGCAATTGTGAAAATGGAGTACTTTCTAACATAGGAGCTGTCTTTTATTCACTAAGAATACAGTAGAGCTCAGCGTGAAACTGCCAAATTTAATAAAAACAAAATCTGAAACATTTAGCTGTTACATGAGAACCCACTGTTTGATATCACTATGCATCTAACCATGATCAAAGACCCACTACTGCTTTTTGCTGAGTGTATTCGACCCTGAATGGTATGTTCATTTAACTATTTTCTTTCTTCATTATTTGATTACAGATATAGCCCATTTAAAGACTTGATATGCTTTAACATTAATTGTGTGACTTACATACCAGGGGTTCTGCACAAAAGAGAGCGTTTCCCCCCCTGGGGGGGGTCTGTTATTAATTTACAGAATGGGTATGTGTGCCTCCCGTTCAGCCTTACCATTTTTCCTACATTTATCTGGGGTATGCCAACAATGCTTCCATTAGGCTTAGTGTTCACACCTAGAAGACTGTGAAATTGTGTTCTGCTTTTCTTTTACAACTTCTGTTTTTTGTTTTTTTTTGCACTGTGTGAATGAAAGACATAGAGGAATACAAATTTTCATACCAGAAAATATTTTTGGACTTTGAGAAAAGCAAAGATTAGGTCATTTAGAACTTGAAAAAAATAAAAATAAAAAATCAATTTTACAAATATGTATATAACAGGGGAGGGGGAAGGCCAACAAAAGGATTTCCTTCTTCAAACATCCCTAACCAAAAACTCTCTATGCGTACTTCATCTCAGAAATACTGTTTTCCCCTAGTCTAAAACTGTCATGGCGTAAAGGAACAATATCCAAAATGAAAGCCACATGGGGAAACCAAAGAAAAATCAACTCTTGTTCATTTTCAGTAATTAACAGGTTTGCTTGTTTGTTTTTTAACAATTCTGAATTGACATGTAAAACACCACAATTACAATATACAGATCCATCAGTTCTTTAAAACAAAACGACGAAACAAAAAAAAGCACATCAAGACATGCAACATTAGGGTATTAGACAGTAAGTACATCGCTACGAATATTCTTTGTACACCTAATGTAGCCTGAATTTAATCTTGTCTCTACTTCTTTAAGAACAATCACAATTTTCCAAAAAGCAAGGCAAGCTTACCAGCCAGATGTGCAAATAAGGCTTCGGTTGATAAATCAATCAGCGTTTTGGTAGAGAAGACCTTACAGAGCTTGTGTTGGTCAAGCAGTCAATGACAGAGGCCCTAACCAAGAAGTCTCAAACACAAAAATGAATCCATACACAGTTGACGTAAGAACAGACGTAAAGCTCATTGTGTGGTTATCCAACTGATGACCTCTTAGAAACAAAAGGGGCACTGTGACAGAAGCACTTTGAGAGTAACACTCCATTTCCAAAGTCATGCATGCAAAGATGCAGACCCATGCATCATCTACCCTCCATTCAGCCATGCTCCTCCAAATACAATGATCCACCCCTGCCCAGCCCAGCCCTGCAGACACACGCGGGTGATCTCAGGAGGTTCCTCCTGCAGGACCCTGGCTCCCAAGAGCCCCCAACCCTGCCAAGGACGGCATCACCTCAACCACACAGGCCCCGCTCTGCCACGTTCCCCACCACCCCACACGCTCCAACTCATGTGGGTGACTGGGGACCACAGGCTGGAGCACTGAGCATATGCACGAAGAAATGGCTGAAATAAGAGAAGGTTTGTGTGGGCTGTGCACCACTGATCAGTTATTTCCATGCCCAGCATCTGTTCTGTGAAACTACAGATAGTCTTATTTTGTATAAAACAACAAATACATTGAGTATGTAGCACAACAGCATTCCCTTATTTTGACAGGATGGCCTTTTCACTCACGAGTGGTATGGCTTTGTCATACCAAGCAATAAAAAGTGATGGTCAACCAGTATTAAGCATCGCTAAGTTTCAGTATTCTCCTTATTTTTCCCAGACATTTCCTCCAGGCAGCTAGAGCAGGAAGGAGAGCAGCAGAGCTGCTGAGGGCCTAAGGGAGCAGGGTTCAGCAAATACGAGATCACACCAACCAAGGACCAAATATGGAAAAGAGATCTTTGTTACTGTAGGTTTTTTTGAAGTTCGCTTTTATACTGCAAAAGTATTCAGGTTCTCAAATAAGTACAACAGCAAGTGAAACCCAAACCAGTCCAACGGTCAAAACTCAACAATGAAAAGATCCACTTGGATCAAAAATATTGCATTCAACTCTACAAAACATTTATTCCATTGACCAAAAAGTTTACGTAAGAACCTGTACATGGAGGGCAATGAAGCCAAGTCCTTGTTTACACTAAAGGCTCGTGCTCACTTCATTTTGCATCCTAGAACAAACTTTATGCACATCCACGTAGGCTGGGCACTTCACCTTAGAGCACAGTGAAAAGTGGGTCAAACACCATACAGCATTCTTGGATGGATACCCCTATGTAAAGCTCCTTTGGAAGCAATGCAAGTGCATTAACCACTACTCTAACATAGCGCGTGAAAGATTAATCTTACATTTTATGTCTTCCCCTCTTACAACACCAAGACGGAAGGTAATTGCTAGATGCGTCACAATCTTTTTATCTTGCAAAACTTGGCATCAAGTCTCTATGGAAGGATGCATGGTAAAACAGTGCTGCTGTTGCTGCTGCTGCTAAACAACTAGCAAAATAATATTTAAAGCTAGGATTTATTGCTCCGGATTTAACTCGCAGAACCACACCGTTGTGTACAAACCATTAATCTCCATAGATGCTCAGACATGATTGTCTCCTTGTGTCTAAACACACAAAATACAAGCGGCTATCTGTACAGTTTACAGTACTGAAACACATATATTTGAAAATGAAGTATAGATATGTTACTTTTCAAAGATACATGACTTTATAGCAGGGGTTTACCCAAACTTTTTTTTTTTTTCCTTCGGTTTTG
>VXAB01007534.1:0-77959 GCA_013399175.1 Odontophorus gujanensis | reverse complement strand
AAAAAAAAAAGGAGAAGGGAATAAAAAAGAGCCCCGTAAGAGGAGGAGGAGGCGGGGAGCCGCCAGCTGCCGCCGTGTCCTTCTGCGCCCGGCGGTCATTAGCGGCGCGGCACAGCTGGCAGCGGGGCGACAGCAGCGCAGCGGCGCTGGGGCAGGCGGGTCGGAGCCGCGCCGAGACCGCACGCGTGCGGGAGCCGGGGCTCACCCCACGGGGAGGGACGGCTCCCCGAGGCCGTCTGCGGGGAGCCGCGGGGTCGGGGCGGCCGCTCGCAGGCCGCTGCTGTGGGGGCTCGGTTTAGAGGTGGGAGAAAGGCGCGTTACGGCAGCCTTCGCCAACTGAGGCGAAACAGCAGCAGAACTTCAAAAGCCCTCAGTTTCCGAACAGTGGCTCTTTGTTTTCCAGCTGCCGTACCTGAGCGGCTCAGATATTTCCAGCACCTTTTCCGACGGGCGGCCATCGGGCAGGGGCTCGCTTCGGGCACGCCGCGGGGCCGCGTTTAGCTGCCAGACGCCGCCGCGTTCAGTTCCAAATGGTTATCAATTACGGTAATTACGGTCGTAATTAGATTAATGAACCGTTCGGAGCCCAACCTACCGAGCGCACCAACTTCATCTTCTCCCGAGGCACCGAAAACCGGGCTTTATGTCAACAGATCCGAGCGAAGGTAGCGCGAACCTGAGCGAGAAGCCTCGCCCCGGGCCAGGGCACGGCGGGGGGAGACCGGGAGCCACTCTGCGTCCTCCCCCCGCCGGGGAAGGGACGAGCTCGGGGTGCTGCCGCCAATACAAAGGCTGCCCCGAGAGGGAGGCAAGCGGAGCCGCACGGCCTCGGGGCCCCCGGCGGCGGCGGCGGGCACGCATCGATCACGCACCGTGAGGCCGCGTGCCCGGGGCTGAGCCCGCAGCCCGCACCGGGGACCGCCGGCGGGAGGCGGCCGTGGCCGTGCATGTTCGCTCCCGCACGTCTGGCGTGCAGGAGCCGGGGAGCAGAGGTCATATTTGACATTCGGGAGGAGGGGCGGGGGCAGATTAATTAATAAATTAATGTCGCGGCGCCTTTTCTCGCCCGGCTCTGGCGTTCGGGTACTTTGGCGAGCTCGGAGGACGAGAACGACGGCAAAAAAAAAATAAAAAATAAAAGATACAAAAAGCCGCCGACAAAGCACAAAATGAGAAAGATGAAAAAGAAAACCCACCCCCCAAGGAGAAAAAAAAAAAGAAAAAAGCTACGGAGAAGGATGGGGGAGAGGGAAAAAAGCAAAGCAGTCACTTACCGGGCTCTTTAATGGGGGGGCTCGGATGCGCAGCCTGCCCNCGGCCGCTGCCCAGCCGCCGCGAGAGGCGCGCACGGGCCGCCACCCTACCCACGGCACGGCACGGCACGGCGCAGAGCAGAGCAGAGTAGAGCGGAGGGGCTGCGAGAGGCGCGCTGATGGAAGGCGCAGCCTGGCGCGCAACTTGGTGCCAGCGGCTCAGCGATCGTCAGCAGCGTTCTTCGCTGCTGCTGCTAATTTTGCGGGAGGTTTAGGTGCTGCGTGTTGCGGGCAGGTGGAAGGGAAATAGCTGGCTTGCAGATGTGACACGGTCTCTGGAAACCTGCAGTTGGCCCGCGAGTACATTTCCATCGGAAAGCCGAAGTTGAGTGGCAGCGTCGACGCAGGCCGCACGTGGGGTCACCCCATGGGCACCCGGCCAGGCTCACACCGCTCATAGCCCCTCTGCTTTGAATCTTACGTTTTCCTCCGGTCCAACAGACCAGCGGCAGCCCAGTTCCATCAGACAGTTAACCAAGAAACCACAGCGTTTGTATCGTGGACCAGCACACGTTATTTGGAACCCCCGTGGAACTCATCACCTGCCTCTAAACACACACTGTGCATTTTCAAATACCCCAAACAGGTGTTAACACAGTAGAGCATCACCTTCCGAGGAGGCAGCACGATCCCTCAGCGCAGTCCTTCCAGGAAAAAACACAACCAAGTGGATATGATGTTTCAGGAACATCACGAAGTGGAAGGGCTCTGAGCACTTGAGGGAAGCTGTAAGTGTCCCTGTTCATTGCAGGGCAGTGGGGCCAGATGGCCTTTAAAAGTCCCTTCCAAATCGACCAGTTCCGATTCCCTCCCCCTCTGCTAGTTGTCACACCCTGTGCAATACCCCAAGCACTCAGCACACTGTTCAAACACAGCATCCTCCTGAACTGTATGTTTCCTTTCATCACAGCCTTGGTCACACACTAGCAGTCTTTTCTGAGTTAATTTATTACTCTAAAAGAGTTACATTGTTAATAACCTAAAAGAAAAAAGGGGAGAAACCTCTGCCAATCTTTTCTCATGTGTAAGGGACTATGTTTCACCTATTTTTTTAGTTGTCACGCGAGTTAAGATTGCAATGCTATAGGTAATCTTTCTGCTGCAGCTTGGAAAATTTGCACACTTTTTTAGTGCCTGGGAAGAAGCATGGAATTCACTGCAGATGAGTTCTCTCCCAAACCCTCCGTTCATGAAAGTTGTTTTGTTTTCAGCTACAAGCCTGCTTTATCCCATCCCAAGCTGGACAGCATCAGAGCATGGGAAGAACGGGAAATGTACAGGTGTTTGTTGGTGAGGCAGCCAACACTCCAGCTACAGCTTTTGCAGGAGAAGTCTTACAAAAGCAATTCCAGATTGTCCTTCTCACCGTAATCCCTGCTTTCATGGGAGGGACAGAAAGTTAGAAATCCCAGGCTCTGCTTTTCATCCAGAAACCACTGCTATTCCATTTTTAGCAGGAATGCAGAGCCCATGATGAACATAGGAGCTGTTCTACTCTGGTTGTTCAAAGAGAAAACAGTGAATAAAAGAAACTTATCTGAATCTTTCTTTCTGTTCTTGTTCACTCTGTGCCTTGCTCTTGTGCCCATCTGTAAAGCACCTATCAGAAACCTATCCCAAACCATTGTCGATCCTATAAGCACTCTACAGGAAAAAAACACCCGAGAAGTGCAGGAAAATGCAATCTGCTAGGAAACTTAAGGTTAAAACCAGCCATTAAAACATCTTGTTTATCATCCAGTATTAGTGAGAACCGCTCTCATCATTTCTGTTTTAAACACTGTATTACAGACACCTACAAATAATTATGGAAATAAGCAGTGTTTTTTTTTGTTTGTTTGTTTTTTTTTTTAAAGAAGTTGTTGCAGCCCGCACAGCCTGAGCATGGTACAGTAGTGCTCCCGGCACAGCTGCTGCAGCGCTGCTTCCAGGCAGGAGCCCAGTGGCTTCCCAAAGGAAGCAAATATCAATGCTGAAAAGTGGATTCCATAAGGTCCTATTATTAAAAAGATCCTATTATAGTTGCATCAAGCTATGGGTCATAAGAGCACCAAAACCAAAATAGCAAATATGCCCAACTTTTTGAATGCCTCCTAAAACAGCAAAAGAGAAAACAGTCAGAGTTGGAACGGACGTGTAAGACCACAAAATCTAAAGAACTACTTTCTTTGGTTATGGTGTTGCATAGGTTTGGCCACTTTCTCCCTGAAGTAGCCACAAACCCTGTCATCATCTCAGTTTCAGCTGTAAGGAAAGTCACATGTTTATTTACAGCCCTGTAAGTGCCTCGCTCCCTTCATCTGTTGTCACATTTTCACTGTTAGAGATGCAGACTCATCTGGAATAAGCTTGTTTTTCAAATACTTGATTTCACACAATACTATTATTTATGGTTAAGGCTTTATTGGGAGGAATGATGATCAATCACTCAAAGCTGGTGTCAGTGCCAGGAGCACTCATATCCTACAGGCCACCCCTCTGACAGGCAGCAAGCACCAGCACACAACGGATGGCCATTTCCCTTGCTGTCCCTTGAGGCCACGTTAATCAACCTTTGGCTTTTCTGTCAGAAGGCATAAAAAGGGGATTCCACATGCTGCATGATGCAGGACTGATGGAAAATCCCACAGCAGTACTCTAGATCATCTCCAGTGTCCCCAAAACCCATTTATTTCTTAGATTTCAGAGACATCCCACAGCCAAGCAGTGCAGTGGAAGTCAGCGGGCTGCTCTACACACCAGGCAGTCTAAAAAATGCCAGATGCTGACAGCACAGTGTTCGTCATCTAATGATGCAAGTATTGTTTCCTTTTGAATGCTGGACATTCAGCAGCAGACAGCATCTTGCAGAAGAGGTAGCTGCTGGGGTTCAAATAATGCTAACTTCCACCATCCTGTAATTGTCACCCCAGCTCTATGAGTACCTCTCAGTCTTGTCCTACTCACTGCTGGGATCCTGCACAGTCAAGAAGGAGGCTGTTGGGGAAAAGAAATAAGACCCCCAATGCCAGCGGCTGGTTGGAAGAATACATCACACTCAAAGAACAGTGACAGAATGTGAGCTACTGGACCTAGGCAGGTGGACAAGAGGGCATGTGCTGAAGAGCCAACAAAAGCCGGCAAGAGAGATAGATAAACTGTATCACGAGGATGTGATAAGAAAACAGGGGCAGAACAAAACACAAAAGGCACCACCAGGGATACAAGAAAATTGCCTTGTCTCCGCAGGAGCTATCCTTCCTCATACATGCACAGTCCCATCCAAAGGTGCAGTCACACCAATATTTAAAGCCAGCAATAGAGCTGTTATCAGGGCAGCTGGTGCTACACTGCCTGGACAAGGAACCCCTCAGCTGCCCCTCCCTCACCAGCTGCTCCCCTGATGATTGCCTCCAGCCTGCACTGAGCCCTCCCTGGGTGTAACTCTACCCCCAAGCAGGTGCACACCTGCCGTACGCCATGACTGCACAACACAGCAAACATGGCCCCAAGTACAGGGATCTTGTTAAAACATGCTGCAGGCAGGCCAGTAGATGCTATCAAGAAGCTGAACAAGAAGCAATGTACCTCTGGTCTTGAAATTCTTGCCTGTTATCCCCGCTGCATCTACTTGATTCAAAGTTGCAAAGCATTACTGGAAGCAGGACAGCAGAAATGCCCTTGTGAATTCAATTACTACACTAAGTACTTAAAGGCCCACAGCTTTTTAGCTAATTAACAAGCTTCTCTCTTTTATATCTGGGATTGTACCAAAGTACAAAAATGACACAAAAAACAATACAAATGCTTCAGTGCAGTGCTCACATGGCATACTCCTTAGCACCCAAGCCCATAACATGTGAGTTTGCTGTTACATACAGTAATGAACTGTATGTACCAACAAACAATTGCCCATATAGACAAAGTAGATGTTAAGGCTTTACACAACTCCACTGAAGTATTTAGAAATATGTTTATCACACGTAGGGAAGATGGGTTTCTCGAGACTTCTAATGAAAGCTGATAGAGCTGTTACTTGATTACTGTAATGCACACACAATCATTAATATAAAAGTCCTCCTTAACGATCTTTACTTTATGGCCACAGCTATCCTAGGAGGAAGCAGGAGGTGGGAAGGGGAAAGCAATGCCTTGCTTGTGGTTACACCAACTGTAAAGGGGTTGTGGCACTGAAGAAAGCCAATTAGACACCAGCATTTATTTCTTAGATGTGGGTCTAACTAGACATAGGCCAGCAGTATATGATGTTCTTAAGGCAAAAGGGGATAAAATGACACTGTTTGAGATTAATCCAGGAGCTTTCAGCCCCTGGCCAGCCTTCAGCAGCACCAGGGATTGCTGGCTAGTAAGTGAAGGTGGTCTGAATCCACTGTCCCCACTTCAGCTGGGATGAACCAAGTCCTGATACAAGTAAGGAGCTAAGCCCTAGTATCTGCATATAAACAATGATCCCATTCTTCAGTAGCAAAAACATGGAGAAAGTAAAGATTCATAAGGGATCTGGTAATTATTTCTCAAGTTTGTTCCGCAAACTACACTCTGTTGTTATTTTGCTGCTGGTTTCTGCTAATAATTTCCTCTCCATTTATAAAGAATAGAGTCCCCAAAAAATTTGTTGGCATCTGGTTCAATCAAAATGAAAAAAAGTCATAATAAGGAAACTGTCCTTTAGAATGAGTGAGGATTGTGTTCTCTGAATGTAGTTTTTTTTTTTTTAATGACTTTGGATTTTGCAGATTGTAGTCATTATACAGCTATTTATGAGGAAGTATTATGGTTGTCTTCGTCAACAAAAAACCTCAAGAGTACTGTCTGTCACCTAGAATTGGTAATGCCACAAAATAAATCTCTCTCAGCATTTCTGAGAATGTTTTCACAGGATCGTTAGTGAACCTGAACCCCACTATTAGCACAAATTAAAAATTATTTAATAGTGCTGCCTGTGAAAGGGTGCTGTTTTTACAGCTGTCAAAGACCTCAGACACTGATCATTTTGTGTAACAATACGGTATTTTCTTTTAGTACTTCTAGACAAATTGCAGGTGTTATCTTATGATTCTTTTAATGTCTGTGCTATTGTGAAAGCACTAGTATGAGTGAATAAATAGTCACCTAAAATAGGTATTGATTTTGCATCTTTAAAAGCAAAGTACCAAGAACACCAGTAATAATATGTTTACCTCAAAAATATAAATATCTTTACGTACCATTCCATTCACACTGAAAGTTTTGGAGCCTTGTACCTCTTTGAAGAGAGTTCCTACTGTGCATCATTTACACCTCATGTAAACTTTTACGTTAAGTGGTACATTAGTCTTGTTTGGAATCAGAAATTACACTCATCCTTTGGGAATGCTTCTAAATATTTTGACTTTAACAACGGAGCTTTTTAGCCTCTCTCTTTGTTCAAGTCAGAGATAGTTTCTTGTTGCTTCCTCTGTTGCTCTGTCTCCCATGTGCAGAGTCTCACCTGCTAAAACCCACCACTGTCAAATGCGCAGCAGACTGTAGACAAAAGACAAAGTTCAACGAAACAGGAACCACCAAATTTCCCATTCACATTGTGATGTGACCGTAAAACAATGGGGTCACAGTAGACCTGTAGCATACATGAATAAGTAGATCTTTAAGAAATGCAGGTCTTCATGTACTGAAAGAGGTACAGGGACTGCACGTTTTCCAGCCATGTACAATTCCTAGTAGTGTGTAAATTCTATTTACATTCACATGTCTCACTTCCTGCTGCAGCTGTAGTGAACATCTTTTTATATTTGGCAATTTCAGGGTCACTCGTCTTTCTTTCCTACTGTTAACAAGTCTCTATTTCAAATATGTGCCTGTCTCCTGCTCTTTCCAGTACGATATGCGAGCCTACAGATAATATACGCACTCCATGTATATAGATGGTCACACTAAGTCTCCAGAATTTAGCATACTGTTGCCTTCAGCTGATATTCTTCCTTGGCTACCACCCTCCACATCAATCCTTTCAACACCTTTCAGCTCATTTGCCCTTCCTCTGCATTTAGTCTAATTCAAAAGGCTTGCTTGTTGTTTTTTTCTGGCAGAATATTGGAAGTTTGCAAACAATTTTTGCTTCCTAGAGTAGACTTCAAAATGAATCTGTGTATACATACATACAACGGACACTGGTTTGTACAGTGGTCCTAGAAAAGACCGAACTTTAGCTGTCATTAACATAATCCTTATTAGAGTATGGGTCACAAATAGGTCCGAAGGGCATCTTATGATTTTCGTTTATCCCCCTTGACTCAGACATATAGGTTAAAAGTTAGTTGAGTTAGTTGAGATGAGTCCAACCCAGAGTGTCCAAATGACCCTCAGTGAGGAGGCTGCTGCATCAGATGCTGTGAGAGAACACGTGATCTAGAGGAGACTCGTAGTGATGAAAAGGGAAAGACTACAGAAGATTGGGCAACAGCAGTACAGCAACCATGCACACTAGGGTAGTTCCAAAACCAATGTAGTTTAACTTATTATTAAGTCTGGCTCACTTATGATCTCTGTAACTATAAAATCCTCCCTCCTTTATCACCAATCTAGGTACCTTTGGCCAGACATTTTCTTTAAGCATTGCAGAAGGATTTAAAGGGCAGAAACAAGAGACTAGAGACAATTACAGAAGAAGAGAAAGTCAGTACTGCCATGGGTGGGAAAAGTGGTAATGATTTGACTTGCTGGTCTTCCTTCTGTCTTGCAAATATGTAAGATGGTTCCATCTGCTACTGCAGAAGCATCTGCTCCAGTGATAAGTTCCACAATACTACCTGTTCTCAGGAAACTCTAGTACACAGGTCTTACTTTCTTCTTCCATCAAACATCTGTTAACATTTTCCTCACAGAAAACCTTACCACCAAGATGAATAAATTCATTAGTAGTAACACAGACATACATGATCACAATTACTCTAGCACATGCACACCAGCTCTCCAGTAAGTTTCACAACACATTCATATACAATTGGAACGTGTACTCCACTGAATACATTGTGCTTTCCAGTTACAACATTTAAAAGGATAAAAGGGAAAGAAAAGAGGATAGGCAGAAATAGATGCTGATCAGAGAAAGCCAGAACCCAGAAAAATGTCTAGGAGAAAAAAAAAATATCCTATTTTGACAATTTCTGGTGGTTTTACATAATTTTCTCCATTTACTGTTCATTTTCTCTATAGATTTTAGCTTTTAACAACCCATTAACGTACCATACAAGTCAAAAGTTTTCAGGATTCCATTCCCAACATTTGCTTCTCCTTGCTGTTTTTCCATTTTTTTAAATTAGAAAATTGTATTGAACTTTAAATTTCACATTTACTGATACATTTATGAAGTCTCACTTTCCTTTAAATATCTTAAACTCATCCTTATTTTATGTGATTCCAATCAATGAGCCATCATGCCAATATACCACCAAGAATCAAGCAGAATTACTCCAGAGTGAGTTGCCCTAGGGCTTTAGATCACCTTGGTTTGGAATGCTAGAGAAGTCAGTGTAATTAAGAAAAGTGTATAGTCTTTATAAACATCCCAGAGTTATCCTTCCCTTGTGCCTTTACCCCCTTCCTCACCATCTGAAGTCCTGTCCCCACCAATACTTGGCGCAGGTAAATGGCACCCCTGCAACTATCCTCTGCCACACCTCCAGGAACCACTCTCAGATGAACACAGGACACTGAATCTGGCTTTAATTTATTCTTTCCTTTTTATCTGGTGTAAGGGAGCAAAAGAGCTAAAACTCTCACCATCTCTCTCTTTGTTAAGGATAATGTATTCAGATCTCTGAAGAGAAGTGCCTAATGCTACACGCACATTGTCTTAGAGAAAGAACATCCCCTGAAAAGCTTAAACGTATCAAAGTCGAAGGCAACTACATTTCTAGCACTTCCTACAGTCCCTGTCTCTGAGAAGGAATTGCCATTAGAGGTAACATAATATCAAAGAGTACCCAACATGGGATTTCAGGAGATCAGTTTTGTGTACTAGGTGCATCCTTCAGAAGGGCTTTTTAAATTGTAAGGAAGGGACTCAGAATACAAGAGGCTGTGCATATACATGTATGTCTTTAACACCACTTAATTCCTTCATATGCTTTACCCTGAAGGATTTATCTCACAGGCTCTGCAATTGACTTAGGGAGCAGGGATGTCTGCTGGCTCAGTAACAGCAATGAAAGTCAGACACCCTAGTGCCTCCATTTCATTGGGAAGTTATATGTCTCCTGGTTGCTGCTGGTTATGATCCAGGAAAAAAATGGATGCGTGGCTTGATACAGCATAGACAATATAAGCTATATGTTAATGATCGCATGCTGTTTCTACCTTGAAAAGACAGCTGCATTACTTCCAGTTGGACAGTGTTTGACTGGGAGGTAGGAAAAGGGAACGCATGATTCAGTTCTTACGACTTGTAAAAAGCATTGACGATTTTAACCTGCATTTTCCCTTCCGTCACACTCTCATCTCAGTTAAAGCTTCTCGTTTGATGTTTTCCTCCACTGACTATGACCACCCTTTAAAACACTTGAGATGAAGTCAGGTAGATCAAATAGAATATGGTATAATCTGTGTACGCTCTTAACAGCATTAGCAGACATCAGCAAAAGGAATGGATTACTTCCCCATTCAAACTCATTTTTGCCCTAAGTGCCATGCACGTACAGAACACTAATGACAAAGAAGATCGAGTAACATTAATTGCACGGTTTGGGGCACCATTTAGACTAGACTAGCTGCTCCAGATATTAGACAAACTAAGCTTTTGGTTTAGACGCCCATGTGTTGATAAGAAAGTGCACTATATTAGCTAGTCCAGCTTGGGCTCCTTGGTTTCATTTTGGCAAGGGAGGTTACAACTGCAGTGCTTGACCTGAAGCTCTTGGTGACAATCAGATTTTGTTAAGATATTAAAGCTCTTCCTGCAAAACCCTGTTGCTTTTTCCATATATTAGAAACCACATTAGTGTTCATTCAGGTTGCACAAGAAGAAAACAATACATCTAGCCAATACCACATACGCTCTTTGCATTACAGCTTGCTTTCCATCTATTATAAACTTTTCTCCCTCTGCAATAAATTGACCTTTTTTTTTTTTTTTTTCCCCCCTTTTCTTCTCCTTTTCAGGAGATTTCCTGATTCCAGACCTCTCACTAAGCTTGATTTGCTGCTTCTGCTGGGCCACCTAAACCATACCATCTGCATTATACCTCAGGGTAGATCATTAATTCTCACCTCTTTGATTTAGCTGCAGTCTCACTCAGATTCCTGCATCATTTTATCTCCCTCGATTTTTTCTGCCAGTTTGAAACTCAGCTTTGGTTCTGCCTCCTTAAACATCAGAAGAAAATACATTTCTTTTACCTTGACCTCATTTTCTCACCTGACAACACTTGGCTTTTTTACTGATGTCTCCCCAAATCGTGTTTTTGCCATTTAGCACTAAGGAAAGCATTTCTGTGTTTCAGCAAGGGCAGCTATTTGTGTTCCTATCATATTCTGATTCATCCCATGCATCTGCCTGGGCAATTCTGAGCTCAGTACCAAAACAATTTGGGAGTTTGTATTAGAGCTAGAAACCCTTTCTACTATCTTGATGGCTTAGCTGTATTTGCAGTCCCATATCAATATGGGTCAGTCAACTCTGCATTCACCAGTACCTTTCTGTGCTCTTTCCTGTTGGCCCTTGGTTTCCAGTGGTAGAAATCTGTTACCCTGGCAAAAATGCAGATCTCCAACTTTCAGGCTAAACTTACAGTTCAATCACTTTCATATTTAATTCAATATTAACTTCCTTCACGTTTCAGACACTGACTCCAAGTTTACATTCATACTCTTCTCAGCTCATCTCTACCACTCTATAACATCAGCAACCCTTTCAGAAGAGGTAAGAAAACATTTTCTTTCTTTTACCAAACACTGCCACCAAAGCTTAATCATTAA
Organism: Odontophorus gujanensis; assembly: GCA_013399175.1. Lineage (NCBI taxonomy): Eukaryota > Metazoa > Chordata > Aves > Galliformes > Odontophoridae > Odontophorus > Odontophorus gujanensis. The sequence goes on along the minus strand of VXAB01007534.1, from coordinate 66,692 downwards.
TGCTCTTTAGTAAAAGACGGTCCATGATTTGCTTGTCTCAGTAATTTCACCTCAGTGTAATGCTCATCAAGCCACCACATCCACTATGAATTCATCAGAAAAAAACATTTTGTTTAAACTCAAGAGGAAGCTGGCCTGGCAGCCCTAGAGATCAAAGTATGCTAATGTGTTTACAGGAGCTCGACACGCACCCACACGACCTTCTCTCATGTTTAACTGTGCAAAGTGCATCCCTTTTCCCTCTGGGAAGCCACCTTTACTCATCAGCCCTTCAGTTCTAGAACCAAGCTAGTCATCTCCCAGTACAGAAAGCAGACAGCATACTACCCGTGGGTATGATTTTCTTTCAGTCTGCATGTATCCATCCACCTTCAGCACTTATAAAGGCACCCAACCACACCAAATCGCACCAATCATCTGCTGCTGCTGCTAAACAGAGCCACCAATACTGATCTCCTCCAACTCTCCAAACACAATTTATTTTTAAATGAATACATAGCTCAGAATCCTTCTCATTAATGAAAAGCCACAACTCTGTCTACTACACAGCAGGAATGACTCAGGACCTTATTTTCACAGCAGCACTTTCCAGCTCACATCGCTATGGGCTACGGAAACTATGCCTAAGAGATTTTGTATCACACAGGCTTTGGCATATAGAAAAACATGCTGCTGTAGGGGACCAGGGATAATTAAATCAAAAGAGTTTAATAGGAAAGTGAAGATCTCAACTTACCACTTGGTCTAACCACAGCAAAAGAGGAACCGTTCAAAAGCTTCATAAAGGAACTCGAGGGAGAAAAGCATACAAAAGCAAAATGCCATTTAGTTGGTTTGACTGGGTGCGATGGCACTTGCCAGAGAGGGTAAGAGGCAGGATATCACAGCTGTCATCACCAGCATGCAGCAGCTATCTGCTCAAGGAGTATGTGGCTGTGCATGCTCCAACACGTGCAAGAACAAGAGTTCAAACGAAAGCAGCTATTGAAAACATCACCCTCTCAACTGTAGGCAACTTTTCCTACTCTGCCTCCCTTTCTGTCCTTGATGTTCTTTCTGTGTTCTTGGAAGCACCCTGACTACCAGCACTCACAACCCCAGCAGAATGGGTGTCTGAATCAGGAGAGAATATCTCCTGCATTATCTTGAGCTTTGCATCAGTGTAATGCACTAAGAGTTTTTATTTTGTTTATTTTGGTTGGGTAGTGGGTGTGGATTAACAGTGCATTATATAACCTCTTTCCAAGGCTGTTATCTGACCTCTTGCTTGACAATCCAACTACTGGTTGGAATCTCCCAAAGGCCTTGCACCCACATGCAGCTGGGGTAAGATTTTCACAAGACTTAATTTCCGTTTAAGCACCTAGATAAACATCAAGCCCCTCCAGGAGTCCTGCATGTTGAGCAGTGCATGGAGCGTTGCTACGATATTAACTCTTGAACATTCAACCCTGTGAAACCTGATTGTGCTATTTACTACTACCAGGACCTGCTGGTCAAACTGGAGAGCAAGAAAATGCACAGGCAGTGGAAGCAGGGACAGGTAACCTAGGAGGAGTATGAAGACAATGCTAGGATGTGTGGGATGGGGTCAGAAAGGTCATGGCCCAATTCAAACTGGATTTAGCAAAGTGTGCAAAGAAGGATAAGAAATGTTTCTACAGGTACATCAACAGGAAAAGGAAAGTCCAGGACAGCATACCCTCTCTAGTGAGCAATACAGGTAGGCTGGTAACAACAGACACAGTGAAGGCTGACAGTTACTCAACAGCCATTTTGCCTTCAGTCTTAACTAGCAACTGCTCTACACACAACCTTTGAGTGGACAGTTCAGAACACAGGAACAGGGGGAGTGATGCCCCTTCTGCTGTAAGTGAAGATCAGGTTTGTGATCCCCTGAGGATCCTGAATGCCTGTATGTCTATAGGTCTTGACGAGGATGAATCTCAGAGTCCTGAGGGAACCGGCTTACATAGTCACCAAGTCACTCTCAAAAGTCATGGTTGTCAGGAGAAGTCTCTGGTAACTGGAAAAAAGAAAATTTCACATCTGTTTTGAAGAAGGGTAGAAAAGATGATTGAGGGAAGATCATGGAGCAGATCCTCCTGGCAGCTCTGCTAAGGCACACGGAAGAGAGGGAGATGATATAGGCTAAACAGCACATCTCCACCAGGCACAGATTCTGTCTGAGGGCAGTGTGCCCTCACAGCCCAGAAAGCCAATGGTATTCTGGGCTGCATCAACAGAAGTGTAGACAGCAGGTCAGGGAGGTGATCCCGCCCCTCCTTTTCTATGCTGTGAGACTTCACCTGGGTTATTGTGTCCAGGTGGGGAGTGCTCAGTACAGGAGAGATGTGGACCTGTTGGAGCACATCCAGAGGAGAGCCACAGAAATGCTCCAAGGAACAAAACATCCTCCTTACTAGGACAGGAAGAACTGAGACCATTCAGCCTGGAGAAGAAAAGATCTAAGAGTGGCCTGTCAGTATCTAAAGAGGGGAGCTGTAAGAAGGAAGGGGACAGACTCTTTAACAGGGCCTGCTGTGACAGGACAAGGGGAAGCAGTTTCACACTAAATGAGGGGAAATCTAGCCTGGACAAAAGGAAGAAGTTTCTTACAGCAAGAGTAGTGAGGCACTAGCACAAGTTGCCCAGAGAGGCAGTGGATGCCCCATCCCTGGAGACAGCCAAGGTCAGGCTGGAGGGGATCTGAGCACCTGATGCCCAAAGTAGTAGGTTCATTTCCCAAACTGATGCTTGCTTTATTTTGGGAACTGCACTACTGAAAGTCGCTGGGTTTCTCTAGGTTATTTCTAATACCATTGTACCAGTTGTACTGTTTAAATGGATTCAGATAAACTAGCCTTTCTAAGAGGTGAACCAATTCCTGAATTACTACATAAAATTACCAAGTACTGTGCATTCAAACTTTTTACAGTATTACTTGTTTTAAAGTATTACTTATTTTAGAGTTTGGGCAGAAGGATTTCACTATGTAGGAATGCCACATTAATTTTACATTTAATAGTGATATTTCATTGCTTCTAAAACTCTCCACAGTATCTCATTTCTAGTAGCCATTCCTAACTCATGTTATTATCTGCCAAGATGACATGTTCAAAGAACTTTGGCAAAGCTTCCATGAAAAACTTGCATGAAAAATACGATCTTGAGTAGGACTTCCCAAATGTGAGAAAGATACAGCACAGTGCTTTAAAGGCCAGTTAATTATGGAATAATTCCTGCAAACTGTTTCAGTAATTAATGAGCAAGTAACATGCAGTATTTGGAAGCAAACAGCAGTTAGCAAACACCACACATGGTTCTGTGATTGCAATTCAAGAAATAGTCTTCCACCCATTTAATGATAATGGGTATTAACAGATCCCTCTGGTTAATGATGTGTCTTGTACTTATCATCTAGTTCTGATCTGAAAGATGACTAAGCAAAAAATAAAAATAAAAAAAAAGAATAGCACCTCCTTTCCTGCATGCAGTCACAGGAATCAAGTCTCTATAAGAGCTTGTTTGGATTGAGAAACCAGCTGTGATTAACTCAGGAAAGACAGCCCAGAGAAATTAGGACTTCACTACACACCAGGAAGGATGGACGCTACAACTGGAGGGTTCAGGTGGTTTTGCTCTCACACTGGGTGTAAGCAGGACTGATCTCCAGTCTTGTGATACATTCTCTGAGCTTTGTGAAGCAGCTCTGACAGCCCTGAGAACAGGATGAGTGGGGCCTGTTTCCTTAGTGATTGGTGGGAAGGTCTACCCAACTTCTGTACCTACCTCCAACGCTAGACTGTCCAATCAGCCCCAACAGCCAAAATCCACTGACAACCTACAAAATCAGTATTGTTATGTCTTATCACTGGGGAAGATCTCCTGAGAAGGCCCTCTTAAACTGAATTTGCACAGCAACCAGGGAGAAACTAATGCTAATCAGCAAGTCCATTAAATAATGTTCCTAAAAAAAAAAAAAAAGACAAAAGACCAGACACATGACTGTTATGCAGCCTGACACTGGACAAGGTAAAGTAGGATTTTAGCTTACAAATGGAAGAGAGCTTTTTTTGGTGTTTTGTTACTGTTTTTTGTTGTTGTGGTGGTTTTTTTTTACTTCGCTAGCAACAAACACAAGAAACATGGAGAATATTTTTACACAGACTGTCACTATGCTTTAAAACTCAAGGTTGTTTTAGCATTACCCTTCAATAATCCTGAAGAGAATCAATTTACTGAAATGCATTAAGACCAGTGTTTTTTCCATGAACTGCATCCAATAGTGCAATGAAGCTAACTAAGAAAAGAAAGCCTTTTTTAAGTAAACATATCTGCTACACAGGGGGTCTGCCTCCCCAACATACAGAATGTGTTAGGCACATTCAAAGTGAAAAAAGTTGAAAAATACATTTTGGACAGTGCATCTATTCACCTGAGAAAGGCATGCAGACATCTTGAAACATAAAATATTCCTAACGCTCACTTCTCAGCCCTGAAGCGGTCAGAAAAGATCACAAGCAAAACTTTTAAGTCTCATCACTTATTTCAGATACCCTTCTTCCCAAACTGAAAGCATCCAGAATTCGGCTGGGGGAGGTACTGAGGACTTGGGATCACCCAACTGCTCTGCAGTAGGTAGCATCTTCTCTGTGTTCTGTAACATGCTCTGGGCTTCTTGTCCCCATCAGGAATGAAACCATACTACAAAATAATTTAAGAACTGAATAACTGGCTCTTCTAGCAGGTGCTCAAGTCCCCACAGTCTTCCAGACTTCCAGGCAACTCACTTTCCAAGGGCAACTGCTTTGGTCTGGTATCATGACTACAGCCCAGTTGCCTCAGAATATGGACAGCTAACACTTGGCATCCAGCTCTACACTGGAAATGATTTTTTCAACATGACACAACCCCAACAGTTTCAAATAAGTTTTTTTGCTTTTGTTTTTTTAAAGTGGTTGCTTGCCACATGTTTGAATTTAAAGGTTTTTTTTTAAGAATTTTGAATCATGCGTGCCTGCCATGTGAAGAAAATGCATGTGATCCATGCAGTATTGCCAAAATACTTGCAGAAAGACCACTAATGAATTTAGACTTGGGAGCTTAAGCCTTATTTTTTTCTTCTCCTTATACACGTTAACAGTCTTAGCAGGAGGTGTCAACCTGAGCCAGAAGGCAGCTTATCTTTCCTCATGATTCCTTCTTAACTTTGCCAGCGGAAGTATCTAATATGAAATATTGACAGGTTGAGATCGATCTGTCACAAGGGCATTAAGAATTTATTGCTGCACAAGAAAAAAAAAGAAAAAAGGCAACTTTTGTAGATGCCTAAACTGCTTTTATTTTGTCAAAGAATAAAGAAAATGGCAAATGCCGAATGTTCACAACACCAATCACTGGATTGCATTTTTTTTCCCCTCACTTTCTTGAGGAAAAGAGAGTGTTAAACTGCCATCCACTAAAAGCAGCGATTTTATGCTGAGGTCTCCAAGTCAGTGAATTTACATTTCGTAAGAACACCCCGAGGGGTTTTCAGCTACTTTGCTTAAAAGGTAGACAGATACATTTACAGCAGTGCATGCAGAGCTCCATGTGCTAACATGGTCACATAGCTAAAGATTCGCTTCCTGGCACATGTGTGCTAGGGGTGACTTAGTTCTAAGCAGGTAATGCATAAGGACACTTTTATGTGTTGGCTGGGAGTACAGTTCAGTAAAGAATGTGACTGTAATTACCAGTAACGAGGGTATAAATTTCTGATCCTTGCTTTGTTGGCTGAATTTTGCTTGTGTTTCAAGGCATTTACATTTTACAATTGCCTTATTTATAGCCTGAAATTTGGTACACTAGTTTTTTTTTGTTTTTGCATGTGAAATGCTTTTTATTCCATTTGGTAGGAAACTACTGCCTTTGCAAACTTGTCCATCATAAAAAAATATTATAATCCATTTTGTTTAAAATACTTAACAATATAATAGATTGTTGGAGATTTTTAGTTTGAACACAATCATATGGATCTTCTTTGTCTCATTTCAAATAAATAAAAACCCTGTACCATTGTGCTCAAATTCATACAGTTCCTATGGAGAAATCATTTGTAAATTAAAAAACAAAAAACAAAAAACTATATTATCCCCCCCTCCAAACTGAGTCATACCTGCTATAGAGAGTTAAAATAGGAAATCCAGTACCTTAGATCACCCATAGCTTTAACCACCCATCATGTAGGATGGCAATGTTTTATCTCCTTTCTAAAGCCATTTGTACAGCTTGCCCATGCAAACAGTCTCCACACAAGGGTTGAGCGAACAATTTTGGTGCCAGGTTGTCATTCAGACTGGGACATCTGGGAGCACACCTTTCTTTGATAACAGAGTTCTCCAAGTCTAGACAGGTGGAAGGTCTACATGCTGCTAGGTTTAGACATCTGGACACAGAATAAAGACCCCCTATAAGTACATCAATTGTGAACTAGCATCTGAATGTTATATACTTGGATCACAGTATGAGACAAGGCTGCCCAGTCATCACAGCAATGGTACATTCCAAAGCTGCTCCCTTCTGCAGGTAAAGCAATGACAGTTTTAGATACTATTTTACATTGTTTTAAGAATAGCTCAAGCTGGCTGAAATCAATGACCCAATCAGGGGGTCACCTTGTCTCATTACAGTCAAATTCTACATCAAATTTGTAAATTAGTTATCTACTTGTGGTGTTATCTTTGCTTTCCTCAATGGCAAATCAAGTCCCTTTTGTTGACTCTTTGTTTTCTGAGCCAGTAGGTAAAACTTCCAGGCCTTACCTAACCCTCAACTTCAGCGGTCTTACCACATTTACACTGATATCAGGGCGAACAAAGTTTACCTTATCGTGTATTTCTTTGAAACTAACTTCAATTGAAACATCTAAAAGTGAGTCTTTGTTTCTATGTTTAAGTGGTTTTATCATGAAGGCATCAGTGATATCTGACTCTTGGAAATACTTCCTAGAGGACAGACTGCAACAAAAAGGCCAGATGAAGGAGGAAAAACTAGACATCACAGTTCCCACAAGTTATCCATGGAGCAGGCTCAAGAAGGAACTGCTTATTTCCTCCTCTGCTTTCACCTGCTGGTGATACAAGAAACAAGCAGACCACAGTCCTACTTCCCTCGACTTTAAAACATTAGGGAACAAGAGCACAAAGTTTCTGATCCGAAAAGGCACTGAAAGCACAACTATACATTGTCAATCGTAGCCTTATTTTCATTAACATATTGTGCTACTCAAACCTTAACCCTGCTCCCGTAACAAAGTTAACTTTTAGTTTTTACTACAACCATCACAACAGCTATTGCTCAAAGAAGAGCCTGAACCACTGCCAAACTGCAGAGAACAGCCTGGATCTAGCATCTAATGGACTACAGCCTGTATCATTTAGTTTTAACCTGACAGACCAAGTACTTGAGGACAAGCAAGAAGACAGCCTTTTCTTCCTGTCTCCAGGAGATCAGTTTGAACGTATCCACCATAGAACGTGGAAGAGGCAAGCAGATAGGCAGACGAGCACAGTAAATCACCTCTGCACTTGAGATGGACAGTATATGGGTTTCCAGCACTCCAGGACATTATACTGTTTTCCATGTAGTTTATTCCCTTTTAATCACACTTCCTTAAAAACTCTATCCTACTCCCAATAAATTTCCATTGAAACCAACACATTTCTACAAAACATTTTATATTTTTGTAAAATGTTGCATTTTGACAGAATAATGTTTTCTTGAAGATTCCCCCCCTTCCCCCAGACAGTTATCATGACAAGTTCTAATGGATGCTAGTGGTGTCGTTGACAATCAACATAATGAAGAAATACATGAGCTGAAAAGTTAAATAAAATGTTAGGGCCCAATCTCGAAAGAACCCATTGCTTATACTGACATGGTGACTGCCATCGTCAGTAAAATACTTCAGCCCCTTCTCTATCATTCTTACCACATAATAGATAGTTTGGATTAGAACATATCACCCTTCATCATATCACCTTTGAAAGCCAAAAGCCTTATTCTTAAAACATTTCACCCAAAATACCATGTAAAATTGATACAAAGATCAGAAATAGAATGCTCTTGCCCACATGGACTACTCTAAGATACTACATCCTAGATTTCTGTGGTAGAAGTTGGGCAGTTGCACTCCCCAAAACCCTGTATCACAAGCCTGAGGAAGTTTCGAAGAGACAACCTTCCATACAGTAAAGAGCTTTTCAATGTAATAGTAAAAACAGAAATCCTTTGCTTTCCTCAAATCTCAAGACGGCGGCTTTTCATCCTATGTTCAATCAGGGCACAGCAGAAAGATTTAAAAGGAGAAAAGAAAGGCTTTGTTTTTACATGGCCCTAAAGCTGCTTCTCCCTCCTCCCCCTCCCCTATGCTTCTGAAGACTTTTAGACTCCACAACATCAAGCAACTGTTATTAGGCCTAGATATACTGTGACTTTATAGAAAGGTGTCTAAATTTAGAAAAATCTACTGTGTGCAACTTTGTACATTTTACGTCTCATAGATGTGACCTCAAGAAGAGTCAGATTATTGTCCTTTGCTTGATTTCTAAGTGGTTTTCCCCAGCAGAAGTGTGATCAAAGTAATTTACAATATTTAAGCAGCTTTTTAAAGTGGTAGAAACAGCTGTATATAGGCTTCCCTGGATTCCAAGCCAACTTTTGATCATCTTTTTGTGCAGGTATTCCAGGTGTTGCCATTAGTGAGACATTCTGATTCCTACTTTCTAATTATACAGTCCACAATTACTATCAACTTCTATTTCATTTTTGACATGACACAATCTATTTGTAGATATCTTTTGGGTATTCCAGAAAGTAGAGCTCCAGCTAGGTATGATGTGACACAAATTGCACGTGGCAAATTATATGTTCGGGACTCAGGAGCAAAGCTTCATTTGTCAGCCTCTCAGGGGGCTGGCAAGCATAATGGTTGAAGTTGCTTACCTGCTCAGGGAGCACAGGTGCTGGCTCTTTCTGGAACCTAGGCAGGGGTGGAAGGACACAGCCCATTATTTGATTTTCTGCCAGTTGGGAAGAAGGGTGCAGGAGACACCATGAGAAGGTGCTTCCCCTGGAAAAAAAACTGTTTTTTAAAACCTCACTGTTGAGCTGTGTAGTCAAAGGCAATCAGGACCCTGTGAGTCCTTCTGGTCATGAGGCAGGGGTGTGCAGTTGGGAAGCTCTGGATAGCTTGTCTACCACGCAGAAGACTCCAACAGCGTCATTTCTACAAAAACAACATTCCAAGTATTTCCTTCTTGGGAATCCTGACTGAACACAATAAGCTCAAATCTTGGAAAAATTTGCTTGTTATTATGGCCTCTAAAAATAGCATCTTGGGCTAAATTGCTTACATAGCCACCTTGATAAAACTGTCTTCCTGTGTTGGAAAGAAACAGCAAGTGCCATGTGAAAGCACGGCCACAAATTGCTTGCACTTTAACATAAATACCAATATTTAGTACCCTATGGGCACCAAAAAACACCCACACTGGGTGAGAGTATTCACCAAAAGTAAAATTATATTAAAAAAAATTCTATATTTCTTTCTCAGAGTAAGTTGGAAGCAAGTCACATCCTCAGCTATAACAACATATTTAAATCTCTAAAACTGTTAAGAGTTATTTCCACTACAGAACGTGACAAAGAGGATCAGAAATTTTTTTCTCATGTAACATCACGTTTTACATAATTTAAGCTTTTGCTGACTGAAAAAGCTTAGCTGAGAAAACAACTATGTACACTAGCACAACATCTTATTTCTATTTTGAAATAAAATTGGAACAATTCTGAATTTCAATTGAGAAAGCATTGGCTAGAGCTATGCATATTTTCTCACAGTGTATCAGTGGTATATTTGTTTTCTTCCCCTTCCTTTCTTACTTCTAACACAGTCTTACAGAGAACGGTCATCCCAAATAATTGTCTAAACATCCTTAAGACACATTGCAAGATTGCCTGCCAACACGACTGATGAAAAGAATGGCTTTGCACAGGTGAATTCCCAGAGATTGACTCAACAATTTTACTATTTTAAAATCATAAAATCAAGGTTGGAAAAGACCTCTAAGATCACCTAGTCAACTGTCTACCTAACACCAATGTTGTCCACTAGGCCATGCCCCTAAGCACCACATCTGCCCCTTCCTTGAACACCTCCATGGTGACTCTACCACATCCCCAGGCAGCCCATTTCAGTGCCCAACCTCTCTTTCAGAGATGTTTCTCAATATGCAACCTGGACATCCCCTGGTGCAACTTGAGGTCATTCACTCATCCTATCACTAGTTATGGGGGAGAGCCTGCTCTCTTGCTGCTGACACTGCCCAGGTGTATGGTACTGGGAGTCCCATGCAGAGTCACACTGAGGGTGATGGCTGCAGAAGAGGTCTACTCAAGCCTTGCTGGCTACAGTGGTGTCAGCAGTTTACAGGCTGGTTGCAGCCACTGCCAAAGGAGGAAGTAGTGGTTCTGGATTTATTCTGAACATCAAGTACTTTAAAAATAAAAAAAAAATAAAAAGCTTCTGTCTTCCAACAGAGGCTACCATTGAGATTCAACATCCTTCAGTGTAGGCACTGGGGATTAGAGCTGGAAGTGTGGAGTGAAGGAGAGGAGGACAGGAGGACAAAAATCCATGAACCTCTCTGCATACTGTCTCGATGTGCAGTCAGTCAGACCCAGACTCTCTCCCAGAGTTGTATGAAGTCTCTCCATACCCCTGTACCTAAAAGTTGTTCAAGGGAAGCAGGCAGGACACAGCAACAGAGTCCCATTTCCAAAAGAGAGCCTGGCCAATCTTGAGAACTAAAGTCTAGAATAAATGTGGCTATAGCAGAGTGACACAGCTCATACCCACACTGGAGCTGTTCAAAAGGAATGCATTAGCACAGCGTAACAAGGAAGGAGCTAAGAAGAAACACATGCACAGAGCAAAACATGTAAAAGACCACAGCAGTGAGGGTGGGAGAGTTTAATTATCTAGACCTCAGAGTGGATTACATTAAGTGGAGGAAGCAAAGCTTGATCTGGTACAGGACTGCTTTCTAATTTAATGTGTACATAAACCAACAAGGAAGGGAAGAATGCCAGATGTGGTATTAAGCAACACAGAATATGATTTAGGACATTAAAATATAAAAAAAAGTAGGAGTAGTGACTGCTATGCTAAAGCAGCTCCTGTAGTACCTCTCCACCCCACTCATATGGTGTTTGCACCCAGCAAAACAGCACTGAGCAAGGAAATGCACCGAAGTGCCACCAAAAACCCTAGCACAGTCATACTAAAATAGCAATCTTCTATGAAGAAAAGGAATCAATTTCAGAAGGAGGAGCAGAATTTCTATTTTCCTGAGGAAATCCAAGCTCAACCAAAAGGTGATCTGGCAAGTCTCAGATTTCCCAGTGAGCGCCCTTCCAAAACTGGAGCTCCAAGCACTAGGCAGCCTCACAGCTACACTGCACTAAAAGCCCCAGGTCATTTCTGAGCTCTTCCACAGACAGGTGGGTTCTGCTCTTACTCCACACACTGTAAAACTGGAGCTGCTTCCACTTCGGCATATCCAGTTCCAGACAAGTCCGCCATTTGGGCCCATACCGCGGTTTCAGTTTCCTCTACTGTATTATTATTATATTACTTAGCAGGTCTGCTGATGACATTGCATTCAAAATTGGGCAATTATAAACACTGGCAGGAAACTCTGGAGTAGCAAATGCTTTTTAAAAAAATGGCAAGGATGTGAAGAAATTCAATGGAGATCTTTCATTTGATATATTAAAAGCATACGACCAGGGAAGGAATTCATGGGGCTGTGAGAGGGTATGAGTGAGAAGTCAGTGACAGACGAGACTGACGCAGCAATGAGCCTGAATTAATATTTGGTGCCCCAAGTATTTACAGAAGAAACTGAAGGTCAGATCCCAGAAACAAGGATACATTTTCTTGTGAGGAAAAAAAAAAAAGAAATGTTAAAAGGCTTTATGATCTAATCTGGACAGGTAGATAGTTAATTAAAACTATTAAAAGTTGACAGGACCCAAGATGTAGATTAACTGCATCTCACAACTTGGAAGGAAATAGCAAGGGAAATTGGAAAACCTGTAGTAATAGTGCTTGATAGCTTCCTGAGGAAGGCATATCTGAGATGTTTAAGATGTAGCTACTCCAGCTTTTTTTTTTTTCTCTCCTTTTTCTCCCCCCCCCCCCTCCCCCCTTTCTTAAATCAAGGGAGGATTTGGGAATCTACTCGCCAATAATCCTAACCGCAGCCTCAGAACGGATATTGGAGACGTTAATGTGGGACAGGATTATGCAACACAAATATACAGTCTGGGGAAGGAGAGGCAGTCAGGATACACATCATGTCTGTCAAACGTGCTTGAAATTCTTACAGCACTGTCCTGAATGGATAGGCAGAAGTGAAGCAATGAGTATAATTTATCCACACAGAAGGGATTCACATGGTATCACAGCCCACAAAGAGACTGACCCGTAAAACCAGCAAGTATAGGAAAGAGTGATTGAAAATGGCTTCCAAGTCACCTGTGGGACAAGAAGTGGTGTGCCCGAAGAATTGAACGGTTTTGGGCGACTAGAGGGCCAGTAACAAGGCAGTGCACCCAAATTCCAGCACAATACCTGCTTTTGTTCAACTTTCATATAAATGGCCTGCAGGGGATGTAATTATTTAAGCAGAATTTTTTGCTGATAGCACATAAGTGCAAAACGGTACACAGAGCAAGGAAATTTAAAATGATTTGAATAAATTAGTCTTATGGACAGATAAAGGGCACATCCAGTTCAGCGCAGCACAGTAAGACGTAATGACTGCAAGGTACCAAATACAATCATAGGCAGGAAAAGGCACCAGAGGAGCAAATACTGACCGGGGAAAGGATATAAGGTAATTACTGATAAAATACTAAATTAACGGTCAGAATAAATGGGAGAAACAAACATAAGCAAATTCTTCATACTACACATTGTGCTGCCTCTTCAGAAAGGCTGAACTGAGGCACCTCTCCCCAGCAGTCTAAAACACGGTGAGAAAATCCGAGAGCTTGAAAGTAAAGAACTGCATTGTCTCAATAAAGGCACAACAGGACAGACTTTTGAGATGTACTTTCCCCCTCCACCTTAGCAAACAAACAAGCAAAATCACTTTCTTATGCTCAGAATGTTAATTTTGGGGCTATCGCATACATAAATTGAAGGGTAGCTATTACCGGTGAAAAGCACCTTTTTACTGCAAAGGTTATGACATTAACCCAGGGAAAAATTCATGAATATTCGCAATTGCCATTTGTCATTAAGAATCATAAAATGTGAAATGTTGAGCAGGGCTTTAGAAAACTCCTGCAGCCTACTAAATTCCCTCTCTGCTACTTACTAAGATGTTAGCACATATCCCCTTTTTTGTTGTTTTTTTTTGTTGTTTTTTTTTTTGTTGTTTTTTTTTTACTGCACAAAGTTTACAGACCAACTGCCCACAAGTTTCCCTTACACATCACAGTGAGGAAAAGAGAACAAGGACAAGAATCACAAGGACCTACAGAAACCTGATGGAAAACTAACAACAACAAAAAACCCTCGAAGTTTAGTCAAGGACCTCTTCAGGCATTTGTAACCAAGGCCAGGAGTTCCCCAGATGATATACAAACATTAAAAGGGCACAAAGTTATTGTTTATGCCCCTAAACATATCCAAAACTACCCAGTTTCCACACTTTCATTTGTCAGATTTGTTCCAGCTCCCAGGTGCTACATAATGTATGTGAAAACGGAGCACAGAGCCTTTTAGCAGGGAATAAAAGGGTTGGAAGACAGACTATGGAAAAAAATAGGAGGCAGATGCTTGTCAGCCACCAGCAGCTGGGTAGAAAGGTTGAATAAAAGGATGAAACTGGGTGAGATACGTTAACCACAGTCTTGCTAGGCACATGGCTTCTGCCAGTAGGCTGCGAAGCAAAGAAATGGCACAGGCACAAAGCAGAAAAATGGGGCCCCACTTACTAAACTAGAGCAAACCCTGCAGAAGAGAGCCATAGCACTGGAGGGAAGGGATGAAAAGTCAGAGCAGAAAATGAAGAGTTGTGACTAAAGCAGAAACTGTGACCACTCAGTGAGCAAAGCTGCCTCCCAGAAGGAGCAGAGCATAAGTCCATGTGTAGGTACATACACAGAGATACACAATTACTTCTGAAATGTTTAAGAAAGCTCAGCTGCTTATCTACATATCCATTCACCCTCATTGTAGCAGGGAGTCAGTGGATGTCCAGCTGTCAATCAGCAGTGAGAATAGCTGTCCTCAGTGCAAAAGCATCACAGGGTATTTGCACAGTGACTGTGTGGTGATTAACACAGCAAGGCCAGGGTACCTCATGGAAAGAAAACAGCCCACCTTGCAAGAGGAACTGGGGAAGGTAGCTAGACATTCTGATGAGGATCTAGGGAGAGACAGCTCAGGTCCTTAGTCCCTGTGCTTTAGGAATAAGGCAAGGCACTAAGTAAGGAGTCAAAATCTGAAACTGAACCCTGAGCATATCTGGTTGCAGGGTGCAGCCCCTCCAGCAGCCAGGGGTTTGTGCAGCAGACACAGAGGGCAGCTCACTACCAAGGTTCTGCTGTAGACACTCCCTAACCCTAAGCCACAGGAGCCACTCCACTGATACGCTCCAGCATATCCCCAGACAGGCATGGGATCACTGCAATTTTGGCAATGTTGCACTCTCAGAGCACTCAGGGTGTCCCTGGAAGGACGTTTACCAGGTACCCTAACAGCCCTTTCTCCCAGGGACAGGGAGTGCTGAAATCACATGTCCGATTCCCACCCCGCATCCATATATCGCTGACAATACAGCTCACCTCCGGTAGCTAATGTTGCCGTTGCAGTCACATCTTCCCTCTGGCCTATTAATATATACAGGCGCTTGTGCTCATTGGCATGGTGACTGTGCTTATGTCAGTCATGCTTCTTTGTATTCTCCCTGCTTAGCCACTCACTGTTGTGCAAAGGATGTGTGCATCAGGCTCAACACCTGCTAGAAATCTCTGAGCCCTCTGTGCCTTCCCTCTCTTCCCTAGCACTCTAGCCTCACACAAAGAATTCTGTATTTTTTCCAATCCGACTCTCAATTTTATTACTTTTCCTACTCTAATTTTCCTTCTAACCAGCTTTCATGATATTTCTTCCTTTGTTACGTCTGCCATATCGCTCAGATTTTGTTGCATTCGAAGTGCAGCCATTTAGAGACACATTAATAGATGTAACAAAAAAAAACAAACTCTGCTCCCATTCACTCCTCCTGCCCCTAGAAAAAATAAAATAAAAAAGCAATAGCCTGCCAAAGCAAAAAGCGAAAGATGAGCAAACTGAAATTTTCTTACAGCCTGTTCATAAGGCAGCAGCAGCACTCAGGACCACACAAGCCCCTACGCTAATGGGGGCCCTCCCTGCCGCTGCCCAGGCGCCAGCACCCTGCCCCCTCCCAGCTCTTTGTTCCCACTAGTTCCCCATGCTGGGAGCAGCAGGCACACAGCAGCACAATAAATCACATCAGAGCAATCCTAATCTAAAAACTGACCCAGCTATGACCAAACCTGACCACGAAGAGCACCTACAATCAGCTGTGCCTGTCTCTTACCATGCTCTAGATCTAATTACACCAGTATCTTCAATCCAAGGTAGCCAGAATTCACTAAACTGTTTTCAGTAAAAGAATTTTGGCAAAGCTCTGTCAGAGCTTAAACACTCTGCAGAGCGATGACGGATTTGGGCAGTGTTTAAACTGGGAATGCTTCTGGGGTTCAGGGCAGACCCTCCAGTTGCTCAGAGGAAGGCTCTAATTGAAACCTGCACACTCTTGCCATGCAGATGTTTTGATATGAAATTACCTCATGAAAATATTTGAAAAATGGGTTAGCTATAGGAGGAAATTAAAATACTTTCCCAACCCTTTCCACTTATTTTGCCCCTTGAAATCTGTTCCCTTTTTTCTTCATTCAAGGAGATGCTTAAACAGCACAGTACTGTATAGAAACATTCTAGCAGCATAGAACATAATAGTTATTATTGCTAAAGTTTAAACATCTTATTAATTCTGAAAGCAAATTTCACCCAGCTCTTCAGGATTCTCCCTCTCATCACACCAACAGGGAGCCCCCAGCTGTACCCACACCAAGTTCCCCATGCACTGCCCCCAAGTAGCCCAGAGAGCAGCACAGAGCCGCAAATCACTGCCCAGGGCTCAACAGGAACCTCCAGGCAGCCGCTCCACAGCCCTCCTGTCAGCTGCAGGAGAGCTGCATGCAGTCACCCCCGCCCCCACCACTCATCGTTTCCTCTTTTCTCAAAGATTTTTCCCCTCCGCTTGCTCGCTGCGTTATTTCCCGGAGGAGTGCTGCTGGATTGACTGGGCTTTAATTGCTCGGCCCAGCCGGGCTCAGAGTGGAATTTCACCTTTGCTTCTTCCTCTTGTTCTCTGGAGCTTCCACAGTTCTCACTGATTTCTGAGAAATAGTGATTAGTGATTCACAGCATTTGTCCCTTCGTTCCCCCATGGGGTACGCACGGTGTGGGCTGGTAGATTTGCATTTATTCACATTGCCTCTTCTCTGCAGTCTTCCCAAGGCCTGTGCTACTCTCCAGTTGTCCCTCATCGAGAGAGGAGCTCATTGCTGTGGTGACTTATCACTTCCTCCTCCTCCTCCTCACTTAATAACGAGCACACGCTCTGTAGCATTGTTCATCCCACTGATGCATCCTTATGCTCAGTTCTGGTTGCTCAGAAGGGCTTCAGCCAACATCGCCATTTCCCACCTATCCCCACCACGTAGCTCTTCCCAGACCACACTCTTGCTTTTCCCTGCCTGCTGCTCCATTGACAAAAAGGGTCCTTCACTCCCTTGTAGATAAATGCCATCTTTCATGTGTCTACAACAGGGAAAAATGCACTGCCACGTGAATCTCCAGCACAGAGCTGTCAGGAAAACAGTTCAGGTGACTGAGGAGCACCTTCATTATCACAAGACCTGATGCAAGCCTCAGAAGCATCTACCATAAATTGCCATACCCTTTGCTATTAATCATTCCTCAGGCCCCTCCCAACAACACAGAGCTGGGGGCAGAGGCTCAGCCATTGGCAGCTAGGTGCTTGCCCTGGAGCATGGCTCAGCTGCTTTGTTCTGCCTCTCCTGCCCTCCTATAACCAATAACGCTGCCTAGGGGCCAGAAACCTGGGCCAGATTTCCTTGCATTTCTCTGCAAGTACACAGCACTACTGTAAAGTTTTACAATGGTCTCAAACAATGCAGCCTCTGGCTAGATGCAAACCTTGCAACATAACAGTGATGAGTTTCAATGAACCTCTGCAAAGAAAGTAAGCCTCCCGTTGTCAGCTCTTGCTTCACCTCTCAGTTTTTGGCAGTTTTCTGCACCCCACCTTCCTCTTACCAAGAGGAGAATATAGGGTTGCACAGGAAGATTCAGGGACTGCAGCTGGATAGCCAAGCCCTGGCATCGTCACGTAAGGCTGCATCTGTTACTTACGTTCAGTGGAGCAGGGAAAATAGCCAGAGAAGATAAGGAGAAAATAGGAAAGAAAGGCATTAGCATGAAAGCAAAATTCAGCTGAATATCCGCCAGAAAGCAAAAAATAAGAGGCCTTAGCCTGCATAGCCTCCACTGATGAGCTCACACAAAGGGCCTCAGTGTGCAGCAGGTATTCCAGCTCTGTCATTGTGCAGATAATTAAAAACAATAATGAAAGAGTGGTTTTTATGCCTGCGCTCTGCTCTCTGCCACAGCTCCCGAGCTGCAGAAGCTGAGTGGTCCCTCTGCAGCAACATTTGCATTATTGCTAATCTGTAATTGGGATCCCCACTTAGCTCTATGACTCTCTCTGACCATTTTCAGACCTTTACCATTCAAGTCAAGAGGCTCTTTCCTCCAGAAATTATATTAAGATTTGAAAGCACGTTCTCTAATTTGTTTTAACAGGCTGCAATGATTTCTGCTCATATCTACACAAGTGTATTGTTTCCTCAGCATACAACTCAAAAACAAAACAAGAACTATATCTATAATTTCCCCTAAAATCAAACACACAGGAATTTCGAAATGCCCCTTTAAATTTCTCTCACAGTAATGTGAGAAATGATGAAGCCTTGCTTTCTCCCTCAGACAGTAAGGGCCAAATTCACATAAAAATCTGAAGTATTCCAGTAAAAGTAGGCTATCCATTAATCTAAAATTCTATCTTTTTGTAATCTTCTGATCGTTGTCTTCCTCACTACACATCTTCACAGCTTCTCATCACAGAAATTATCCCACGTTAGATCCCTTTGGGTTTAGTTAGACCAAGAGAATTAACTGATATGTAAGAAGGTATAAATTCTGCACTGAGGCACTGTGTGTGCAAAGGGATGTGAGTGTCTGCATGGGTGACTGTCCTCCTGGATTTAAATGGAAAGGAATCCCAACACCTTTAGTATCACCAAGAAGAGGCTGAGGAATCAGGAAGCATGCACTGCCACAGCCTTCACGTATTCTAATTGGCCTCTTAGTTTGGGCATTCACTAAGTATTTCATAGACCTGCCCCTTCCAAACTTAAGGCAGCAATTGGAAACACTGGGAGGTATTCTTTCTTAGGGAGATAATTCTAGAGTTAAACAAGTGTACAGCTATATAGTAAACAAAGCCAGTTATAATTAGCTGAGGACATACTCAGATCTCTAAACAAATGCCACGTGAATGCCCAGTGTCATATAACTTCATTCTTACTCAGTTACATGGGAAGCTCAAAAACCAGAGTTGCTAGGTGGCTACAGGCTTCACCAAGTACTGGCTGCATACACTCCTGGGAAAAGAAGAATCAAGGCATTTATTTAGCTGTCTTCCTACAGATGAAGGTCTGAAGGTTGGAGCTAGAAATTTCTTGCAAGTCTGAATGTTCACAGACAATACAAAAAGATGTGAAATGGATATTGACCAATATCATCTCAACATTTAGATAGTTCCTGAATGCAATTAAGTATCTCTGCCAGAATGATTAATTCTTGCACCAAGAGAAAACCAGTCTGGAGATAAACAGGTACATCTTCAGAGTTGCCAGTGGGATGAGCCTTGAGACATGTTCAGGCCAGTAAATCTGGTCAGAACAGAGATCCCAAATGTTTCAGATTTCCTCCAGCCTTGCTGAAGAGACCACTCCCTGTGCTCTAATGCTTAATGCAAAAGATGGACCACAAGCCCCCAGCCTCACATGAAAATTCTTGCCACATTTTTGAAATGCAGAAACTTTTCATCCATTTAACATGCTGGAACCTTTCCCCACTGGGCAACTGGAAGCTGTAACCACCTAATGATTATTCAGCAACATCTGCAAAATAAGTTTGATGTTTTCAGGGCAGTTTCTGTTGGACAGATGTCAATATCTGAAACAATGCCATGGTTGGCACTAATTGGTATTGTCTCATTAAACAATCTGCAGTATAGAAAAAGAAACAAACCCCTCCCAGTACTTACATGAAATTTCCCTCTTATCTATTTCAAGTTGGTTTTGCCTCCCACTCCAGTATCACAGATACTTTCTCTTTGCCCGTTGATTCCCATACCTTAGAAAAACACAGAATTCGTCAAGGTAAAAGTTTGGGATTTTGCAGCAGCATGGACCCCACAGAGAATAAACAGATGTAATATCTCATTCTAAATTATGTTTACTCTCAGTAAATATTTCTTCTTGTAAAAAGCATTGCCATGGTATTGTGCAAAGCTGTATAAACAGTTGTAATTTTTGTCCTACTTCTTGATCCTTGCAGCTTGTGGCCAGGTTGCTGAATTGTTTGGTTGTCAAGGGCAGGTTTAAAAATTTTATGCAGTAGCATGGCATATGATGTAAGCTCTCATGCACCTGACAGCTCACGCATGAACAGCTCAGGCATGGCGGGGGGATTCACTGTTGAATTTAAAGGCAAATAAGAGGAGCTTTCTATGAGGACACAACAATGCGAGCTCAGTTTTGCTATCAGGAATTCACTAATACTTCAGATCTCGTATTAGACTGTTCCTGTGTTCCTTGTTCTTTCTGCACTGGCCTCTTATAATCCTTTTTCTTCCCACATCACACACTAAAGCATCATCACTGCACTGAACCATGATTTCACTTAAAACCCTGCAAATCTACAGTGGTATGACACTGCAGGGTATGTCAGGAGTCCTCCAGAACTGGCATTTCCTATCAGTAAAACAACTCACATAAGCATTAAATGCATTCCGTGGAAGCAAGCAGTTAAAAGGTGGCAATAGCTGCACAAAGTCACAGTTTGCCACCTAAACAGAAGACAAATACAAATAACCATCTACTGCTCAGGATTTCCTAGATCACATCAGTCTAAAGGGGGGGAGGGGGGGTAGGAGAACGTAAGAAAGAAGGCGACAGATCCTTTAGCAAGGTCTGCTGTGACAGGACAAGGGGAAACCATTTCACACTAAATGAGGGGAAATTTAGACTGGACATAAGGAATAAGCATTTTACAATGAGGGCCACGAGGCACTGGTACAGGTTGACCAGGGAGATGGCAGATGCCCCAGCCCTGGAGACATCCAAAGTCAGGTTGGAAGGGCTCTGAGCACCTGATGGAGCTGTAGGCATCCCTGTTAATCAGGTGATGTGATCTTCAAGGGTCCCTTCCAACTCAAATAGTTGTGTGAGTACATGCCCTAATGCTGCAAACAAAAGCGTGAGCTCATGTTAGACCTCTAAGCCTCATCTTGACTACTCCTTTCACTGAGTGCAGTCACACTGAATGCCCACATCTAAAATCATAGCCTTATTTTGGGAACTCCTCATAATTCTTCCAGATAGGGCTCAAATTTGTTCTCTACATACCATTGGCTACATACCAGTGAATTAAATACAAATTTCCTGGAGCAAGATAAGGACCACAGTCATTTCTCCCTCTTCCCAGTCTCCATTTCTTTTCATTTATTCCACACCAGCAGTTACAAAAAGTAGAGGTACAGCTACAGTGCTGTCTGGCAATGAGTAACAGGGAGTCAGAACTTGTTAATATGGACAGCCACAAAATAAACAGGCAAACTGAAAGATACAGGAGGAAAATGATTCCAAGGGAGAAAGAAGGACTTCTGACTAGCTCAAACTGCTACCACCAGATCCCAGCCAGCAACTAGTCCACACTGCTCTGTTCCAAGTTTGTTTTCCAGGGAGACATCCTAAGGCAAGTCTTCCAGGGACGTAATTATCCACCTAAATGAGAGATGCGAAAAATACTAGAAAAGCTGAAGGCTGATTGAGAAGGAAGAATTCAAAGGGCTGCCAGATTTCTTCCTATGGCAAAGTGGAACCTAGCTGTCATCTATACTTCTTTTGAGACTCTCCTGGACTTCCAGTTTAATGCTTTCTTTTATCCCTCTTTGGTCTAATCAGATACTAGGAGGTAAAAACACATTCACGGCCCTCAAAAAAAGGTAGTAATGCAAAGAGTTTCCAATTAGCCTTTAATTAAAATATTAATTAATTAACAAAGTGTATTTATAGAATAATTATATAATTTCACACACCATCGATCGTATTTTAAACGAATTCATTTAATTAAGTTGACATGTACACTGCATTTCCCCATAGATTTATTCTCAGAACCCAGCACATGTCTAACTTTGAGGAGATTCAGACTGCCCACAGTGGTATTTGGAGCAGAATGAAGCCACTTCATACTTCTAAGTAAATTTAATACCAGTGACTGTAACCCTGAAGGCTGAAGTCCCCCTATCTGCATAAAAGGGGCTGGGAAAGCAAGAGCAGCATGAGCCTTCTTGCTACCAATATCCCTCATCCTGACCTGGAGGGGCTGACTTTAATAAACAGTTAATCATTATCCTCTTCACCAAGCCTGCTAAGCAGCTTAAGAAGCTTGGCATTTCTGTGGTGGAACTGAGCTAAGGCTACTGAATCATTTCCCGCAGCCTGCTGAGCACCACCACATGCACACAGCACAGTGCGCTGAGGCAGCGCACAGAGTGCCCAGGGTACGCTTGGCAGCCTTCTTGGAGCTATCAGCTTGGCTCTGCCTTCTGTGCTCCCAGGCTGGGTGGCAGCCTTGATCCAATGGGAGCATTGCTATGGTTTTTCTACCTGCACAGGTTGGTCGGGCACTGTTCCACGGCCTCACACACCATTACTGCTTCTCAGGGCTAACTCAGGATGATCCAACAGCCCTGTTCACAGTTCGGGTCTCCGTTCATACAATCATTGAAGTTGGAAAGACCACCAAGAGCATCCAATCCAGCCATCAACTCATGCCTATGACCACTCTAGACCGTGTCACTCCAGTGCAACACCTACCCTTTTTCCTTGAACACTTCCAGAGATGATGGCTGCATCACCTCACTGGGCAGCCCATTTCAGTGCCTCACCACTGCTTTGAAGAAGTTCTTCCCAATATCCAACCCGAACCTCCCCAACACAACTTGAAGCCATTCCCTCTTGCCCAGTCACTAAATGGTGCCCAGTACCATCTATTTCTAAGTCAAAGATGCCAAATTACCTACACAACTCTTAAGTCTTAAACCTGCAGTACATTTTAAGCTTTCCACTCTTCTTTTGGTCTCTCATATGAAACTAGTACTGTTGCTCCAGCATTTCCTGCTCTCTGTAATACTCCTCATGTTTCTGCTACAGTTGATAACAGTTTCATATTTTCTTAGGTTATCAAACAGTGTCAGCTTGCTTATCAAGCAGTGTTAATAAAGTCATTTGCTCATTGCTTAGATTCCCTTTTGGACACTCCATTCAACTCCATAAAATGGTGTTTGCTGAAATGTTTTTCTGGGGACACTTAGCACTTTCCTAGGGTACCTGGGAGCTTTAGCTGCTGTTTCACAATGTTTCCAACTCACAACCTTCTTTTCCACTCCTTCCCACACAGACACTTCTCAGATCCCTTGATGTTTGTAGTGCTGCCTTACTTGCACTTTGCAGCTAGTACTATTTTGATGGTACTTGCCACCAGTTTCCAGTGCATGTCTGTTTGATGACAGTAGGCACATCTTGAGAAGTTTGTGTTAAACATGCATCAAAATTCACCAGGTTTTTATCTGCATAAAGATGTTGACTTGAACTGATGTTACTGCAGTAGCAGGAATTATACCCATAGGGATCTTGCCCCACTAATGTCACCGAAATGGGCTAGTCATGGAAGTGAATACCAGAAGCTGAAAAGAGAAAATACAGAGTGCCTCAGAATGCTCACAGTCACACATTCCAAACCTTTATGTAAATATTTAAGTAATTCTTCACATCACTCAAGTCTGAAAACTCAGCCATCACTTTTTTTACTCATTGTTTTGGTTTTTTGGAGAGCTTATCCATAATGTAATGGAAGTTGTGATGAACTGAAGAAGGGAAGAAATGCAGCCCTCAGACTTCCCCAGCCAGCCCTACTCCCTTATCCCACTTCTGATTTTTCATGACATCAGTAGTCAGAATCAGGGAAATGGTTGAAGCTTTCAAGAGCCTCTTAATACCGCATGGATTCTTTAAGCTCTGTTCAGATACAGCCCAATAAATAACATCTTGAATTTAAATCACTATTTGTCACCATAGACAGTATAGAATTTGTTCTATTTTAGCCTGCACATACCTGAGGAAAGCTAGTCAGATGTAGAAATAAATTATGAGAGTAATGAGATATCACAGATTAGAGTATTAGCAGTATACAAGCATTTTGCAGAAATAGGAAAAGAATATCAAACCATTCATCAGGAAACAAGGTGAAGCTGACCCATAACTGTAACCTCTCAGGCTGATTATGAGCAAGCAAGGCTTGCATGAGCTCCATCAACTCTCCCTTCCATTGTCTCAGATATTCCTTCTGCTGTTAAGAAGGAAAAACTGATTGGTGACATTCTACTGCAAAAGCAGTAAGCTAAACCTCCCACCATTCAGGTATCTGCTCTGATTTCCAGAGATCTACTCCAGCAAAGAAGAACAAGGCCAGGTTTCCCACAGTTTTCTTTCTTATGTGTAAAGTTGCATCCTTAAATCCACATTCAGACACTCAAAGCAGCAGACTGAAATTCACCTGTGCTCAACATCCAGCAATTCCTCTTAATGAATTCACTGCCCTTTTTACCTCTTTAAAAAAAAATAACATTCACTGCAAGCAGCTCATCATTCCATCTCCGTGCACAAGACCCTCTCCTTCTCTCCCTGAAGGTTTCTGAGCATTTTACCTACAACTAAACACCTCCCCCCAGCACAACAACTCTCAACTCCTCACAATGCACAGCAGCACATTTCCTTGCTCTCAGAGCCAACCTCTTTCTTCCATCTCTCCCTTTTTCTCACCGCCCCTGCCTGCTGATTGCCAGGCAGCTCTCAGACCTTACACACAGAGTTATTACGACTGGACCAGCTTTTCACTCTCATACATCATCCCAGGATTGCAATTACCTTTTTTCCTTTACTTCCTATTTCAACCCCTTTGTTTTCAGTCTGGCCTTTGAATGTGGATGCTTCCCATCTTCCCTGCCTTTCCATTGTTTTCCCTCCTCACTTTTCCTGGAAGCCCTTAATCACACCTCTGTGTCCTCCCTGTATCACACCTCTCTCTCTCTCTCACTCTCTCTCCAGTTACAGCTCTGCAGGCAGCATTTACAAGCAGGGATCTCTAGTGATGTCCTACAGGAATACGGTTTGGCACACTGTCTGGACTGTTCAAGCCCTACTGCACCCCTGAGTGCCACAAAAAGCTCTATGCAGAGAGGCAGAACAGAAAAGAAATGCTTTACAGCCACTTTCTTGTATGCTATTTTTTCCTCTCAGAATCTAAGGAAGATTTAGAACATGGGGAGGAAAGAGCCTAGATTTACAAACAACAATCAGGCAGGTAAACATTCTGCAGTTTAATTGCAGTCAAGGGAATATAGAAAGAGCATATTTAAGGAAGAATAAGCCAGAGTCCCAGTGCTTATAACTCACCTAGCAATTTCAAATCCTTCTGGTGCATCACCTGGTTACTTCAGTACTATTAATACCATAACCTGAACCCACTTAGCCCTCTTCAGAATTAGCATACAAAACAGCTCAATCTGGGATGACAAGGCAAGTGCCTGATGAGAGATGCTTGGCATCAGGGTGCTGGCAGCATTAGGTCCTGCCACCAAGACCGCACTGCAAGGGAATGTAAAAACAAATAGCCACACGCTGCTTTCAGCTACCTTTTCTTTGCTGGTTTACTTCAGAAGAACACTAGTGTTACTCAGAGAAAAACTTATGATCAGTATAAAAACATGTTTCACCTACGTAAGAAGTGGGCATGGCTATACATCCTGCAGTGCAGATCCCTGGGTATACTCAATGGGAGAAATTGCTTCAGTGTCAGAATGGGTGGATCCACATGATTAAGTCCTGTCCTCAAGGCCCAGAATTGTGCCCAGGATCCTCCATCCCTTATAAGTTCCCGATAAGACAGACCAACTAGGAATGAGTATGTTTCCCCTGGTACTCAAAATACCTGCATTACTCTGCCAACAGGCTTCCATTATCTATTCTCACAGTAGTATGCTCACCCCTCTCTCAGCACCTAACTCTACTAGTAGCAGGCTCAATCTTGACTTAGAAAGACAATATATTTCTAAAGACTGATGCGTATCATTTAGTCTTAAAGAGCTTAGTTATCTGGCCAACAGAAGAGTGTAAAGATGATCTAGGATCTAAAAGCCACATTTGTACAGAAAACAAGGAAATTTTGGCTCTCAACTAAAGCCTGTTATAAGATGGAAAACATTTACTGCCTCTCAAGCTGAAGCTTCAGGGTGCACTTACAATGCTGTGCAGTACTTTGCACCACACTGCAGAGACCCATCGCACAGGACCACGGCCAGCCACTGAGTTGCAGAAGGCCCTTAACAGTGTACTGACACACCTAAGCCATCCTCATATCCTTAGTTATGCTCCTTGAAACTGCTGTAAGATTTACCTGGAGTACAAAGAGGTGTTGTTTTGTTCTGAAAGTAGCAACTCTGCTGTTGCAGCAGCCAAGAAATCACATCCACAAACCTCTATATGAAGCTGGAGAGCCAGCATAGACTTTGTTTTGTTGCATTCCCCACTCCCCCCCCGGTTACAACACAAGCCTTTGGAACAAAGCACAGAAGAAAAAAAAATGTCCTATGAATTTAATGGATTTTATGCTGGGCTTTTATCCTCAAGAAGTCATGGTTAACAAGAACAGGAACGTGCCAAAACCTGATATTTTAATTAAACACTGTATGCTTCTTACTGTTTTTTCTTCTGGTTTTGTTTGCTTTTCTGTGTGTATTTTTCTTAGGTAGCAAAGCTAGCAAACCTGCATACTTTTTAAGACTCTTCTCTGCAATATGTAATTGAAACTCCTTGAAATATTTAGACAGTTCTAGGAGGAAATGTTTTGCAACAATAAATTATTGTAGTGCCAGGGTAGCAATATCGGTGGCACAGCAGAGAGGGCAGAGTAGTTTTTAAGTTCTTATTTCTAGCTACTTAAAACTGCTTTTGAGTTCCAATACAAAAACTCAAAATTTGTCACGCCTGGAACTCAAGAGTTGCTGTTGTTTCTTTTAAAAAGGCAAAAACAACAAAGTTTGAACTTGACTGACTGATATTATACACATACAGCTCACATACTTGTACCCCAAACTGCCAACATTTCCAGGTTGAACCTAGAACATGTCCCCATCTAGACAAGGGCACACACCATCTACCTGGCCAAGTGCAGAGACACTCCTTCAGAGCTGTGCTCCTGCTCTGAGCAAACACTTCACAGCAGGCAGCCACCATTTACAAGGCATTTAATTCAGAAGGCAAGGCCTCTAGCATTCCTTCTCACTCTGTTTCCGAGAACAGGCTAGTACAGAGCTTACATTTTCACTATTATTTCTTAGGTTTAAGATCGACGAGACAAATCTTTAATACACAGAGCAGAAAATAACTGTTCATCTCATTTTTTCATATCCTGGAAGAGCAAATCACTTTTTTCAGATAGCTTTAAATCCAAGTCATTTGGACCCAGATTTTTAAGGTATTTAGGTGCTCAGCTCCCATGGAGGCACTTAATGAGGTATTCAAATATGAGAGGCCTTCACCACACATGAAAGTCCATTCTGTGCTTTCACCACTTCAATTGTTTTTCAACATTTACCTTCCATTTAGCTCATTCCAGACTTTTATTACTTTTGTTTGTAGGTCTTCCCCACGATGTCCCAGGGTTACTTCCTCTCATCCCCGCAATCTGCTTCAGTGAATTTCACAGAATTACTGGGCAGAGCACTGCCCTTTATGGGGGACGATGCCAGCAGCACTGACACTGTAACAGGTTGTAGAAGCAAAGCTACGCTTTACATCTTGGGTGAACTACTGTGCTATGCAAAAGATTCTTTGAACATATATTCACAGCAGTGAATACTGTTGAACTATTACTTCCCAGTGAAAAGGAGCAAGATGAGGGATAAAGGTATCAAAATAGAAAACAGTGTGTCAAGTTAACAAAACCAATTGGTTTGATTAAAGGATATAAAAAACACCTGGAAAATTAAGTGGCTGAACAGATACCGAGAGTGATTTTCTACCAAAACTTTAAGACATCTTTAGAAACAAAGATGCTATAAAGTAACATCAGATACACATATGCAAATATATATACACACATACAAAAACACACTTAACAGTGCTTGCAGAGGAGAGAGCCTTACTTCAGTACAGGCAATAGTGGTTGAAGCTATAAAGGGAATAAGGTAAAGACAAACCTGGCCTTCTCTAAGAAGAAGAAAATGAAAAGAAAAACAGACAAAAACATCCTCTCTAATCTGTTAGAATCTTTTTTGACCAACAGCAAGAGGTAAGGGAAAAAAAAAATGACAAATTATTTGGACTTTCAAAGGGTTTATGACAAATTCTCCTCCAAAACATCGTTACAGGAAACTAAGAGGCACAGTGGATCTCAAGATCCAGGGGTGATAAAGCAGAAAGGCACCCAGCACACAAAGGCATTAGCTCTGGCTCTGCTGCTGAATGCCTCATGCGACCAGGTAAGTTATCCAGCTGGCCCAGACCCCATCTACCCACTGTGTACTCATAGGGTGCCCAGAGTTGTGCCGAGGAGGGTGACCTCCAAAGGAGAACACCCGCAGAGGAACCTGCGATGAAGACTGTGAAATTCAAAGCCTGAATGTCCATTTGACACGGTGGGTTTCATGCTATTCAAAAATACTTTCTAAAAAGAGAAAGAAAAACGTTAAAGAAATGCTCTGTATTCCAGTCATGATGCATTATCCAGATAAAAACACATACCTGTATTTCATATACTTCTCCCCCTCACCCCAGGTTAAAGTAATGTCAAAAGATATATATTACTATTTCTTTTTTCTCAGTAACCCATGGCACTTTTCAGTGCACTTAACAGTATCCATAACAACAACAATTCCTTCAGGATATTTTAATTACAGCATTCTTTGGGACTGCTGATTGTTTAACGTGACAAGATGAAGAACACGGGAAAAGAAGGAGCATGTTTCTCAGTGAATCTATCTAGGTTGAGGAAAAGTTTGTTTTACATCAGTATTTCTGATGCCACAAAAATCCCCGTTAAACAGAGAACAGAAAAATCCTAGAAAGTACATTGTCTGTGCCTAGCATTACCCTTGGAGAAGTCCTCATGTTGAACAAATGAGGGGGGAGATGGAGAAACTGGAAGACATGCTCATTCTGGTTAAAGGGGGGGGGGTGGAACAGTCCTGTTTTCTTATTAATATTAAATGAGAGTCTTACACCCTTTACCACTCCCAGCATTAATTCAGGGATACATCTATTAGAAAAAGGTATTCTTACTGTAAATAAAAGATAGACGAACTCATAAGTGAAGATGTGTGAACAACAGTGCAGGCTAGAATGCGTGTTTAAGGGGGGGAAAAAAAGTTGACAAGGAGAGAATGAAAAACCAATGAAAATAACAAAGGGTAAATCACATTAATTACAAAAAGAAATGATCCGCTCATTTAAAATGATTGGTGGGTGAGTCACCCTCACCACCCTTATTACTAGCATCTGGTCTAGACTCTAAACCCAGCACTTTGCTTTGGCAGTGCAAGGTCTCCATAAAAAAAAACAAAAAAACAAAAAAAAAAGAGAATCCCAAGTTGGAAGGGACCCACAGGGATCATTGAGTCCAACTTCTGAAGCAACAGGTTATGAGAAAGTCTGGAAGGGGAAAGGACAACCAAGTTGGAAGGGACCCACAAGAAGACCACACTGTGCCTTGCAGTGGGTTCACAAGATCACAACTTAAAGGCAGTGATGTTTCCTCCCCCTGAATAAGGCTTGTAGGTACAGACTCACATCAACTTTAACGGGCTAATTCACTCATAATCCCCATAGGAGCAAACCTTCCAGAGAAGCAACAGCCCATAGACTTCAAAAGTACTCAAAGTAACCCATGACAACAATGAACACTGCTGAATTTTTCTTCTGGGAATTATCTGCATTTTGAAGAACTGCAGATTTTAGATGACAAAGCCCAATTTACACCAATCTTGGGGTCACTGACAGCCAGAAGATGCAGTCATGTTTCTGCAGCTCCAATATTGTGCCCTCAAGCCAGAGCTATTAAAATACAACGCAAACTTTCAGGCAGCAAATACACTAGCTAAATTCAACAATCATCTTGGCAGAGCATATGCAGACAGGGCTCAGGCGTTAAGAAAACAAAAACAAGCATAACAAAACAAGAAGTCCAATATTTCCTCATGCCTCACTTCATCAGTGTTAAAATGTCCTTAGGAGTAAAATGTAAGACCGAATGATTCACAATGAAGAAAAATATGAGTCAGGACTTTGAAATCTAGAATATCAACTTCTCATACATGAATCTACAGTGAGAAATTTCCAAGGAGGAAGAGGCACAGTGCAGAAATATCAGTAAAAAGCCTCTCAAAGCCACCTGAAATCAGAGCTTCCCATTCTCCTCCACATTAATTACTTACTCTCCTAGAAAGAGCAGCAGAAAAGATTGCTTGCACATAACCTACAAAGAGCAAGCAACACAGAGAAAGGAAATCGGCGCTAAGAGAGCACTTTCGGTGAGAAGTTGTGTGATGGTGGTGAGGAGGGACAGAGTTAGTGCTTTTGCTGTTGTAGGCACAGAGGGACTCCAATTCCCAAACTGGACCTCTGGACATTGATACAAGAAAGGTAAGGAACAGACAGATGTTGAGTTTCCATTTCAAAAAACAGTTCAGTCACCTTGATCTAACTGGACCACATTAGGAAAGCATCCATCATCTAACTCTTCTCTGCATGCTCCCTTGCCTTCAGTTTATTTTCTTCTTCACTTTTCAAGTTCTCTACTGCTAATTAAATTACTGAGTCTTACTCTCCCAGCTACAAGCAGATGCAGCTTTATATTTAAACTCCAATTCTCAATTGGTGTCATCTTTCAACAAGGTACATGCAAGGTACATGTTTGTTTCCAGGCTGACAAGTGGCCATCACCATGAAACACATCCCACATACTGAGTGATTTAAGGGCATTTGAAGAGAAAAAGCTATTTATGAGGAGAGAACAGAGGAAGGGAAATAAATAAGGAGAGGGGGAACTAAAAAAAAAAAAAAACAACAAACTTTTCTGTTTCCCCTTGCTGTCAAAACTGAAAAATGAGTGTCAAAACCCTTGTTCTGTGTTTGTGCTGGCACTAATTGCATCTGCACACACCCCCAAGGGGAATGCCCCCACCCTGCAGCAGACAGGCCCCTCTGTGCCCACTGGGAATGCTGCTGAGGGTGAGCACATCCTTTCTGTGCTGTCTGGCAGGGCTCCATCTCGCTCAGCACAGACAGGGTTTTTGTACTTGGTCCTATATTCTGCCCTGCCTTTGCAGCCTCTCTGCTTCTGATCCCCTTTCCCATTTTCAGTCATCTCCCATTTTTGGTTTGTCCCCCTGAAATGATAGAAATGGGGAAACATCACCCAACAGAAAACAGAGCAAGGTTCTCCACATAAGCACAAGTAGCAGCTTCCAGCCCTTTGATAGTTGTCAATTTTGAGTAATCCTGGTGGGTCCATTTAAATCCTTGTTAAGGGCTCCCTAATTCATTAAATATAAATCCAGCAGTTATTTGACTGCGTAATTATTAGGGATAATTTGCAATTAGCAATTGGCCTGTGATGAAGGGACAGATAATTCATCGGCCTGCTTTGGCATTTTCACATGGGGTGGGGGTTAATTAAGCAAATCCAGTCAGCCAAACGTCTCTTTTCCCACTATATTTTCTCCTACCTTTAAATGCAAACCAGACCTCATGCAGCTGTGCAGGCCATGGGAGTCTAAGCCTATTAAAGAAATCTTTTAATGGCTGTAAAACTACCCCTAATTGAAATAATATTTTTGCACTATTTTTGCATTGTACAAATTGATCCAAAATAACTCTTAGCACAATACATGGTGAACAAACTGCTGTGCCTGACAAGTGCAGCACTTAATTCGTGCTAATTAGTCCAAGGTGGGGGCAGTGTGAAATTAACAGGGTTCATTAATTCTGCAGCTTCTGCCTTATGAATTGTACATTTACATTTCCAAACTCTCAGGTCCCCTGCAACTCAATACCCCATGTTTAGGGGGAGAACCTGGGAGGCTGACAGGAGTTCCACACCTCTTTCCATGCAGTCAGATTTTGATTTTTGAGTTTACAATTTGTTTTCTGCTTGCCTCAAACTCTGTAGCTAGATTTTATATTGTGCGGCCCCCTCCTTTGCCCTAATCTTGGTCTCAAGCTTCTGCCTGAGAAAGTATTCTTTCAGGTAGCTCAGGTTACTGTGGGCCAAGCATGAACAGAGCAGCAGGAGAAGTCATTCAAGAAGCAATTTCCAAACTACTTTACGTTCTTTAAAAAAAAAGTAATAAATCCTGCGTATCGACTAGATCTGAAGTTTTCATGATGCTGTTCCAATATTTGCTCCTATAATGATATCAGGAGATGTTCATTAAAGATCTAATCCAGAGCCCCACAAAAGTCAACAGACAGACTTTCACCAACTTCAGAAGGCATAAATACACTGGCTTCTATTTAAGCTATAGAACACAGCACTCCAAGAATCATAGTATTGGCAAAATTTTCCCACAAAATACATTAAATGAACTGTGCTGAAAAGCATTATAAAACACATCAGATGAGGGTAAGCATGAGATTCCTGCAAATTAAGGTGCAACAATTATATTCAGGTTGCTGGACATACTGGCAGTGTTAAAACTGATTAACTGTTTCCTGAGATACAGGATACACTCACAGACCCAGAGCAATAACACACTGAGAACGAGGGGAAGCATAACTCAAAGTTACCATGAACTTCATTTACTCCTTAGCAG
Organism: Odontophorus gujanensis; assembly: GCA_013399175.1. Lineage (NCBI taxonomy): Eukaryota > Metazoa > Chordata > Aves > Galliformes > Odontophoridae > Odontophorus > Odontophorus gujanensis. The sequence continues at coordinate 34,236 of VXAB01007534.1, read as the reverse complement.
TAGGGATGGGTACTGAGGTAATGCCCAATCAAGCAGCCACGCCATCTGCCCCTTGCACACAGGTGCCAACCCAAACACCTGATTAGTCTCAGAACAAAGGCAAACAGGTGCACCAAAATTTCCCTGCCTCTTACAAACCAAATGAGAGAGAAATTGGGACTAGCTGCTTTCCAGAGCTGAGCAACAATGGACGACTTACTCAGAAGCATGGAAGAGCAGCAGCTCCTGTAACAGGTAGAAGAAGGATAGGCCAGGGCAGAAAGGTGTCCAAGTCATTATGCTGACATTTAACACTGGATGTCCAGTGTGAGTCAGGGAGGTAGCACAACCAGACAGGGAGCCAGAAGCATATGAACAGAGGGGAGTGGTAAAGCATTATGCACTAGAAAACTGCACAGGTATTAATTTCAGGAGCAATGGGAGAGAAGCCACTAGCTGGGACGCACCCTGAAAGGGGCAGGAAGATGAGTTTCCTCTGAGACACATTTGAGAGGCAACAGAAGATAACAGGGGTATTTTAATGGTATAAGCATGGTGAAAAATAGTGGCCTCCATCATTCCTAAAGGAGTGGGTAGAACAGGCTTATTTGCTCCCTCAGGAGATGAGCTAACCACAGGCTGATTGCAGTCCAGAACACAACTACAGCAATGATCTATCTGCAAACAACAGGAACAGACCAAACTTGCGTCCACAGTTTCATTGTTAACACGTGTCTTGTTACATTAAAGCCATCAGTTAAGCACAGAAAAACACACATAAGCAAACACTCCGTTTAGCAAGGTTTCCTGAGTGGCTATGCAACCCTGTTTAACTTATTGGTGTCAGTATGCAGTACTTTAGGTGCCTTTTAGAAAAAAACAGATTACAGCATTTCCATGTACCATGCATAATATCTTCATACCACTTTGTAAGTACGAGGCTGAAGTCAATGCTCCAACCTTAAAAGCACACGGTTAAAGTGCTGCCTAGTGGATTGATACACAAAACCACAAAGCCCAGCCATCTTTCAAACTCCAGTAACGCAATGGAAAGCACAACAGTGACAACAGAGTAGCAAGACCCCAGGCTGCAGAAAGTGAGAATTTGTTCAAACACAACAGCAGCAGGCACAGAAAAAAAAATTAAGCTTCTTACCTTCAGAAGGCTTCAGGTACACAGGGAACGCCCAAGAAATACCCTTACCTCCACTGCCAACCCTTAAATGAGGTCTAGGAAGGGGTGGATCCTGGCTCCACCCCTTCTGGTCACTTGGGTTCATTGCAGGCACCTGAGCTCCCCTGGGCTGGCCCTGCCTTCCCACCAGGTGCACAATCACTGGTTCAGGCAGTGACTTAGCATTTCCACTACAAACATCTTCAATAGTACTTTGGCTGCATGGAGTAGGAAAGGCACTTTAAAAAGCGTAGCCTTTGGCAAGGAGCTGATTTCTTTCAGCATACTCTTAAGCCTGTTCTTAAAGTTGTAGTCAGGTGAATATCCCCATAAGCTAAGCACTATGCTACTGAGATATCCTGAATCAAAGCTAAGATAACAGAGAAACAAATGCTGTGGGTCTAGAAGTCATGATGCCTCATTGCTACAATCAATTTAATTACTATGTTAATTTCTGCTCTGTTTGGAAGAGAAAGCTAAGCTGGCAGACTCATTATTTAAACTGGAATTTCTATGTACCGTGAAAGAAATATCTTAAGATCTTCCTAGCATTGTTAGGAGGTATGGCAGCCAGTATCAAGTAAGCATAAGGACGTATAACCTCTAGGCATGGTGTTGTTTAAGAAAGCTTAAAATCTGAGCAGTTTAACCCCGAAAATGAGAGTAGCATTTGTGTTCATTTTTTTCTTTCTTCTTTTATTAGTAAATAGTAGAACAGAAAGTTTGCTCGTATAATCTGCATTCTAAAATCACTTCGTGAGGGACACAGCAGCCACAGACTTCAATGCACTGTTTCTGTGAGCATCACAAGCACAAATGGCCCACAACAAAACAGTTTTGATAACTTTTAAACAAGCTGCATGGTCAAGTGATAACTGGCTAATTTTCATAGATCTAAACTCAAGCTACATGTGTAGCACTATTCTATTTAAGCCTGCAAAGAACTTAAATATCTCCTTGGCTTTTAAATACACAAACTCTTTGTGCTTTCAGTGCCCATTCTTCATCTGAAGAAATGTCTGCTTAAAGGTGGACCGGCTTTATCTGCATATGCAAGCAGTCATGTTATGGGCAGTAGGCTCTTGGTATTATATCTGTGCATTCATGCGTGCCTGTCTGCCTGCTACCAAGATAGTGCTGGTCTTCTATAAGGGCCTACCTGAGACTCTGATGAGAGGAAAGAGGTATCTTCAGATCTGATATTAATAGGGAGTTGTTTGTAACTTCACACTATTCCATTCTAATAGGAAGCTTCTAAAATTGCACTTGCTCTCCTGGAAAGGATTTGCACATCTCTAATAGAAAAGCTAGACTAAGATGGATGGGTCTAGGAGTGTCACATGGCCTTCCTAAGCATAAGTTATGTTACTAAATCAGCATATTGATCTGGGAACACAGTGTCCTGGAATCCTGAAAATGTCAGGCACAGTCTCAGTGCTACACTTCTTCAAAATCAAATTAATTTAGCCAGCTTACTATGGTGAGAGAAACTATGATGACAGATAAATGCAGGCAGCAGGGCATCAAGCATTCCAAGTCCCACTGCCTTTAGCTGTTTCAAACATGGACACCAGCAGGGAAGTATCTGGGTTGCCACTTCAACCTCCCTTGATGGAGACAACAACCAAGGTAGGCAATCTGCATCTTTGCTTATGTAAAATCAGGTGTTCCAGGGCCTCACAGCTCTCCATGGATCTTTGAGGATTCCCACCCTGAAGCTCTGTCAATGGGGATGAGAACTAAGATTAGATGATTACACATGACAGTACTAATCCATCTACCTTACCCACGGGGCACATTTGAGATTAAAGGCCCATATAATACATGCCCTTCTACTGTGATAGATCTATATGATTCTAGTTCTGTATATATGTTTAATCAAATATACTAATCCACAGGCACGTGGCCATGGTTGCAGAATGTGGTGCAAGCAGGAGCACTTTTAGCAAGCAGGACTCATGAGCATGAATACGTTTGCAGGTATTAGCCGTGCACATTTTGTCTGTGGAACAGTTAGATACTGGCACAAATTGCTTCAGGGGAAAATGGGACAGTTGGAAAAAATGCATTGCTAAATGGACATTTTCTTCTTTCCTAACTTGACAAAACACACAAGGCAAGCATACTTTGCACATAAGGAAAAGGGAAAATTGAAAAGTTTCAAGCCTCTACATTAGAGTGAAACTGGTCTATACCCTTGACTAAGTCGCAGCACATCCTCCCCTCACCCCACCCAACGTCACAGCTAGCTTTGGTTCCTGCACTACATGGACTACAAAACACACAGTGGCAACAGACACAGCCCCCTGCCCTGTGGCACAGGAGGAGTGGGACTGCTGGCAGGCAGCCCCACAGAGTGCAGGGCAGCTCCCTGGCAAGGAGGAAGACATAGGAGCAGAGGCCAGGGGAGAGCGGCTTCCCCAGCTTCCTGCCTCCTCCTGACCTGCAGGTTCACCTGCTCCCAGGCTTTGCTATCCTCAAGCTGGGTAACCCCCCTTCTGTGCTGAAAACTTCACTGCAGCCAACAGGTAGGCGTCCAGCTGGTTCCTACATGCTGCTACAGGAACATTTTAACTAGCCATTTTTTATTAGCAATCCTAGAGGTGATGCAGGAATCGATACCATGATCTGAGGGTCACCAGTGTAGAGACAGATACATCAGGAAGCTGCAGTCAGAGAAAGAGACAACAGGACCTTGTCTGACCTGTACCCTTTGGGGAGGAGGTGGGCAGGCTGTTATCTACGGCCAGAGAAAAATGCACAGCCACAGCTCACCGATAGCACGAGCTAGCAAAAGGTGAAAAAGAGCTGAATATGTTATCAAGACGACTACATTTTCTACACTAGATTTCAGCAGAGCAAAGCTGTACAGAGACAGCTTGGCAGCTTCCCTGTCCTGCTTCTCCAGGCAATGATGAAATAACCACCCAGACTTCCTTGCTAGCATAAACTGGAGGATTCACATTGTTCGTATTTGAAATAGGATTATGCAAAGGAGAACTGGATTGTAGGTTGTTTGATGGGGAAAGAGGAAAAGCAGTTCTTGGTCCCAGTAGCACTTGAACTCCTTTAGAATAATACAGTCAATACAGCAAAAGGTGATGCTTTCTCTGGAAAACATTGTACATGGCAAAATTCTATTTAGAATTTACAGAAACTGAGCAAAAGGGAATAGAGATCCTGGGAACATATTTGGTTCAGTAAAGAGAATGAGTAACAGGCAATAAAGCACAGCATCACGTGGAGCACGAATAACTGTGCCCGCTGCAGCTAATACAAAGCAGCTCCCCCACATGCCAGATATCCCTTTCCATTTGTCCCTCTTGCCCTGCAGAAACTCTTTGTGGCTTTGCTAAACATAGACAGCTTTGACTGCACCAAAACCCAGCCTCAGTTCCAGCTCTCTGCTTCATATTTCTTACTGAAGCAGCAGCAGTACAGGACATCATCGGGACCCTAATGTTCATTTCCTCTCCTTTGCCCATACAGCGAAATGACCTGGACTCCCCTCTGTTTCTGCTCCATGTGACGTTTCCTTACATCTCCCCCAGCTAGGGGAAGACAAATCCCTCCGAGATGCTTCAGCTCTGCCATTGGGAACGTTCTCAGTTCTGGCTGCTCAGGCACACAAAGATGTTCAAGAATATCATTAAATCAGAGCTAATCAGATGGCTCCCTGATCATCTCAAGATACTGTTCAGGCTTCTTCACTTAAAACCTTGCATAGATTTGGCTTAATCTCTTTCACAATTCTTTCCTTTCTGATTCCTCTACTTATCTAATATTGCTTTTTCTTTGTCATTTCCCATGCCCTTCTGGCAGAGCCTTCCTACAAGTTTTCACCTCATCTCACCATTGATTTTCAAGCCTTGTCTGAGGATGCATTCCTTTTCTCCTCTGTGTCTTAATTTCTCTCCTTGAAAAGCAAGATCTATTTCAGCTCTGCTGCCTCTGTCGAGACAAGGAACAAGGCAAGCATGCTACAGTCACACTTGCGTCCTAGCCATAGAGGGCACTGCTTACAGGATAAATTGAGATGCTGCAATACCATCACTCTCTTCTGAAGCTTTATATGCTCCTCAGGTGGTCTTGTGCTGGACCTTCCACGAAAGTCAGGATTTTACAAATGCAGGAAGGTTGTTGTTGATGCTGCACTGCTTAAGTCTCACACTGAATACGGTAAATCATTACCATTCCTTATTCCCAATTATTTTCCCTCCTATAATGCATAGAGTAAGCAGATATTAGCATAAAAACACAGAACCTGCAGGCCTGTATTTAGTATTTCTTATTTTTCACACCCTTTCCTCCGCACACGCGTTTGCACACTGAACCTCTTTTGTAGGCAGCCATGGATTTCTATCACCTGAGGATCAGAGTGCTGTGCATCCATCAAGAAGCATAAAATATTCACAGGAAGAGACTACAAGAGGAGGAAGAGGTCCAGAATGCACATGTCAGAGGCACAGATGTAACAGAAAAAAAAAGTTCTGCAGATGACAATAAAAACTTACTCCATGGCAAGAACTGTGCTTTTTTCCACGGCTGCTGCAGATTTCATGGAACTGGAGAAATCCACTCAATTTTAGAAATCCCAAGAAATTTATCTTTTTACCTGAATTCACACAGAATTAGAATTCTTCCATAAGAGCTCCCACAAAACTGGGCTATATCCCTTGCAGATCCCATGAAATTATGTAGAATACTGCCATTTCTTCTAGCCTAGTATCTCACTGCACGTCTCAAAACCACAACTGCTGCACTTTCACAAAAAGATTATGGAAAAATATAACAGGAATGAAAATACTCTCCTACTGGAGAGAAACTAAAAGCCCTCAAATGTGTTAAAATTATAGAAACGTTTGATTTATATACAGTCAATTGCTACTAGTTCGGTAGTAAGGTTGACTAAACATTCTTCATTTGACTATGGAGAAACTGATATTATGAAAACACATAGCAGAATGATGACGTACTGAAGTTTGTAATGAGGCCCTCTACTTGACTTTTCTAGGAAAACAGGAAGGGATGAGGTTATCACTCTGGTACCTGAACAGCAGTAGAACTGCAAAAGAGAAAGTGCAACCAGGAACATCTTGAGGAAGTAAATGGCAATGTGATCAATTCATTCTTTAGACAGGCTATTTGTTAAAATTAATTCTCACGTCTAATAAAGAGGAGCGGGTTCCATGGTACAAGTATTCTTAATCCTCTTACAGTGACTGCTGAGTCATTTGTTCTGGTTAGTTGAAATAAATAAATAAATAAATAAAATAAAAATCAATATATCAACTCCAACCCAGCCTTGGTCAGCAGACATCCCAAATCACAGCACGCTACATGTCCCATTATTGCAGTTCTTAGTTTTATGCAGGGCACTCATAAGCAAGAGTCCTGCCCGAGTCAGAAGCAGAAATTCAGGCTGTTTCTCTAGTCTCCAGTTACGCCTCAGTTCAGAACCAACACAACCATAGCTGACAGCAGGACTAAACCCAGGCAGTTGGCCTAAAGTCAGACCTCACAGAAGGCAGAAATAAATAATTAAGGAGAGCTGTGAGTGCCTCTGAGAAACTTCTAAAGGACACAGACCCTGGTTCAGAGAAGGAACAGAATATGTAGCAGCAGGAAGATAATGGCTTAAAAAGAGCTGATTTAAATGCCCTTAAATAAATTAAAGGTCTTCAAATTGACTGGGGACAATGAATTCCAACCCGAGATTCTTAAATAGCCACTCATGCAATCTCTGAATCACCGGACAGTCACTTCTGAGAGTGCTGGTGGTGGATATGAGGTGCCCAAAGGCTGGAGGGGAGCAAACAAGACTCTGCTCAGCAAGGGGGGGAAAGCAGAGCTGAGGACTTAGCAGCCAGTCAATTTGTTTTCAATCCTCAGAAAAAACACCAGAACAAGTAATCAAACTATTTGTAAGCGCCTAGAAGATAACACTGAAATGAATAGCTGCTAGTATGGATTTGTGGAGAATAAATCCTGTCAAATCAATTTAATTTCCTTCTGCCATAGGGCAGCAGGCCTCGTGGACAGAAGCAAAGCAAGAGATGTCTCATTTCCTGATTTAGTCAAGCTTTTGGGGCTGTCTCCTATGCACACCGACAAAACGCAGCCAGAATGAAACAGTTGCAAGACAGATACAAAGTGGCTGAACACGCAGAGAAAGTTACCATTTGCCCACAGCCAAAGCAAGCCACCTGGGGGAAGATAGAAAATTGCTGTGGATATGATTCTGTTTGGTATTTTCATGAATCATCTAGCCCTGTTAACGCACTGTTCTTACACTTAGTGCGCTTACAGACTACACAAATGCAGTGCTCAGGGCAGCTGCAAGTAAGGAGGCTCCCAGTTTGCAAAGATGCTGACAAATCACAGTGGTGCCAAGAAATGGCCGAAATTCAATGGGGGAAGAAAAGGGAAAGAGTGCAAGGCAGTGATGGATTTGCTGGAAAGACCCAGAAGAAAATGAGAGGACTACAAAACCCACCCAGGAGAAAAGATTTGGAGACATTGGGGTCTTTAGAGGAAAGAGTTCTTGAGAAGGCAGTGTTAAAACTTCTAAGTGTGTAGAAGGTTGTCATATCCAACGTTCTTGTAAGCTAGAAAACCCTAACATCAACGGGTTTAACTTGCAGGAAGACAGATGCAAGTCAGACTTGAGGGAAAAACGTAATAGTAAGAGTAGTGAAACACAGGAATAGAGCCTGGGAAAGCACAGGAATAGAGCCTGGGAAAGCTGAAAGTCTCTATCACCAGATGTTTTTAACAACAGCCAAGGAAAAAAAAAATCTGCCAAGAATGCCATAACTATAACCAATCCCACAGAAGGGAGATAAGTTCTTCATGCTCCTTCTAGCCCTGTTTGTCTAGATGCCAAATGTCCTCCTATGTTTCAAGGCCTCAAGCCACCAAAGCATATAAACACACAAGTAATCCCGTTGACTTCAAAGCAAGTACACACGGGTTTAAGCATACATTTAAGTAATTTGCCAGATTAGCTCCTACATGCCTAGGATTTCCAGCTTAGCCAAAGGAAGTATCTTGCAAGAGTGGCTGCTTTTGTTTAAACATCCCTAGATAGAGATCAGCATCATTTTTAAAATGTGGTTTCCTGGATTTAAGCGACAGTGTATAGAAGGAGAACATTATAGATTTGTGGTGCAGTCTTCTAAACAACTGTTGGCTAGCACGGCCCCTATAATGCAGTATCTGTGTTCACTGAAGCTGGCTTGGGGGTGGGAAGTCCAAATGAGGAAATAACACATTAAAAATGGCAGTGTTTCTACTCACACGAGCACTTCTTAGTTTTTGGAAGCCAGGCTGCATACAGACAGTTACAATATGTAGCCTCTATTACATTGAGGACACCACATTATAAACATGTACAGAAAAGTGAAAGGCTTCCTCTAACTGTCTCCCACACCTCCTTCCATATGTTATCACCAAATGTTTTGTTGTATGCTGATTTTCAGCAGATATCATCAGAATCAACCCTTACTTAGCTCACAACTTAGTAGGGTTTGCTATAGATCATTAACCACCTTGTGACTCTGTCTTTACCATATTTCTACCATATTTTCTGGGGTAGAAAATTAGTCTCACATCCAAATATCACCAGCTACCACATCACTGTGAAGGATCAAGGTGGTTTTATGCTCCATTTGTTTGACCTGCACTGGATTTGAGTCTGGAGCATGTGTAACAGAAGACTGTAGGATACTTTGGTGTGCCAGCAGCCTTACTAAGTAAGTGGCTGAGCAGGAAAACCACATTAGATGCAGCCTTTCCTTGCCCTAGCTGCGTAGGAGCTGCAGCCATTTATTTTGTCATTGATTTACACAATAAATCCTTCTATAAAGATTAGGTGCACACATTATAAGCACCTGAAATTATATATACCCCCATCTATCTCCGAGCCTGAGAGAACTTACATCCCCTAGCAACAACACATCCCCTCCTAAGCAAACACCTGATTAAAGACAAGGCATTTGTCAGAGCCCTGGAGCCCTGTGCAAACCAGCTCTGGTGGACTATCAGGAGGTATGGACTTCACAGAATGGGATCCTACAAATACACAGAGCACACAAGGATTAACTCCAACACCACTAGCATGATGAGCACCAACCAAGGCGTGGTGCCAATTTGTAAGTTTCACACAGCCAGAAACACGTCACATAAAGCCCTAAGGAGAAAGCATACAGTCTGGAGCCACGCCTGAAAACAGAAAGACAGCCATCAAGGTTACCAAACTGCTGCTCTCAGGTATAGAGAAAAACCCAATAAAAAATAAAAAAATCAACGCATTTCTGAAGTTTTCTTCAGGCACGGGTCAGCACAAGTTTCCCAGGAAACCAGGAATTCTCACAAAGGTGGGAAGAAGCTCGCCTGCAGTGAACAGCAGCTGACCCACACACAAATGGAGAGCCAAGGAATGGGAAGCAAAGATAAACCCCTGTCTGTGGCCAGCTGTGGGCCTGCTCCCCACTCTGCCCTTTACCTGGGCTGCCTGCAGCTTCTACTCGGCTGCTTGCCCCCCAGCAGGGAGAAAAGCCCCTTCAACTCCTCTTTGTCTTCAAGGCCAGCTGAAAATACTGCCTGCGAGAATAGCTGCCCCAGAACTATGCCTGCTGCCATTCACCTCTTGTTTTTAGAGAGCCAGTGAGGGCTTCAAGTCAATAGCCTGCTTTGTGCTCGTGACCCGACATGGCAATTCTTTGTTTACTTCTACAAATGATTAATTTCAAGGCATCTAAGAGTTTGCTATTCCTTCTGGAGTGAGGCCCTTTTAACATATTTTATTATTATGCCTTATAGTCAAGATACAGAACCAGAATAGCCCACAGTTACCATTTAAAACCAGTGATACTTCACACTGCACACAGCTCATAGAATCTCCCGATCTATCAATCCAAATGATGTTTAAAAGCCTGAATGGCAAGAGGCTGCCTGCTTGAGGCTGCTGACACACAGAGTCCCTGTATAAATCATAATATCACTGAAGTCACGAAAACTGCGAATTTTGGTGTCAGCTGTGAAAATATTCCATCTGGTTTCTGTCTTGTAGAAAAAAATGCTTAAAATATGTCTAAGTACAGGAAGTTTATTTTTGCTTCATCAGCGCAGCAGAAGTAAGCAGGGTAAGACCAGCAAATAGTGCCTCAGAGCCCTGCCGTTGCTCCAGGTGCCTGCAATGTTTCCAAAAGAGCATTTCTGGTTTCATTCAGACAACCAACTGCACCGCTATTTAATTTCATGCCCTTATTGCAGGCTGAGCAATCCACCAAATGAATTTGTAGCAGTTTCTCTTGAGAATATAACAAAAGCAACCATCAGTCCTGTACCATCAATTACCTTAAGCTGACTTTGACAACATACTGGGGGGGAGGACAACACATCTGCATCTAAATAAAGGTGCACATATTTTCCTCCCCCACTAAACCGTGTAGCTTCCCTGGGTCATGCTGAGTGAAAAGGAATTGTCCAGGGCCGAATCTACAAAGGTTGCTCTGAAAGTAATGCCTCCTAATTGTTTCCACGGGAACTACAAGCAATACAAAGAGCACAATAACACTGCTTGACAGAGCAAATTCTCAGCTCCAAAACACCTTTTTTCAACAACGACACCATCATTAGATCTGCATTTTTGTCAACAATGAACAGAATCCTGCATGCTGCACTCACGGCAATCTGCACCAGCACAGATGACACATTATCTCAACTCTTCCTATGTAATGTAGCTCTTGACAGGGACTGATTCTCTGCTTTCACTTTATTTCTCTTTCTCATTTAGGTCATTTATCTATTTAATGGAAACTGTATAGAAAAATTATGATAAAAAAATTACATGAGAGATATATTACTTTTTAAATCACTATCATTACCCTGTCCCTGCCAATGCGACATTCAGGAAAGAGCCCAACATTCATTTTATTTATGCTTTTGTCATCTTCCTGAAATTCCCAACAGCTGGAATTTCTACACTCTACCAGTCAGACCTAATATAAAAAGAGACCACAGGTCGAAAAAAAAAACTGTGCTGCAAGAGAAATTCACAATTTCTGAGGACAGAACAACTAAAAACCATTTTCAAAGGAGTGTAAAAAAGACCAGTGCCCAGAGGACTGGGCGTACTTACCACCTCTCTGGATCTCCTATCTGCCAAAGCCTGTGTTCCTCCAGTCCTGGGATGAGCCAGGAGGGCCTTTCAGAGCATCTGGAGGCCTCACAGCCTCTTCTAAACCAAATACCTGCAAGAAGACCAAAGGACCATGGGACTGATTTTGTAATTTTACAAAGAATAGAATGGTGTAAGTAAGCCTTGGCAGTCTCAGGTTCCAGTATCAGAGCAAGCCCTTTAACATGAAGCAAAAACTCCCTGTTTCAGTCAGAGAGACCACCCACAGGAAAAGCTCATGTTCACAGGTTTTAATCCACAGGGTTGAGGTGTTGCTGCTGCAGCCTGTTTCAGCAGCTAGCTCTCCTGTTTCCAATCCCCCTCTATTTGGCTGGTGTGCACACACTTCCACCCAGCCCAGTGGGCACTCTGTTCTCCAGCAGAGGTGAAGAGGTGTTGAAGCAGGCAGCACCCTTTCCCCCCACACACACCCAAAATTCATACTGTCTGCATGAGGAACAAGGAGAAAGAGGCCTTTAAAAAATAGTGGGGAACTGCCATGGTGATTTCAAGATGAAGCAAGCAATAGCTATTTCTGATTGTGTTAACCCAGCCGTAATTATGTAATTATCCACAAAAATTTAGTCAGAGTTTTGCATATCTAAATCATTAACTTTAACAATTGACAGGCTGCTTTGATTAGTATTTTCACAGACTAGCATAGCATACATTTGTCAGCTTTCCTATGATTACTTGTAATTTGGAATTTGTTTATGCAAAATGTTTTTATTGCTTGTTTGGGGGGGAGGGAAGGAAAGGAGGGCAGAGCAGACATGTTTATCCTGTCAGGAGCATCCTACAGAACTTACCAGCGTTGCTGCAAACGTATTTTTGCTGTTTTAGTGTTTCAATGTCATTAATTTGGTGAACTGACACAGTAAACATAAGCTTGTATTTGTTAACGGGAAGAAGAATCATGGATGAGCTCCACCTGCCATGTGAAATCTTTGATTTTTAGATGAAAATTTAAGTAAATGAATTCAGAAGCACCTAGCACTTTATGTAACACCATATTTTAAGTCTATTGCTTTCCAAAAACAATACTGATGCACCATGCAATCAGTGTAAACATTTTAAAATGCTGCTTGTGTCAAATACAATACTGCCGGCTCAGCCTTTTCATTCTACGCTGTAATCGATATCATAATTTAAGGTGCAGTTTATTAAGCTAAGCAATAATAAATGATCCCATCCTGCACCTGCTAGCAGGTCAGTTTCTGTGCTAAGCTCTCTGGAAGAAAAACCTGAGAGCTACACGATTTGTTCTTCACAAGGCAAATCCTAATGGAACAGAACTGTGTTGACATGAGGTACCGCACTGACTCTGTCCTGTGGTGTGGAGATTCCTGAGTTACCAGGTGGAGGTGAAGTGCCTCAAGGGTATTCATTTTCCTTCTGCTTCCCTATTAAAAACCACATGGACAAAATGCATCTTAAAATAATGCAAGCACTACCTCTAGACACTTGTACTCTGTTAGTATACCCGTTTTTCTGCGGCTGGTGGAATGCTGAGTTCATTAACATTCACCTGACCTCTGAGAAGAGCAAAGAAAGCATGCTTTGACTTCAAAACCAATGACAGACTGTGAGTTGTGATTTCATCTGCCCCATGGCAGCTGCAGTTTGGTAACTGCAGTTAGAACTTGCTTGTTTCCTTCATGGTTCTCAGGGCTCCTTGTAACGGGCACAGCATAAACGCAGAGGAGACGCAGATACCACGTTTACCTAATAGCCTCACCTAGTTAGGCCTCAGTTTTCTCCATCAGAAGAGGAGTTTTACTTCAGAGATTCATTAACAATTAATGTGAAAGGCACATTTAGATGGGTAAGATTTTTATTCTTTTTAAATCCTAAATCCTTTCATGTATGTACAAGTAAATACCATACTCTCATTAGTAGATTATCTGAACTCCATTATTCAGCACTCAGGTATCTGAGCCTTGGTTTAAAATCTTACTTCCTAGGTACAGCTGACTGCTGGCATATTCACTGCATCAGCACTCCAAAGGCTGGCTCGCTGCTTGGAATTCATGGGGAGCAGCCCCGTCTGTCTTTGTAGGAATTTTGGCTGCATGACTGAGTACATGAAAATCAGGGAAGCCAGAAGAAAAGAATGATCTGTTACCTGAGTTTCTTTGCCATTTGAAATCCACTGAAAGAGAGCCATCTTTGTAGCACAAGCTGTTGGCAACTCCTCTCTCCAGAGCACATCATCAGTCCCAAGCTTGCAGTCTTTTATTCTTTTAATTTTAATTGGTAGCTCCTGCCTAGAAACCAGTTGGGAATTGAATTGCTTGTGCTTTCCCCATGCTCTGGAGCAATTGCCTGTATATTCAGCTTGCCTCCAAGCAGTTGCCAGCCTGCTCCTCGTGCTTCCTAGTAAATGCCAGTAATCTGTGCGCTGGTGTGTAAAACTTACAGTACTTGATTACGTCAGGAAAGAGAACAGCACAAAATACAGCATGTGCTGCTATTTTCACCTTAGCATATGATCTGTTTTCCAGCCTTTAGCCACAGCACTGTGAGCAGCTCAGCTGGAGGAGGGGCAGAGAACCCTTAGCCCTGGATTTGCACAAGTTTACGGGTGGCCCAAGGGGTGTCCTGGAGTTCTTGTCCCACCCACCTTATATCTTGTCTGCCCATCCTACTAGTGCTGACATTATGGTAGCTTCGCACTAGCACCATCCATACAACAGGATTAACATCTTCCAAAGGCTTGTTTGCTGCACATCCATGGTTTCCTTGTGAAGCTGAATAGTCTCAGGTTCTGCTCACCCCAAAAGCTCTTCTCCTTTATCCAGTGAAAGGCAGAATTAGGCTAGGTTGGTTGGCCGGAGCAAACAGAAGCCATTAATTAAAAAGCTCATCTCCCCCTTCTAGAGCCACATGAGCTCCTTTTCCAGCTTTTTTTTCTCCTCTGCAGAAGTGGGATGAGCTAGCACAAGAGAGAAACAGGTGTAGAAGAGAAGGGTAGGGAACCAGAGACGTATAATAATGTTCTCTCCATCAGCACAGCTCTCCAAGCAAATGAGACAAAGACAGCAGTGACTTACTTCGTCCAACAGACCGATGGAGGGAAGGAAGTGCTACTTTCCAAATCATCAAATCCTAAACAGAACCCTTGCCAAAGTAAAGCCCTCATTACACATCACACTAGGCTAAGCTTAAAGGCCAGCCAAGCCATAGAGAACAAACAGGTATTTCTAACATCTGTTATCAGGACCTGCAGTTGTTCACAGAAACCAAAGTAAACTAGATTGGATAAGTTCAGAGACTGATCACCAGATATGAGTCTGTGAGTTAAGGGCCTTTCCATCCCTCAACAGAGAATCATCCACAGCTGTCCAGTGTTTTCTCCAGGTCATGGGGATACATTTGTATTCTTCTCAGTGCTTTGCATTCTTTTTGGTAACATCAGCCCTCTCCTTCCCTACCTGTTATGTTTTAAGGAAACCACTTCACCAGCTATATCCTTCACTATCAGTTCCTTCACCTCAGCTGTCTCCCGACCCATCACCAACACAATATCCGTGCCATTAGTGTTCCTGTAATGCAGCTGTGCTTTGATCTGTGGTAAGCTCCACACTGCCTGACTTCACTCAGGTCAAGAGACGTCTGTTTTGAACTCTCTTCCATTCCCTTGCTGCCCACAGCAATTCTGTGGTTTAACCTGGCATCAGGTCAGAGCCACACAGCCACGCACTCACTCCCCCACAAGTGGCATGAAGGAGAGAACTGGAAACCAAAAGAACTCATGAGCTGAGATAAAAATTATTTACTAAGACAGAAGCGGAAAATGAAAACAAATATGCAATGATAGCAATGCACATAACTGCAATACAGCGACGCACAGCAACAATACACCTGCCTGCCAACCCATGCCCCACCAGCAACACAAGGACTCACTGCTGCCAAGCGATGCCCAGCAACTCCCCAACAGCAACCAGGCCCTGGTACACAGCAGGCTTACTTTAGTGTCAGTACTGTACAAAGGAGATCACAACCAAATCCTTCACTCTTCACTGAACAACAGTGCAGTCCCCTGAAGGGGCGGACATGAGTCATGTGAGTTACAGGTGCTTCACTTCCAGATTTCTCCCTTTTGCAGTGTGAAGCTGCTTTCCCTGCTTTACAGAGCTTGCTGCCCCCACGCACTCACCAGGATGAGACTCCACTCATTTCCCCTTGCTTCATCCCCCACTGCTCACAGACAGTGAGCATCTGGCATTTCTCTAGGTGCGCAGCCACAACATTCCTGCTCCTCACTCCCCAAGACAGGAGTACACGGCTTGCTGAGGACAGGGGCTCGTACAGAAACAGACTTACTCTCTTTCACCCACCTGCTTAGCCAAGCTGAGAACAGGGCTGACTGTCCTGTTAAGCTTAATTCTGTCATGACTGGGACAACCTCATGATAAATTACAAGCTTTCTTTCCCCTTTTTTTTTTTTTTTGTGTGTGGTAATGCAACTAAAATAATTTAAATTAAGTAACCATTTCAGCCTTCTTTTTTAAAGGAATGTATTTATCAAATTTCTTACTCCCATTCCTCCATGTTCCAACCCCAAATTCTTGTTCAATTACACTACAGTGGAGTTAAAAAGGTAAAGCAAGACATTCTTCACAAAGAGTCCTGAGATGTTCAAGTGGCGTACAAAACATCATTCTCACAGTAATGCTGTTCACCAGCTGCCCTGCTAGTTTCCATCAGTGGTAGCGCTGGGATTCATCTACAGGAATATCTGACCTCTAAATGAGGGCATATGCCCACTTCTGTGTGAAACATACACTGTATCCTATGAGCAAAGTAAGTACATTAAACTCAGAAGCAGAGGCACGTCATAGCTGGAGCTCCCAAACAGCCCAGGGCTTAGCTGGGTCCTGCTGCCATCAAGTGAAGCAGGGCTTGGCTATGAACCCTTCCTCCTAAGAACCAGAGCCAAAAATTTCCATTTCTAACACACTGACAGATCCCTCTCCCTCTTCTCTTCCAGACATTTAAAAGGGACAGTACTTTCTCTCCCATGAAACACAGGAAAGTAGGATCTGTCTTTTCTTGCCAGCAGAAAAAGTGAGGATTGTCAAGACACCCAAATCTTATAGTCCGACTTGTACTATGGGGTAGGGTTTACTTGGGTGGCTGCAGCTGTGCTGCATAATACCCACATGAAAAGGAACCAGTAATCCCAGACAAACCACATTGTTTGACATAAAACTGCATACATCACTCCTGAATGACATGGCAGCCCAAGAAGTGGAGCCCCAGATCCTTCCATCATGACCCAAATGGATACTAACTTACCCTCTTCGCACCTGCTGGGAGTTACATGCCTCTGGGCTTAGCAGAGGTCACAGAACGTGACTCATCAGCATTAGCTGAACCCAGTACGGGACCGCGGCAGCAGCGTTTGCAATGTTGTTCAAATGTTTCCTGGCTGACAGTGCCCTTCATTTACAGTTAACGATAATGTGACAGCCTGTTCTCCTGGTGTTCCGTCTAACCACACACAAAATCCTGCACATGCCTCGGTCTGGAATCCTGTTTTTATCAGAACAGACGTGCGCTGAGGCTTTAACCAGCAGCTGAGACGGGGTTTTAGCGTGAGATTTCCAAACCTGTCTCAGGTATTTAGAAGCATAAATTGCAGTGAAACACTAATTGAACTGCGCTTCTAAATCCCCCAGGTGCTACTGGAAATCTCTTCCCTAATAACTTGGAATCTCCTAAAGAAGAAACCTCTCCGAACTCAGATGGGTATGCAGATCCAAGGGTTAAGATTTTGAAAATCGCTCCGTACTGGCTTAACTCCCATCGACTTCAGTGGGAGCAGAGTTAAGTTGACACTGAGCCTTTCTGAAAATTCCCCTCCAGGTGTGTTTTCTCCATCTGGATTTGAATAATCTGTTAACTGCTGAGGCTGCTTTTCCATTTATCAGTATGAAAAATTTAACGGGAGTTTTTCCCTTAACTTTTGATAAAATGAGACTCAAAATACAGTAGCGTATCGTCACAATAACTCTATCTGCTACATCTACAGAAGGAACTACGTTTATTTGCTGTATGTTTACTATTATTATTTGTATTTGGCAGAAGATGGGAACTGAAGGCACAGACATTATTGTGGGAGGTGCTGTGCAGTCTGTTAAAATATTTGCACGACACACAGGCAAGCTGTCTAACTTAAAACTAATAGTCAGGCTCTGGAGTAACCCACGAATCATAATGAATATCCCCAGTAGGTGTAATTATACAGCAGCTTTTCACTTACTACTTCACCTCCTTGCAGACACTGTCAGGAGACAGGGATTTCCTTCAACTCCCTTGAATGCTTTAGTTTACCTTTTAGATTAGTCCTACTTAGAAGAGTGAGGAAAGATATTTTTAAATGTTGCCATGTCCTGCAGTTTTGCAGGCTGCATTTCACTCTCTGCGGTGGAGGAAACGCGAGCTTTTAGGGGTACAAATGGGATTCACTTTCAATTCACAAAACACATCAGGACCCAAACTTTCTTCCTGGGATGCAGGAAATAATAATACAAATAAAAGGGAATGCATAGTGAGGAGCCATCTACTTTGCAACAGCGTCACTGAGGACAGGCTGTCCATGCCCCAGATTCCTTGTGAGAAAAAACAGCAGCACTAATACCACCCGCAAACAACATGATAACCACAGCTTTGTTCCCACCAGAGATACGACAGCAGAATCCTGTAAGAGAAGTCATCTGATATGTCAGCTCATTAGATTAGTCAGAACGGGTGAATGGGGAAGAGGAATATACCATTGTAACGTACGTTAATTAACAAACGCTATAAGAGAGGCATTTAAATGTATGAAAATGAATATTAATGAGATTAAAACACCTAATTATCGTGCATCTAATGGTATTATCCAGAGCATCCAACAGAAAATGCCTAATTGTCATGCATCTAAGGCAACAGAGCAAATCTTCAGACACAAAGATTCAGTGTATATATAGATTGCATTATGACTTCAGTTAAAGGCATCGCAAAATATCTGCAGTGAAACTTGAATCTGTAAGGTACACTTGGTTTTGATGGTTGTTTCTAAGTTCGATTTATCTAAAACGTTAGATATTGCAAATTCCTGATATCACTGCCACACTTGAAAATTACATGTTTCCTTCTCTCCTTGTTCCTGAAACATTCCACCGAAGTGTTCCCCATTTCTGCACGCATACCTTTATTTTGTAAAAGTATCATCAGAAACAGTGGGCCACAAAACAGCTCGGAATGAAGTTCTGAGGAATTTTTCATGACATTGCATGAAGCAAAATTCAGTCTGCATGAAATTTCTTCCTGCACAGAGGGCTACCGGAAGAGAATCCTGAGCTAAAAATAGTATGGATTCCTGGAATTAAAGGCTGCCTCGTAATACATATGCATTAGGAAGCTGAAATAAAATTATATGGGCCACTTGAATTCTATTATTTCCTCATTACTCAGCGGTCGGCTTTACAACCTTAATGTTCCTTTAATGTACATTTTTCAAGATTTTTTAAATGCAACTGCAGATAGAGAGCCAATCTCTTGACTCTAGCTAGAAGGACTGAGGCAGTTTTGGTTTACAGAGGAATTCCAGAGCAGCCCAGCCACGCGCACATTCCCTCTTCAAGGCTTAAGGGTGTATGCCAGGGACGTGTCTAGGAAAGGTTATAATTTAATGACTGCTCTCTACGTGGTATTTGCAGTCCCAACATGACTAATATCATTCACACATACAATCAATGAAGTCGTAATCCTGCCATCAAAGCAATTAACAAAAATAGAGCACATTAGCTTAGTACTGGAGCCAGAATTGATTCCTGAAAGACAGCTTTCTCCTCTCTCAAATCTGAGTTACCAATTTGTATATAAGCTCCAAAGTGACAAGCACTTTAGATATACCTTGACATATATATTTACTGTAGCTCAAAATTACTTAGAATTTTATAAAATTTTTATATCTTATCCAACCTTCTGACTTTCTTGTAAGAATGTGATATGGAACAGTGAGAAGAACACTCACAAAACAGGGAATTTACCTTATTCACTACGTTTTTCATCCTATCAGAGAAAGAAATTATGTTCATTTGTATGATTTACTTACAATAAATCCTTGCTGCCAAGTATTTGCCATCCATATTGCTGTAGCTGCATCCTAACTCTACTAATAACTCCAACAATGTATTTGGTACTGAATCCCACTTTAACGCACTGCTTTGGAACATCCAGATTTTGTGATGCTCCCATTCAAAGATAGGTGCTGCTCACCTCAACACTTAGCAAGTGAAGGAGAAGCAGGAGAGTATTTTACATCACTGCATATGCCAAGGTTCTCAGAGGGATTTCCCAACCCTACACCTACAAACCAGCAGAGCACTTCTAATACCACAATTAGCAGAAGGCAGAACCAATCCGGCAGCAGCATTTTGCAATGGTATCTGTAACTGCAAAAAAGAGTCTCCCTGCAGTTGTGTGCCCTTGAGTTAACTGCCTTTGAGTTAGGAGTATTAGAGGGGGAACAGCCATGCTGTAATGTCACAGGTAAGCTGTACAGGGGGGTCATACTAGCAGCTGCTGCATAGCAGTAACTCATTTTTGCCTATACTCTCCAAGCATGAAGACAACTTCAGAAAAAGGCACCAATGCACTTCACTTAAGCCAACTCAAGTTAAAAATTTGAATTAAAGTGCATTTGCCTGCAAATAGCTCCACTTCTCATTATTTTTCTCTCTTCTGTCTGTTTCAATTTACAGCAATAAATTGTACTAATATGGGTTGTGGAGTCTCCCAGTGCACTCTACAATGAAGGCACGTCCTTTGAAAAACAAGAGCAAATCCTTCCACCTAATGGACTGTAACATCTGTATACTGAGTGGGACAGAGATAGCTGCCCTTGAAAGGATGAGCAACAACACCAACATTGCCAAAACTGAAATGGCAATGTCCAGGGAAAACTGTTTCAGAAATGGGAAACAGTCCAACACAGTCGTTAGCATCTCAACCTGAAAGGAAGCCTGTCAGTCACAAGCTGAGGTAGCCCAGATATTACAAAAGATGCTTGGACTCCAAAAGAAAACAAAGAACCACAAAAAAACCATAAATTATATATATATATATTTTTTTTTCTATAGAAATAAATATGATCTGACAAAAATATAAATAGATATTTTAAATGCCTAATTCTCAAAAAAAATTGTTAGCCCCCAACCCACTTCTCAAATGGTTTACACAGTCAATATTAAACTGCTGTGCAGAAGAGCTGAAGATACTGATAGCCGGTAATGCAAACGAGATTACAGTTAATTGTTAACATCTCCTGGGCTACACTTCCTATGTCCCCGCACAGATGATGAATAAAATTATTTACCTATTCAAGTAATGAGAGCTCTGCATTTTGATATCCACACACACTGTAACACAGACCTCCTCTGAGATCCCTACCTGTAATTAGGAACAGATGTAGGATCTTGTTCCTGAATTGCTAAAAACAAATTTCAGCCCTCCAATGATATATGACTTAGTGGCACAGCTCATGGTAAGAATGCTTCTACCAAAGGATCCTCCTCGGGGCACCGGACCTCATCAGCCACCCTTGGCACAAGATCCCCGGCCCAGGGCCACCCCACGTATTTCCCATTGCTTTTCCATTGCTGATGTGGGACACTTGCTAAAACACCCACAGGTGAAAAGGCAATTGTAGAGCAGGAAAGTGACAAGCAGCATTTACCTGGCTTCATCTCTGACAAAGAAAACGATAGGTCTGTTCATTCAAACCCTCAGCAATTCCGTAACACATACAGACTTCTCCATGGCGTAGTCATTTAAAATTAAGCATACACAACATTATATGCTTCCAGCAACAACTCTCACAGCTCAGCACATGCAGCTGGGGAATATTCTTCAAATTATAACACGGGGGAAACTCATGACGACGTTCATTTTATTCTCCAAATGTCATGCTACCACAGGAAAACATGTCTACTGCAAGCAGCCAAGTTTCTTTTCATCAGCTATTTTAACAGCTGGTTGAAATAATCCAGGAGGAATATGACCACTCATTTTCTTGCTCTGGCATGTGGGTACCAATCCCAAAGTCTGGCAGAGAAGATTGAAAGCTCTGGAGAATCTGCTGTCTAAAGATGCGCCTGGTCAGGTGGCTTGCTTGGGCTACCCTACATGTCCCAGCTCCATGGCAAATCCCACCAGCAACAGCAAGGCACTGAGGATGCATGGCAGGCACAACACATTTACAGCAGCAGACCTAAAGAGGTTCAAAGGAGAGGAAGGGGGCAAATGAAGCTGCCTGCTTTCATATTCCTTCTTGATCACTAAACATCCCTCTCTTGATTTGCACTGATTGGGCAGAGTTTATAATCCCCACTGGCTCCCAGCTTAGGTGATTAATATGATGCCTTGCGAAAAAAAAGTTGCAGAATAGCTGCAACCCCTCAGGCCTGCAGAAGACAGACAGAAATTTGTATTTACCGAGGTCATCTCAGTACAAGAAAGTTTCACTGGCCTCGTTTGCATCTGACTGAAACAATTCAAGTTAAACTGATGTGAATGCCTTCATACATCTTTATTTGAAGATGTTAAATGGGGGTTTACTTGATTTCAAAGCTAATCTACATCTAAAAGAAGTGGCCAGATGAAATAAGACTGCCCACAACACATTTTGCATTGGTTTAACTAAGCAGGTTTATCAGTCATCTCAGAGCAACTCCCTCATGTATACAAGGTCTGGAAATACATTTACTCTCCAGCATTACTCTGCTTCAAGCCAGGAGAATTTGCAGCTGGAAGGGGCTCAGGGGAACTGCAATGACTAGAAATAAAAGGATTGTGGAGGGAATCAGTGCTGGTGTGCTCATGGGCCCTCCATGGACATTGCCTAAATTAGAGTAATTAATATGGGGGAATGTGTCTGTGTTCCTTAGTAGTTTATAAATGTTACAAAAAGAGAAACGTTTTATATGTCCCCTGATGGATTTTAAATGCTAATAAATGATGTGCAAGGAGGTATTTTACATCTCTCCATTTAACAGTGAGCTGACAGCTGCAATTACAGGCCAGTCTCTTGCCTAGCAATTCTTACAGGAACCTGAGGTGTAAATGGACTAGCTTTCTTCCAGAATAACAAAGTGCATCAGGATGCTGTCTCAGCATTACAACACCCAAACAAAAGCCAAGGTGAGACATATTTGACACCCTAGAAACTCCCTTTCACTTGCCAGACACTGCTTCCTCTGTCAGCGAAGACCCACACCTTCTTTTCCTGTGGCAGCCCTTCATATCACAGGAATGGGAGAATTAATGGAGCAAACAGTTACTTGCCATGGTGCTCCTCTGCTGTGCGCCAGAAAAAGACCAGGCACATCCAGGGCAGCAAAGGAAAAAAGTGGTATTGCATCTGTTACCACATGCTCTTTCAACTGGTTTTTGGTCAGAAACCTACTAACTGAATCACTGCAGCATTCTCTCTGGTCTCAGGTTTATTCACAGCACTCGGAGGTCTGTGACAGCACACCTATCTCCACCAGCACAGACAGCCAAGGACAGGCATGCCTATCCCTTTAAAAAGCAGCAAAGTGACTGCTCAATAATGTCTGCCCAGCAGAAAGCCCCACAAGCTTTCAGTATGCCCTAGCTACTGCCCTTCCCATGTCCTCTGCCCAATCCTCACCAGTAGAACAGAGCCTCTGTTTTAGAGCACTATTTTAGTGGGTATGTTTCAGGTTGCAACCTGTGTGACAAAGTAGCAACAGAGGAATCAGTGCTCACAACACTGTATTCCTGCTCGTCTTGTTACTGTGCACATCCATTAGCCGTGTAAACTGCTGAGGTACTGCCCAATGCAGTATACAGCTGGTTTAAGGCACTTATTTTGTTCATTCTGCATGCAGTGTTTCACTCCATGAGAACTGCACCCCATTGACAAGAAAAGGAGACTCGGAACTGAATGAAACCAAGCTGAACTGTGAGTAACACCTTGCATTTTCCCAAAGGCAAAAGAAAGTGTTTTACAATTCTATTAAACCCCCACAAGATAGGGATTGGTTGTTTCGGTTCGGTTTTTGTTTGTCACTGACAAACTCGCTTTCTTTTTATTTTAGAATGGCCTAAGAGTACAGCTTAATATACCAGATTTATTTTTAAAACTCTACACTTCCCACCACATCTTTTTTTACATGAGGGGTTGTAAAGTAATTGATTTCTTTCATCCTTGCCTTTCTGGTTTTGGACAACACTCGTGAAAAAAGGGCAAGTTCAACTATTTGAATTATAGTTGGGGTTTTTTTGTTTTATTTTGTTTTGTTTTGTTTTCAGTTATTGGTTCTAAAACTGCACTTCAGCAAAGCTAAGAAATTCTAGGTTGTAAAAGCAAGATTTGGTTTCAGATTTGGGGAAGCACTGGGTTAGCACTTTCACTGTATTGAGGCTGTATGCAATTATAAGCAAACATCATTAAACATCGTATCACTCAGACATTCTTTCTGTTCTACACAAAGATTTCTCAACTGTATTCTTAAAAATGGGTCTTATTTACTCCTTTTAATTCCAGGTCTTTAGCACAGAATCTCTGTTACTAAGTTATTGCTTTTATTCAACACCCACCTGTGGCTGGTTACGCATTTCCTCTGTTTTGCACCAGTTTACATATAAATGTTTGTAATTGTCCTTTCATTCTTCAGATCTCCACTGTTAATGATTGTGAATGGGTTCCCAGAGCTTGTGAACATCGGGGACCACGTGCTAATAACCACTTTATCCTATGTATCATGTTCAGTTCATTTTCAATGGCATATGTCAACCACCTTCATTTAAGTAAAATAGTATCGCTGTGGCTACTATGGCCATTATTTATGTTAAGGCATGACAGTAGCTTACTGTATTAGTCTATCAGGTTATTATAAATGCCAGCTAATTAAACCAAGCTAACAAAATGAGGGTAGCAGCAGCACTGACATATGGCTAGTCATATCTCTATGGAACGATAGTTATAGGTACTGAAACGTGGCTTGCCAGCTGAAAGCCACAAGGTTATGGTATAAAGCATTTCCAATGAGACATCCTATCACGGGCAGAGCCAAGTAGAAGAGGCTGTGGCACCTGCCTGCCCCTGGTTCCTTCCAAAGCCAAATCCCTCAGGTGCTGGATGTTACCCCACGCAGAACTTCCCCACCCAGTCAGCCAAGCCTCTCAGAAGCAACACTTACAGCCTCTGCTGCTTTCCTCCCCCTTATGCAAGGGGGAAATACAGTACTGTGTGTACCTCCTTGAAAGATTGCCAGTTCCTGCAGCTAGGAGATGAGGTAATATGATAAGGAAGGCCAACAGCAGTTCAACCGAGACCGCTAGATCTTCTTAGCCCTCATTATTGTGTGGACCCATCTAACCAGCTGCTGTTCTACTGCCAGCTACAGCCAATATTCAAGCCCAACAAACAGATTACAAATCCCCTCTCAGCTGCAATCTATTCTTTATGTTATACCACCTCAGTGACAATCACAGAATACACCCAAAAAGAGTCTCACTCCCGGGCAATCAAATTAAAGTCATTCCACAATGGCTTGTTTGCAGAAACATATCAACATTGTACCTGCCTTTTATCAGAAAGAATGATATTTTTCTACAGGGAAAAGTTATTTGCCACTGACTTGACTGATTTGGCAATTTCTCTGTTTATCAATATCCCACAATTCTTTCACATTTACGAAATATAGTAATAATACTTACCACCTTATGGGCTGCTGTGAGGCATAATTCTTTAGTTCTTCAGAAATGCTCAGAGATCCTCCAAAGCATCAATCTGGAAATAAAATTAGCATGATCATTAGCACATGTGCAGGATTTATTATATTCATCTCCATTCTCCAGTACACAAATGACTGCTTTTGGGGTTAGGCGTTTGCTTCTCTGTGCTTGCATGACAGCATAAAAGTCACTACATTTTAATACACCTCAGTGGTATCAGAAATCACACTACTCTTAGTGGCATTTAATTTTTTTTTCTCTAGAACAAAACCTAAGAACTTAATTTAAACATGGAAACTCCCCTAGACAAAGGAAGTCCACAGGTCCGTCAAAAACACAGAAACGGTATAAACCCCCAATATGGAAGATAGAATGAGAGAATTTATACATTCACAAAGCAGTAGTGTTAGACACTTGATGAAGGTGACCTGTGCTGTTGCTTGGACACAACTATTTCTTTCCAGAGGCTACCAAGAGAACCCACAGCAACAGTGATCACAAGGCACATCATGTAGATGCTTAGCACCAGCAAGTTAGCATAGACCCCAAAATAACAGAAATTACTAACTCAGTCCTACTTCCAACTGGACAGAGTGCCCTCACACAGCTGAATGTCTCCACATAAATGTATCCCCAAACTTTGTTCAGCCTTGGAAGTGAGAACGTTTCAATTAAGGAGCATGGAGTTCGGATTTCCATGCTTACCACAAGATTCAGTATTACCCAGAGAAAACGGCAGATGAGGGATTTTCTGGCACCCAAACAGCAGGTAGAAAGCCTGCATCCTCTGGAAGGCATTCCTCCCATCTGCAGCTTTAAACAAATTCCTTTTAATTCCTCTCTGATCCTCCAAAATGGAGGTAGCATTTTCTCTCTCTCCCTGTTTCCTGTCTGCTTAGTCTGTGAATTCTTGGGGGCTATGTCCATCTCTTCTAGGGTGTATAAACAAGGTGCTTAATGCAGATCTGAGCTGCTCTAGGCTCTAACAGAAAGTAAAACAAACACAGCAATGACATCTCAAGTGTGGCAACTGTGAATCTACATGCTGCTCACACAGACAGAGAAAAGCAGTCCACTTTCATCCCCCAAATACACAGTTTGGAGTGCAGGTCTTTGTTGAGCGGGCCTCTGAGTTTACAAGATGCCTTTCTGGGCCTCCATGTTTCTTGTCCCTCACTAAGTTCAATATGTACATTCACCACAAGGAAATCAAGAGTAGAAAGGGGGCTAATTATGCCCTGCTACTCCACAGTTTTTGCCAGAAACTTGACTCAAAACAGGTTTTTAGTCCAAGAATTGAGTTCAATTTTTTAATGCACGCTTTATGCATTTCTAGGCTGCACCTAGATTAGAATTGGATGAGCCAAAGCAAACACACATGTGCGTGCACAAACAGATAGTGCTAGGTGCCTTCTTCTGAGAGACAGAGAGCGAGTGAGTTTGCTTTCCCAGTGTTTCTGCATCTATAAGCAGGAAGGCTTGAAAACCTCGCAAAGAAAGTCTGTTCCCTTGAGAATTCTTGCCTCACTCTCTGCAGCTTCAAGAAGCAACCTCTGGCTACTGTGCATGGGAATCCCAGGATTTTGGCACAGTTTTAACACCGACATCATTAGAAACATTGATTTACTTTAATTACCACCTCGTACCCTGCACTGCCACATGCAGTCAGAATGTCAATTCTTTATCAATGTGTGCTGTTGACATGGAAACAGATCAGCTGAAATGGAAGCAAAAAGAAAAAATGTGTTACCACTCTAAGTTATACTTAGAAGCGGTAAATCTGTGTGTGCTACAACAGATTTAAATACTCAATAAACTACACAGAAGAAATAAACAACTGTTTGGGGTGACAGTCGTTTCAGTTGTTTACATCATAGACTGCATTTAGAAAAGCTCCAGTGTTACCATGGTAACCACTTTTGCTTAAACGTAGTTGTGGACGCACTTTAGGTAGGCTCTAAATTAACTGCAGATGGAGGAGCAGCACTGAGGGGAACAGCAGAAGGAGCAGGCTGCCCCCCATCAGCCCTTTCTTCTGCTCTCTGCCCTGCTGAGGGCACAGGCAGAGCAATGCACAGCACAGGCACTCTGTCGCCCCATCTACACTGTCAGTGAGGCCCTGAAGCGCGGCAGTTTTACAGATAAAATGACACGGAGCTGCTTCTTATCCCCACACAGCTCATTAACACAGCCCAGAGCCTCTTGTGCGCTCCCTCCGGTTCCCGGCTGGGTGGCACTGAGAAGAGGGGCCTGCAGCGTGCCTTCAGTTCTCCTCTTTGGGACCTCTCCCCCCAAGAGAGCAGAGCTGCAGGAAAGTGGATGTGCTGCACACACCTTCTGCCAAAACCTGTGCCTTGGAGCAGATGCTGCCTCACTATTAACTTCATGGAGCTAAGAAACCATCCTAAAAGATGCAGCACAGACCTTTGACCGGTGCTACATTTCCACTAGAAAGATTAAATCTCTGTGCAGCTAAAGCTAGTTTCATAGTCATAGAGAACAAGGCCAGAGGGGCCACTGTGATCTGCTGTTCTTAATAGGGATTAAAGGAGCCTACGGTCTCCGGCACACCTGCCTCCCAACCTGAAAGCAAACGGTGGTGAGATGGAGATCACTGAGCAGAAAATGGAGGGAGAGGCTCCTCTGCCCTCTTGCCAGGTGCCAGGGCAAGGGGCACAAGGAGGAGCAGACACACTTAAGATGACTTCTCTAAAGAGAACTGCAGAGGCACTGGGAGCCAAAGGCTGTTCAAAGTCCGTGGAGCCTGGCAGCAGTGGGAGACATTCCAGTCCTGAACTGGCAAGGGCAACATCCCCCACACTTCGACTGTTAGAAGACATAAAGGAAAGGGGCTTTCTTTTTCATTTCTTTCCTTTTCCACTTTTCACATTTCTGCATGACTACGTTCGATAATGATGCACACCTCCCAAAAACCGGTGCATCAATTAGCAAGGGAAGGAAGGACACACATCATTAACTACACACCAGCCTGCGAAATATGAACAAGGAATATGGTATAACTTTCTAAAAATAGCAGGAGGCCTGCCTTGTTTAGGTCAAGTTTTATTTTAATTCCCTTAATAAAACATCTGATATTAAACAACGGAGCGGAAGACACACCGCTGTTTAGCCTCAATGGGTGCTTCAGACAGATCTGCTATGATTCAATCTGCACAGCAAAACACAAAGCTGAGGAATGTAAGTTTATGCGAGCGTGAGACATAACAGTTCTTTAAAGTTATGCAGCTCTTACCAATCCAAAGGATCCCAAACTATTCTACAATCCATATACCCACGGGAACAATTCTGCCTGTGTTGCTGTCTTACATATGGGATTTGTATTTTGGTGAGATTCAAGATGGGATGGATTGAATGCTGGGCCAAAATGCTGATACATACAGTCAGAGACACGGAGAAGAGCTACACACCATCGTGGATGTTCACAGACAGCGTTATACTGAGAAAACTGCTTTTCTCAAGTAGGGCTGAGGGAACAGAAAGGGATGAGAAAAGCACACGCAGTGCGTGACTCTGCAGGTACAACCAGTCCACATCAGAAATGGCCAGCGAGGGTTAGAGCACAGTGTTTTGAGACCATTAAAGCATGCACATTGGAAGCATATATGCTTCTGGAATGAGAGACAGCCTCTGTTTGAAACTGCTTGTAGGCTAAGCAAAATAGACTGACAAAGCAGGCAGAAAAGCATCTTGCTTATAACCAATTTTCAATTAGGGAATAGTAATGTGAAGATCACACAGGAATGTTGTAGTGAAGAAGAAAACAACCCCAGCTGCCCTAAGCATAAATCAAATGCCTTACACAGACACACGCAAAACCAAACTACCTTCTTCCTCCTCTGGAGCAGACTGTGGTTGCTGGGAAAATGTACTGCAGAGGGACAAAGAAAAAAATGCAGCAGAATTATTAGTGCAAGCTCTTACTCTTTTGAAGTATGCCCTATGGGCAACTTGGTTTCCAGTCAGAATGTACCAGATAATCATTTTCGAAGCCTCATCTGAAAACACGAGTGATGATCTTACCCTATACCGATGGCAGTAAAGGCAGCAATCTTCCACCCATGCTAAACCAAAGGTACCATTTTCTAATGTCCCAAATACATCTGAGGAACAGATGCTCCTGAAAGCCACAGCCTTTGATCCTATAAACTGAATGCTTTTGAGAATGTCACCCAGAATTCTCCCATCAAACCTAAGAAATTGTAATCTAAAGCAGAAGATAATTTTGACTTTCCTTGTGACTCAGCAGATGAAGAGATAATCAGGTATGGAAAAACGAGTGGTTTTGAGGATAAATATAACTGTTGTAATCCTACTGCCAACTGAATTAAGGTTTGCCTCCTGCAGCAGGAATATTCTAACTCAGCATCTGGAGCAAACCTAAGACCTGCCACGTTTCAGAAGTCATCGGTGGTCCTTCCTATGAAATCAATGGACAGAAGGAAAGGGAAGGGAGGGGAAAGTAGGGAAAGTCCTTCTTGTCTGCATCTGTGGTTATAAGCAACAGCAATAAAAGAATCCAGCAACACCAAACCAAAAAAAAAAAACAACCTTAAAGCAGGTGATTGCCTATTCTTTTCTCCCCATTAAACCTAAATGATTCCTCTTACGGACCAGTCACATGAAGCAGCTTATTTTGTCAAGTGCTCTTCAGCCTAACCATGGTTCCCACCTCTGGAAGTGGAAGAATCCCATATGTCAAGTAAGAGAACACAGGTTATCCTTCTGCAACGATAGCTCAATGCTGATTGAAAGTCTCATCTGTCAAGGGAAAGAATTGTTGTTTTTCTTTTTAAATTAACCTAGATGAAGAAAAAGATATTTGTCCAGACCTAAGAGCTTTTTCATTCCTCAAGCAGCTGCTAGTTTGAGAGAATTTTAAATGGTTGGCCTTTATGAAATGAATTGGTAATCACAGCCCTGTGCCTCACACTCTAGACTGAACGATTCAGGGGACTGGTAATAGGATAAAGCCTTTCACCTCGCCAGCTGTGGTTCAAATTCAGAATAATTCTTAACTTACTGAACACTGTCACTACATGATGGGCATTTTATTGTTATAATACAACGAATCACCTGTTTTTCCATCGTGGAAAAGTACTCATAGCACAGACAATACACTAATTATTGTCAGCAATTAGCAGCACTCTTGATAGTAACACTGGGAGACCTGTAGAAAATTATCCATATGTTCACCCCTTGGAGGTTGTCATTTCAAGGCAGAGGTCAAGCCCTTCAGACAGTCACTGCAGCGATTCTTGTAGCTCTTTCCCACCTTGGGTATGTTTTGCAGATGAACTGAGTTCAGCCTCCAGAGCTGTCAATCTACCACTTTTATTACAGCTAAATTACTTTTGTTTCAAGTGCTGGAGGCAACTTTGAATGCTGGGTCTAATTAGAATGTAATTGTCAGAAGATCTGAGCAACTGTGGCAGGTTTGGGTGGAGAATTTGGTGGCTTAGGGTATTCGCGCAAACAAATCTCACAGGCACAAAACCTGCAGCTGCTTCTAACAGTGGGTATTTGCTTAGGAATGCAAGCAACTAACTTTCCAAGGAGGAGAGAAGCAAAACTTTGAATTTCCACATGCAAACTGATAGACACAAAAAAGCCATCTGTCCAATAGGCCATTTCGAGCCTGGGTCGAGCACTTTTCATGATGCCAGGATGTTTTGCTGGAAACAGCAGAAAAGGAGCTTAATCAGGAACAAATATTTTTGTACAAATGGAATGAGGTACACTGAACCATGCGAGAACCAACAGCAACAAAGAAGTCTACACATATACAGATAACCCTGTTTTCAGAATAATAAAAAGCACAAAATAAATCTCAAATATATGTATATATATATATATACACATATAAGAATAAATCCTGCCATTTAACACAAGAAGACTTATCTTCCCCTAGAGGAAAAATACTCCTGAACAGCCCAGGAACTCCATGTCCAGTTGCTGAATAGCATTTTTCCTCTGCCTTCCTTTGGGAATGTGCAGACCCTCACCACTTCAACCCCTCTAATACAGCATGGCCCTGAGATTTGCAGGGAAATCCTGAAGATCTGAGAGTGAACATTTAAAGGCCAGGGAGCTTCTGCTAGGAGACCCTGTGCTTTCACGCTATCTCCTGAGGTCTACCTATCATAATGACAGCATTACCTCTTTGTGCAGCTCCAGGGAGAGCTGTGCAAATATTGGATTATCTGGTTCAACGGCCAAACAAAAAACAATCATGGGTAGAAAAAAATTCAGTTGAATCTACTTGGAATAAAAGCTAAGGGGGTGGGGAGTATGGATAAGGAAAAAGAAAAGAAAAAAATGAGGAGGAACAAAGGAGGAAATGCTTGCCTTTAATGTATTAAATCCTCTCCTCTATATTTTTGACATGAAAAGGAAAAAAGGCCACACAAAATTAAATCATTATTTAAACCCTTCCTTTTCTCCCTGTTATTTTTGTTTGTTTTCCTTGCAATGAGCCTTCACTAAATCTCATGTCACACCAAAACAGATCCAGCCTCCCTGAAAAATTTGCTTCCTTCAGCAAATCTGCTGCTTAGAATCACTTTGCCTTCCTCCAACTCTAGGAAGAATTGTACAGTCTGAAGTACAGAGCTCCAGTAACCAGATTTTTGTCTATAAAGAAAGAGATAAGTTTCCAAGTTAAAAAACTCATCTACTCAGTCATTATGGATCAAAAAAGGTGATAAGCCAATTTTTTTTCCCCCCACAAAGGGAGAAGAGAACCAAATGCCATCCTCTGGAGGACAGACTAGTAGCCTCACTTTCTCACTGTGCCGTACTCGCTATGTTTTGCTCTCCTGTAAACAAAACCACAGTTCCTTACTCAGCTGATTTTTGTTTTGCTCCCACAGCCATGCCTGTGTGAGATGAAAGGCAGACAGATTTACACCAATGGCAGTAAAGTCCATGAGATGCCATCAGCACATTCCCACAAGCCTATGTAATGTGCTCCTTGGTGTGGCTGGCTGTGGGTGCACCTGGAAACCTGAGTGGCTCCTGGTTTTGTGTAGCACTATCAGGAGCAGCTGGATCGCTTGGCTCCTTTAAAGTTGGCTCCTTTACTTGCACAGAAGCAGTTAAATTGGATTCAGGAGCTTCTGCAGCAGAACTGACTTTGGTGAATATGAACAGATACTCTTTACGACATAAATACATACAACAAAATCAGTTTGAAATTTGCTCAAAATGGCAAAAAAAAGAAAAAAGAAAAATACAAAGGTCTGCAGAACTGCCACAGGGAAATACGAACATTACCATTTCCTAGAGAAAATAGATATTTATGTATATGTACCAGAATTGGAGCCAAATTTACTCAAAATGACAAACATTGGAAGAATTCATAAGTCTCCACAAAACCCCAAATCCTAAATCCAGTCCTCCAGAGTGTACATAAATCAAAACAATAGTAGACAGGCAAAAGTCTGTTTAAACTTCTTTCCTCCACACCTTTGTCACATGCAGAATAAGGCATTGGCCAATATTTATGCTGTATTCTACAAACTACCATCTACAGAAGAGTTTGCTTCCATGGATCGTAAGCCAACTAAACTCTCCAGAAGTACAACCAGAAGAGACAGAAAACCCATTCAACGTTTACCAGCAGCTTTGACTGGGTAATGTTTGCATGGGAGAAGAATGGCTAAAAAGTAAAGCCGTGAAGAGGAATCTGACAGCCAACATGAAGAAGCTGGAAGACACATTGACAAAGCAGAACCACGACTTCAAACAGCCACAGAATAACATATATATATTCAAAAAGAACTCCAGAAGGTAAAGGTAGAGGCTTGTAGGGGGAAGAAGCAGAAACTTGATGGATTTTGAAAAGAGAATATCTAAAAAGGAATCAAAATGTGCAGGGTCTGGGAGTGCAAGTGAAGATCCAAAAGTAAACACACAAAAAAGGAAAATATAATTCTTGCTGGGGAATGGTGGATATTCTTTGACAGTGTAACAGCAACACAAGATAAACTGATACATTCTTGCCTTCCATTTTAGGTGACTGTAAAATATCTAATAAAAAATAAAAGCACACAAGCATTACACATGGAAAAAAGTCAGTGTGAAGAAACAGGAAAAGCTATTTAAATAATGAAAACACAGAATCCTGTGAAGCAAATCTCTCTAATGTAAAAGATGAATGGTCTTTTCCAGATGGCCACAGAATGAAGAAAAGCAGAAGTACTTGAGAATGGAATATCCTAGAGCCCAGGTTTACCTGAAGTCCAAGCAGAGACTGGACAAAGGGAGAGCTTCTCCTCATATTTGTTCTGGGCTCATGTAAAGGTCAGAGAAGTATTGTTCCAGCCCAGTACACAGCCATCTTCTGGGATCAGGGAGCACATATAAGTAAAAGGGCAGGAGAAACCTAGTCTTTGTCATCCTGCTAATACACAACTATACTGCGGGCAATAGAGCTGCCCAGTCCTGTCCAAAATGCCTCTAATATCAGTTGTAAAGGACTGGAAGAGCCCTTTACGTGTTGCACTCCAGCACTAGACATCATCTGGGGGTATGATGTATGGCAACCATGCTTATGGGATGGGGATATAAATCTACCCCAAGAGTACAAAGCTGCAGAAGAATACATCCACTAACCTTGACTTAATACCTCACAGCAGACACGAGGAGACACGTAATGGCAGATGTCTGTAAAGCCAATCCAAGTCTGGAGCATGTCTGACAAGGTATGTAACACTTTGAATTCTGCACATAGGGATCAGATTGCAAGGACTGTGCCCCTAAGACATCATTACAACCTGCACACTCACACCTCATGCGGGCTTCAGGAGTCCTCGCCACCTTCGCAGCCACGCTCAGCCAAAGCAGCACTTGCAAGGCACAGAACATCTGCTCCTCAGGTACTCTGCTTATTACGGCTGACAAACACATTGCGCTGGGCCAGGTGTCCCACACAGCCCTGTGCAACAACGCGATGTTTCCTCTGAACCTGCATGGAGCAGGAGACCGCCTCACAGTCAGGCCAGGTGGGGTGTGACGGGCAGGGAGAGCCGCCACCTCCCTCATCTTTCCTATTTACGAGAAAACGCTGCCAATGTTTGCACAGGCAACTCCTAGGATTGAAATAAAATTTAAAAATTAAAAA
>VXAB01007533.1:342992-385519 GCA_013399175.1 Odontophorus gujanensis | reverse complement strand
AAATAAAAATAAAAAAACTTGGAGGATGACTATGCAAAGGGGTATATATAGTTCCACTGCCAAAAAGAAGCTTATGTGCCCACAGAGTAGTTGTGCTTTAGCTATGACCTGCCTTAACATTTTGACTGCTAAGACTGTTTTGATTAAGAGAAGGGAATTCTGTGAGTGCTGTTTTCCCATGGAGTTGTGTCTCAAGGTGGGCTTACTGAGGATTTTTTTTTCATTTTGTCTGATCAAAGCCTTTGTTGGCATATAGTCAATAGTTTTTTCCTTCATGTAGATTGCAGGAGAGCTTTTAGATCTTTCCTCACTGGAATCTCTAATAATGTTTTTTTTTTGCTTCTTCTTTGTGTGAAGGAAGGAGAGAAGGAAAAAAAAATAACAACAAGGAAGAGTCAGCCAAATGCAGGCAGCATGTATAAAAGCTGCTTTCTTGGCTTCATTACCTTAGGACAGTAAAATAAAAGAAGGGGGGGGGAGTGGGGTGTGGAAAGAAGAAATGATAAAATGCTGCTATTTGTTGGTGATCTGTAGCTCTCAGAGTCCCCCTTTTGGGACCTCAAAAGGGGATATATTTCAATTCACCCAGTGTCAGAGAGACTGACCTAAAGCATATCAGGCAAAAACATGACATCTTTAAGACTTTTGTGCACCTTCACCTCATAGGTCTATCACCCCTGTCCAGGTCAGCTTCTACCCAGTTTTACTGATATGCCATCAAATATATCAGCCAGATAAGAAAAAATGTTGAGCATAAGAGAACAGTTCATGCTATAAATTTCATCAAACTTTTCAGAAATCTGTAGACCCAGTAATCAATCAAATCCAGGCATCCACAAATATTGGGCATCTCAAACCAATTGAACAAAACAAGAAAAAAAAAGGGGTTGGGAGGGGAGGGGGGGAGATGCTACATTGAAAAGCTTCTGAAAGAGGAAGGGTTACTGGACCAGAGGATGAAGCAGTTGGCTACAGGTAGTCCTGGGAAGACATTTCATTGTATATATGCCATTAAATTGATGGCATCATTACTACACTGACAAGAGTTTTCTCCTTCAAAATAAAAGAAAGATTTTATTTGTAAATAAACAAACAATTTCAGCATTCATTTGACCAAGAATGTATTCATTAGACCAAGAATGTGGTCTAATGTGTCTTCATTTGCCCTTTATGGCTCCCAATAGCATCTTAACAAACCTAAAGTACCACATGACATCAGAAAGTCATAACTATATCTTGTTTAAACTGGACATTCAAGCTACCATTCTTGACATGTCGAGGTACTATCTATGTTAGTTAGATTTACCTGCATTTGCTACTGTGAAAAAAATACCTGTATTTCATGAAAATAAGTTCTCAGTGTCTGTTTTCTCAAAGTTTTCCCATTATCAGTTCTGAATTAATTCTGCATGCAGTTGGGCAGCACCTAAGGTGTTACTGGAATGCTCCAACATATCTTATAATTAAATGCCTACACTACATCTACTATTTTAGTGTACTTTCCCATCTCCTCCAGAGGTAAGTGCATGCAGAAACTTGCATTGATGCAATTATTTCCATTAAATTTTACACACAGAAGACTCACAGGTTAGGGAAGGCTGACAAGGCACACTCTCTTCATCTTAAAATATATATGTATAAATTCTTATATACCCACACATACATACAGAGAGAGAGAAAGGGAGAGAAAGACTTCTCATAGCCACTGCAGCAAATTATAAATGATGCATGAAATGAAAAATTCCTTTTGCACTGAGAAGTGAATAGACAGTGCCCACAAATGAACATTTGCCATGTTACCCACTTACTGAGAGCCACTGACTCAGAAGTCAACAGAAAAAGCCTCTGCAGTTATATATTTTAAATTGTACAATATTTGTGCATTTGTTGTCTGCTTTTCAAACCAGCTCAAAAGGAGCATACTGCAGGTTTTCTACTACCCCACGCTTTCCAAACTTCCAATTATCAGAATCTAAAGTAGCTCTAAAAATCACCTGTAGAATTCCAAAATAACGAAACACATTAATCATGAAAAACAGACTGCTAAACTGCAGTTTAATGCTTCTGTGTTAAAAATAGGCAGAGATGGTCAGTGATCCCAGATAATTAGAAAGGAATCTCAAGGATCAGTGGATTGGTAAATTGGGTCTTATCACTGCAATTAGAAAAAATTCAAGACTTAGTATACTCTGAATTTTTATTTGCAGATGAGCTATACTTATTAGGTTGATTTTTTTTCATCATAGCTAAACTGAGCAAAAGTTTAATATTAAAGAATTTATAATTGAATTTTATAAAGAATTTGTAGCCACATAGAAGTTTAACTTTGTGATTGTCAAAGCCATGCATCTTCATTCTAATTTCTATGGAAGAGTAGTTTCACATTTCATAATTAGTGTAGAATTTGAGAAGAATCTGCTTATAATGCAAGCTGATAACGATTTCTCAAGATCTGGGAAACAGAAAAACACTTGTGGAAGAGCTAAAAGACAGATTCAAGATTTCTAGTTGGATTTTGGCATATAAGGCCAGATAGGAGCATTGCTACTTTGATTTGATCCGCAAATCAGATTGATTCTCTCTTTATGTCAGCAGAATATGTGTAAAGGAATACATACGATATATACCATCAGCTGGAGACAAAGCACTTTTATGTATCTTGCTGTCTACAATAACTGAAAATATTGTTCAAATTTCCTGATGGCAAAGTAGCGATTCAGGCTCTTAATCCATCTTGCATTGCACAAAGGTGATGATATAAAATATTTTGCTTTGAGAACTAAAGAAAGCAGCTCAAACATCCCTCAGGTATCATCACTGTGTATGCCTCAGAGCTGAAATGACATCATTTCACAAGTTTGTCTCCTGTTCTGCAGGCAAATGAGTCTCTGGTGCAGTTCCAGATACTTATGTTTCTAATTGAATAGCATTGAGTTGCAGGTGTAAATCAGTCAGAAGCTGATGCAAAATTTAGTTGGACTTTATTATTAGGTGCAGTTTTAGCCTTGGTAAAATGTCAATCTTAAATTTGTTCTCTGTATGAAAAGATAAATTTAAAGCATTCCTGGCTCCATTATATGTTATGACATAAGAATCGTAGCTGACCAAGTATAAAACAAGGGGTACATTAATTTTGAAAGATGCAACATACTGGTATTATATACAATCTAGAAACAGGTACACAGAAAAAAGAAAATGTGAACATCCTTTCAGCATTTCCATTTCATCTGCTTTTAAGTGAATAATTAAAAAACTATGATGCAAAATGCTGCTTAAGAACTTGCATAGCGGAGCAGAGGGTAAGATCTGGATCACAATACCTTCTCAGCAAGCAACCCAGGATAGCACTTGCCTTTATCTCATTATGTACATGATATTTTCTCAGATCTGTCTTTTTCTTTGCTAACCATTTGAGACATCTGAAATCCCACAAGCTTCACGGCTAGGCTGAGTCTTGAGCCAGTGGATTTACAGCCACAGTACTGTTGCAAAACCTCTGACATGTATTTTACCACCTTAACTGGATGAAAAACAGAATCCAGAAGGAAGATGGCCTTGAAACACCAGTTTAAGTTATCTCAAACTCTAATGTGTCAATTATGGACTCTTTACATTGTCAGCTCTGTAGATTTCCTTCTTCTTATCTCTTTGATAATCCCCACTAGTTGATGCTCAACAGTCAGACCCCTTCAAATTAAGCAGAAATATGTTATTCACATATTTTCATGGTCTTTCAAGCCCTGTTCATGGACTTTTTATCTCTTAAACAACATAGGAGAATTAGACACAGAACAACAATCACAGAATGACTCTAAGATTCCAGAGCATGTCTTACTAGTACCTGAAAATGCGAAATGGTGCTGTCTGTCCCAGGACAGGAAAATCTGTAGGTTCTACATAAACAGACATCACAACTGAATTGGCTTTGACACCAATGTACAACAGCAGGATTACAGTTTCAGACTAGGAATTTAGCTTCCCTCTCAGCTGTGCTCCAACTGACTGGAAACAGCATAGCTACATGTGTGTAACTGAGCAAGATGCAATAAGGACAAGGATATATTTGCACTAACCATAGCCATCAGTACAGTTCAAGTACTGTCCGCAGATGCCTGTATGATAAAATGGAGTTTAGATCACATATATATGAAGATTTTAGGACATATATTCAAAGCCTAACAAAGAGCTTGTCTGTGTGCAATTAAGCATAATTTTAAGTGCTAGGGTAGAGCCTCCATGACAAGGCAGGCAGTCCATAAAGTCTCACAGTGCATATACATGTGTGGTCCAGTACTCCTAGGCAGGCAGAATAAGTTTCCGTGCACATGAGGAAATCTTTTTTTTTTTCCTTGTCTTGCTCAGCAAGAGAAAATGAAATAGTAGCACATCGCTAATGATTTTAGAGATGATAGTTTCATGCAAAACTTATCTACTAGCAAATTTGTGATTGAAGAAAGGAGGTGCTGAAAGGAAAAAAGAGAAATGAACACATTCACTGATATTTCAATCAGCCTCTTCTATTTCTATACATTTTCACTCCTTTCACACCTTGGTAATTTTTTCTTCAGAAAATGAATGTGGGAGCCATGGAGCTGTGCTTTGGCAATTACACGTAATTTTTGGCATTAAATACTGTATTAAGCACAGCATTTTTAGGATAGAGAGCCTAGATCAAACACCAATATTAGACTGACTCTCTTAACATAAATACACAGAGTTTTACACTCTTGACTTTTAAAATTGGAACTCTTAAGCCTAGGCAGATAATGCAAAACAATTATCTCCATGTAAATGCTGATTCAGTTAAATTCAACATAATTACAAGCTGAGTCAGAGATATAGAGATACAGTATTTCCACTAAATTAAAATGCTGTGTTCCACTTGTTACATATTCTATTCCAGTATGTTCTTCATGACCTTGAAATACGTATA
This sequence comes from Odontophorus gujanensis, assembly GCA_013399175.1. Classification (NCBI taxonomy): domain Eukaryota; kingdom Metazoa; phylum Chordata; class Aves; order Galliformes; family Odontophoridae; genus Odontophorus; species Odontophorus gujanensis. The sequence continues at coordinate 380,586 of VXAB01007533.1, read as the reverse complement.
GTAGCCAATGAAAAATACACAGGCTATCCTTAGCCTCACATATGGTAAAGTTATGAGCCCTGGCCCAGCAGACTTCACTGTAAGTAATTTCACTTCAGCAGTGGGAGGAAGAGAATATGTGGAAGTCATTCAATTTCTCTTTGATGCAGACTCATGGCAGACTTTAACACAAATTGATTGTCAACATGTGTTTTCATTTACTTATTTCTTTCACATTCATCTTTTTAAAACATCTTGTTCCCTTTTACACCATGCTCACGTATCCTCTCCAACTATTCTGATTTCACTATGATGCTGTCCTACTTTTTAAAAATTGTCTTTGCTTTGATGAAAAGTACTGAAAAATAAATAAAAAAAAAAAAAGAAAAAAAAGAAAAAAAAAGAGAACCACCAAGCTGAACATAACATGGAAACAATGACAAAAAAAATCCATTTTAATTTAAATAGTTGGGGGACAAAAAGGAAATCCTACTTTTCTAGAATCACAGTGGTGTTACATTCCTATCTGCTCCTTCTAGGATAAGGAATATTTATAGACAGATTATAAATTCTGATTGACAATGTCACTCTAAAACATCTGTCTTATAAAGAAAAACTAATCTGATAGGTAATATTTATCCTACTTTGTAAATAACATTCTTGGAACAAAAGTAATAGCCTAACTTTTTTCTACCTAAATAATTAATACAAAACAAGACAACAAGTTCATTTATCCTTAATAGAACTAGAAGATGTGCATGTTTTGCATTAAGGAATGCAAACATACTTTCATAATAATGTAATATATGTAATATATGTAATAACATATGATGTTCTTCCTTTATTGCTAACTTTGCATTGATTTTGCTATGATAGATAGCAAAAGCAAGGAAGTGTAATTACAAATCATGCTGGTAAATTAAATCCTATTAAATAATTCATACACAAAGTTCATTGACATTAAAAATATGCTCTCAAATAGCACTATACACTAACACAGTGATTACAAAGAGAGAGAAAGGGAGGAGACGAAATAATGACTATTCTAGGAAGTGTGCTGGTACTTCAGTTTAGTGAAGTCAACTTGCCGATTTCCAACAAGCAGCCTAATTATCAGAAAAGCAAAACACATTTGTAATGAAAAGGCAACAAAGAGGACACAATGAAAAAAGATAGTTTTACTTTCTGTGCTTATTATCAGTAAAGTATAGCCAGGATTTGCAACAGTCTTACTAGTGCTGATAATGAGTATTGACATTCAGGAGCTGCCAGTCTAAAGAGAAGAAAAAGCCTTTCACTAAAAGGATGATGATGAATAGAGTGGATTTCTGACTAGTTTACCTGGTCTGTCAATTTTTGCAATACCTACAATGTGTGGAAGGTCTTCAGCTTCTGTAGCAATGCTTTGTAAGCTAGCTATAGAATTAAGACATTCAAAATCTGTGCCTCTTGCTGGACCTCCATGAATTTAAACTCATATTCCTGCTAAGTTTCCTTAAACAGTTTCACAAAGAATGTGATAAATCTGGCCATTATGTTACATCTTTCAATATCTTCTCCAGAAAGATGTGTACCAGCCCGATGACATCTTACAAATTGTAAATAATTCATAGTGCAGGCAGTAAAAAGTGTCACTCTCTGGAATACAAAGTGTAAGAAGTAGAGTATCTAAGGACCATGGAATAACAATAGAATCATAAAAAGTCTTCTTGAAGACAACTGGTTCATTGGGAAGCTCTTAGTTTCTTCACAGATTTTACTCCACGGTAAAGTAAAATCCTCAACAAATCTGAGTTTACTGCCAGATCACAAACTAAATGTAAAAGATTCTATTTGACTATAAAAAAGAGTGGAATCAAGTTCAATCTCTCCATCACCAAAACACTATCAAGACACTGCATAATTTTCATAGCAGAAAGGATTTCCATGAGCCAGATGGACCAGTTCTACAGATGCAGTAACAGCTTTAGCCAGTTCAGATTGAAGATTAAAAAGTGAATTCAAAATCTCGAAGACATAGGTGTCAGTATTTGTTTTCTGAGTCAGTGGTTATCATAGGTTCCAATATTCTACATATGTAAATTAAACAAATCAGCTTTTTTGTCTGAAGGTAATTCCCTATTATTAGCTGTGTGTACCCTTTTACCTCTAGAATTTAAGGAATTTTTTACCTGTTTCATAAAAGAATAGCTACTAAAGTAGCATAAGTAATCTTGAAAATCTGAGTTGGGATTATCAGAAAATTCACAGGTACAGGCAAAGCAAAAAGAAAGAAGATCCTCCTGTTTCCACAGTAAAGAGTAGAGGGAAGGTATGACTGCAGTGGGTGTGCTCCAGCAAAGGAGACCTACCTTTGCTCAAAAGAAATGTCACTGATGGACTGATATTTTATTCATTATCATAGTCTTTAATCTCCAACCAGTAACATTAACCAAGATATATTTAATTAAATAGACACTTGGAGGTTTATAAACACACCTCACAAATGATATTCTGAAATTTAACCTCAATTTTCCTACTGTAAACTCAGTTTATTTACTCACTTGAAGAATTCTGCTACATATGAATTTCGCTGAAAAACATAGTAAAGAAAATTATTAGTTCAATAGGAGTTTGTTGGCCAGCCTCTCAGCAGATAAAATAGAAAATAAAGGAAGGCAATGTTTTATCTGCTCCTCAAAAGCAATAGACTAAATGTTGGAACAGTAATCCAATAAAAGATATAATTATCTACAGAATAAAAGTATGTTGCACACATGCTGATCATCCCATCTCACTTGAGGATCTGCTGATGAAACTCGGTGAGCTCAGACACATGACAGGGATGCAGAGACTCCTATAAATTCTAGTGCAGAACAGCATTCACATGACCAGATGAATCATTTCTGGGTCTAATCTGCAATATAGAACTGAAATGAGAAAATGTAAAATAAGGGTGCTAAAATCAGGTGATTGCAGATGGATCTACATAGTCATCCTAAAGTCCAAGAGAAAGCTAATATATGCAGCTATGAGAAGATGTTTACAAAACAAAGTGCTCTGAGCCAATGCGAGAGTGTAAGAATGTGTACCTGCATCCAAAGTCTATGTTTGTTAAAGGCTCAGAAAGCTTTATTGAGAAAAATGGATTTATGAAAACACACTCATGCTAGCCACCATTTCACAGTCATTGCAGATTTTATTTGGGATCTATCCAAATACCATGCTGACAGGATGAATCCTAACACCTAGATGCAGACCTTTATAGATTTGATTCAAAGCCACTGTTGTCAGTAAAGGCATTTCTGAGAACCTCAATGGGATTTTCTTTAAGTCCATTACTTAATCCTTATTTTACCATGGTATTTTAATAGTGGATAAAACTGAATGTTTGTGTGAGTTGTTACAGGATTAGAGCACTCATGTTTATCTCTTTTTGCCAAGGGCTTCCTGTTTTAAATGTTGCTAATGAGAAGAAAAGAAAAAAGAGAAATCTTTAATTGTTAATTATTTGAATATATATTTCAGAAGTCTTCACTTACAATTATGAATGCAAAAGGATTTATTTATGAAGCAAAGCAACATGCAATATGCAGCAGTTCTTTAAAGTTAGCTTATGGTTCACTTTCATTAAAGTTGAATAATTTTTGCTAAGTAGAATCACTGTATAGCTAATTTTGTTGTGACTGTGATGAATAGACAATAAACAACGTTCATAGATTCTGGAATCAGTTTACTACAAAGATCAAAGTTATTCCTAGTAGTTATCATCCTTCTAAATGGAAATAACACTATAAATAATAACAGCAACAAAAAGCTCATATTTTAGTAAAAAAGCAGAATAGTTCCATTTTCTGAGGCAAATGTTCAGCTAAAATTTCTAAGAACTGAATAGTTATACTAGAGTTAATAGCATAGGCTAGCTGGGCCTTACATGCCAACACTAAGGAGAGGTGAGCAAGAATAGGGCTGCTCATCAGAGGCTGTGGACTTCCAAACTTCTTACTATGGCAGGTTGTGCCATCTTCTTTTTCCAAACAGATGATTTGAGGAGCAAGTTTGTCATAGATAGTAAGCAGCAGTGTTACTCAAACTGATATACTTTGAAATTTTACAGATACTGAAAAGAGGGGCAGTGCATATAACTCCAGTTAAAGCAGCAGTTGAAGAATGAAACTGAAAAACAAAGAACTAAACACACAGGAGGTTGAGAACTGTCTGTCGTAATTCATATATATGTGAGCAATTCCCTCTGTACAGGTTACATCAAAGACACCTAAGCCACTTTTTCTAAATCCTGATTATCGCAGTCTAATCCACAGCCCGTAGCCACAGCCTTACAAACTTCAATACAACTACACGAGTTTTCAGAAGCACTGAATATTTCCAAATTCCACTAAATTTCAGGCAGTTTCACAAGTGCCACGGCCTTACAAAAACTGCTTGTTTTCATAACAGGCCTCCCCAGATTCAACACAATTGCTGCCACCTTAGCAGAATGCAGCGTACAGCCACTCCATGGCTCTCCTGTTTATTTAGAGAGATATGTTCATGGTTTTATTAATCCCCAGAGAGAAGCAGTGAAGTATAAGGGAAATAGGGTTTGCAATGCTTAAAGGTTATTATAATCCCACTAGATCAGTTAAATTTATTTGTGTTAGTGGCCAAATGAAAACAGAAGTGTTTATAGCCTATATAGCATTATTAAAAACAAGAAGGAACACTTTCTCATTTACAGCAGAAAAAAGCATGGCAATGTAAAGGTACAGAAATGCAAACCAATATTGTGTTATGGCTGTTTGATTAGAAAGCTGCAGAAGTAGCTATGTGGGTGACAGCGCAGCAAGAGGGTGATTGCCAACTCTGCTCTGCACAAACATTATAAATGAAATAAGCAAGTTCCATCTGCAGCAACAAATTTCAGAGTTTACAAAATTTTTCAGCAAGATGCTGCTCAGGTGCAACATCAGCGATAGCACTAAGGAAAGAAAGATTTCTCATAATAAAAAGCAACAATATACAATAATTAAAAAAAAATCCAAAATATTTGTTACTCAAATTTGAATTAATACAAAATGAACTTGAGTAAGCACCAACTCATGAGCTAAAATGATCGCTATGCAACTATGCAGCTACAGTATTAAACATTACATAGACTCAAACGTGGAATGTAAGAGCTTTGAATTAAATTCTATTATACATCCAAAACAACTTCATTAGCTATGTTAGACGTGAGCTCTTTGCAGGAAAGAGAACTTAAAGGATATTAATAAATACACCAAAAAAATATTCATTTTTCTAACTCAGCCAAAGAACGCTTAGGGAAAGGCAAAGCACACTATGGAAGCAATGTTAACAGAAGTAAGCAATTTCCATCATGGTATTAAACAACTGAGAGTGCAGCCAATGTGGAAATGGCACCTTCCTATAGCAAATATCCTGTAAAAAAACCCAGAACACAAATTTAAAAGAAATTTTGTTCTAAGTAATAACTGCTTGTGTAAAAGTAATTATGCAAAGATGCATAGATCTTCAGATCACAACTCTTGGATTCCAAGCACAGCTAATATTTGGCAAAATTACCATTTCGGAATACTCAATGTCGTTTGTTAGCAAATAAAGTTGAGTTAAATCTAATAAATCAGGAAAGAATAAATGTGGCTTTGGCACTTTCATACCTTGTCCACGCTTTATAAGGCACTTGGAATTTCTTCTCACTGTTCATGTGACAATTTTATTCAATGTCTCATCCATTTCTAACTCTTCTCAGCTATGGTGTGCAACACAATTAACACCTAAAAGAACCATTCCCAGAAAGTATCCTTATGGACATGCCATATATATGACTTTATTGTTTAGTTATTGTTTCATAAAATCAGATTAACTCCAAAACAGGGCATATTCAGATACATTGGAAGGTGTTTGGTAGAGCAATTACCTCAAAAATACCAGATGTACAGCAGTGCACATTGCAGAAATCTGCACAAGTCTTTATAGATGTTACAAAGCTCCTAGTGCAAAGAATACCAGGGGTGGTGCCCTTTCACTGGACCATTACAAACATTAGCTTGTCTTTCCCACACATGGAAGAAAGAAGCAGAATATAATGATGAAACAGAACCACCATAGGTGCAGTCCCTTCCTTTTCAGTCATTTTGTGCAAACTTCAAGGAGTATTTCACCTTTTCACATCCATTCCCTTCCTTAGGGAACCTCATAAACCATGATTAGAGTGAGGCCACAGTGGCAGCACCTGCAGAGCACATGACGTGGCTGTGAGGCCATGCTGGAGGCCAAGCTCTGACACCAGCTGGATGCTTAACTGATGCAACTTGTCCAGGATCAACTGACATGCACTGAGGGAAAATCTTGCATGCAGTAAGTGCTACCCTGTACTTGTGGGTTCTGTCTGTGGTGCAGAGAGGTGGCAGCACACTGCAGCCCCCTTTGTGCCTCAGCAATCCATAAACAAGCAGCACATTTCAGAAGCAATACCGAATGACAGAACGATTAAGATTGTAAAAGAGCACTATGATAATTGAGTCTGACCATAAACCCAAACACAGTGTGCCCACTGGCCGTGTCCCTCAGTGACAGATCTCCACATTTCTTCAACACCTTCAGGGATAGTGACTTCACCATCTCCCTGGGCAGCCTCTGCCTATGCATCACTACTCTTTTGGAGAAGAAATTTTTTGTTACATCCAACTCAAACCTCACCTGCAGAAGGGGAATGGTTTAAATTCTGCATTGGTGCTGAGCAGTGAGTGCAAGACACAAGCAGCAGTCAGGTACACTTATGGGCCTAGAGCACTGTTAGTATTCATAAACATGCAGCTTCATTCTAAAGCAGAAAGAGCCAAGTCCTTTAATCTTTTATCCTATAAAGACTCTGAAGCAGAATCTCATGAAACAGGTTTCTCTTGAAACATTCTCCTACTGCACTGCATTTATTATAAAACAAGTTATTGTTGACTTGATAAACTAAACAGGAGCTTGGAGCATGATGACTTATTATGCTAATCCAGTTTCTGCACCTCCTTAGTCCTCCAGCTAAAAATATGTAAACAGTTTTGAAGTGCTGGATAAGCCTCTAAAATTCTTTTGCTGAAGGAAAGAAAACAAGTCAATCATTTTTGTCTTGCCTTGACATTATGAACTGAGTTGAAGCTATAAGGGAATGCAACAAACCATGCTTTGTCAGAAGTACAAATGTTACCTGTGGAAAAAAGTTTTCAAATAGGCATGCATAAAATAAGGTTGACATCATCACGCTGCTTAACAGGAATACAAAGGGGTGTAAAGTCCCCCCCCAAAAAATTAGATACTAATCTGTTGAATATGTTTTTTAAAGCATGGGTCCATGTATATCTTGACACATGTCTCCATATGTAAATATACACACAAGCATCATGGTTACCTCAAGATATCTACAATAGCTAGGGGTGAAAAGGAATGTTAGGAAAAGCATTTCTAATGATGAAAAACAGAATCTTGTCACATATATTATTTGCAAAGCATTCATTCCATTTCTACGTGATATACTTTTTCTTGCTCTGCACTGGCTTTATAATAACAATAACTGTCTTGATAAATTACTTACAGCATTATTCAATTTCAAGTAGTCACATTTGTTTTCTTGTTTGCAGCAAAATTATGACAGTAGAAATAGATAATTGTAATTGCACCTTCAAACAACAGCTACAGGTGGTTTGCTTATTTCATGACTAGTAACTTCCATTTTTCTCTTCATACATTTGCTGAGATTCTGAGTTGGGGATGACAGGGGCATGTGGGGTATTACTGCATCAAATATATATATATAGAGAGAGAGAGAGTCTTAAAAATATCTTCCCATTGTATGTATACATAAGGGTGATGATGATGAGAAATAGAGAACAGCAAAGCTATTGCAACTTCTTTCTAGAACATCTTTCATAAATAAAAAAAGAAAAAAAATGAATATATGAATTTTTTTTTCTAGTTTTAAAACATGCTAGAGTAAACATACTACAAAACTGCACTGACAGCATTTGTGCAATACAAAAATTGACATACAAACAGATTCACCCCTTTAGCTCCTTCTCATATTCACATATACAATTTTTAGTCTAAACTGACCACTATTGTTCTTAAGAAATGCCTATGATCTGTAAATTCTGTCCGAGCGGTGCAGGATAAAGAATCTTTCTACTTTTCAGATTTTCTGCTTGGCTTTATATTTGACCTAGTTTAAGTCTTCTAACTAGTTGCCTATATCATCCAGGCACACCTCAGTTACCAGCATGTTTGTTACAAGCTGCAGACATTTCCATCTAAGTCTTGCTTTGCTTTTTTAATAAAGGAACAACCTCAAAATACTTGGGAGTCGCATTATGTACAAATGTAACATCTGCACACAAATGTTATCTGAATTAAAGCTGCTCCATAATTGAAAGAGTGCTTGTAAAAGCAGTTTCAGTATTTTAAGAGGCTGGTGAATACTGAAGGGGTAATTAAAGCTACCACATAAGTGCCAAACCAGGAGGTAAAGAGATGACCATAAAAAAATTTGTGGTTTTGTCAAGAGAGAAGAATGACTAAACAGGATGGGAGAAGGTCTCTGCAGCTAGTTTCTCAATCACCTCCTAAAATGTTGACGGACCCAGAACTTTTCGCTGCTCTTGGCAAACTGGGAAATCCCTTTGCCGTTCCCAGTCATGTGAATGCACGGTGAACTGAGCTGCTGTGAACAGAAACTCATTCTGCCAGTGGCACTCTCCCATTGCAAACATGAGTGACACTAGTTGACTTTCACGTGTTGCATGGCCATCTTTTGGCACCTCCAGGTAAACCAATTTGTGTTTAACAAAAACACATGGAAAGGAAGGTCAATCACCATGGAAAAATGTGCACTTGCAGTGCTGATGCATTTTTCATGAGGTGTCCAAAACTGATGTGATCAGAATTTTGAAAACCTACAGCACAAGCTAATTTTAAATGACAATTACACCCACATTTTGCAAGTGATTTAATTTGCACAAGAGCTCAACAACACATTATGCCAGGGATTTAAAACATAGAGATTATAAGAGACTTCAAATATACTTATTTAATATAATCTATCACAAACAATAGTTAGAGGAAAAAGTTAAGATGTCTAATAGACCTCATATAAATTATAAATAAGCAGAAGTGAAGTTATTAATAGTAGTCCTAGAAAAATCCAATGCAGTGTACCGCAGCTAGCAACACAAACGAGTTGATGATAAATAACTGTATCTGAAACTTTTATTAAAAACAGTCAGGTTATTGCAGAAAATTAGTAACCGTGAGTAATACATTTTCACTTTAAGTTCTTTAGGCTTCTTTGCCCACTTAGCTCACAGTCTCTTTAAATAAAATTTCTCTTTATCAGCTAACAGGAGAGATTTTTCTTTCTTTCTTTTTTTTTTCTTTTTTTTTTTTTTGTAAAATTTGCTGACTATTTACTCTCACGTTTATGTGAAAATCTCTCACAAACAAGGCTCTGATATGGGTTAGGCCATCTGTAGAAACTTCTGTGCTTAACTGCACACATAACCCAGCTCTATAATAACTAGAAGAAATAAGAAGACAAGGAGTGTGGCCAAACTACGTTTCTCTGCCTCTTTAATGGCCCCTCAAAATTGCTGACAGCCTGCCCATGACGGAACAGCCTTTCAGACTGGAATTCATTGCAGGGAATCCTGGTCCAAGGTGCAAAGCAATAGGGAAATGCAAAGGTGCCTTGAAGCTACATTTACAGACAGACTTCAGGTTGCTTTCAATGCTCTCAGATGGAGCTGGGAATGAGAAGTTTATTATTTGACACAGTAGCAGCTTTTTAATGCAGCCACCCTCCAACAGAGAATCTCTTGCACTAAGGAATAATACCCATGAGTTCCTACTTCAATAAAAAGAGGCACAGAGCTCCTGCACTCTCTGCTTCCCTGAGAAGTAGGAATTTAAAGCTCCAGCTCTCTGCATAGGTTTTTGTTGAAATCTGAACTCAGCAGAGTAGATTGAAAGAGATGCTGCAGTGCAGGCAGCACAGCCAATGCACTGGAGTGCTTTTATGTCCTCTGCCTCAGCAGGGCTCCTCATTTATGCATCCTGCACTGTATATCTGCTCTCTTTTACCTTTGCTTCCTTACAGTCATAAGAATAAATGAATGCACTGTAAGAATGACTGAAGGCATTGTACATTACCAGTCTCTTCTTGGACTCTGCAGTCACAAGTTATTCGTATTCCAAGCTGTTCCACTTCCAATGCCTTTATTTCAAACATAGGGCTTGCAGCATTCAAGACTAGTTTGGTCTCCCTAATATTTCTAATGTAGTATTTACAGCAGCTGATACCAAACCAAAGGCTATGCTAGCCTGGAGACCCTCACAGTTCTTTCCCTTTTTTCTTTCCTTTCTCTCTGTTTCTTGCAAGATGGTCTCAGGCAGAAGCCAGATGATATGCTAATCACATTTTTTTTCAAGGTTTGAAATTCACAAGTACTCACTGTGTCAGTTCACTTGGTGTGGGTATGGTTTAGAATAAAAATAATTGAGCTTTGATTTAATTCTGATAGAAATTTTTGTGTGGATTTATAAAACAAGCTGAAATAGAATAGAGACCTCATGGATGCCGATTCCAGAGTTATATATTTATACAGATAGTTATAAAAAATCTTTATGGATTCTCCATCTCCAGGGATTTCAGAGATTCTTTTCATTTGAGGATTCTATTGAAAGTCTTAAAGCACATCTTTCCATCCTGTTTGTTATGAGCAAGATAGAACTACTTGCTTCTGAGAAATTATAATTTATTTAGCCATACATATGCTGGAGTCTGATAAAAAGTTAATAAAGTGCTGCAGTTGTTGAAACCAGGTGCATAGCCTCTGTAGGAAAAGATTTTTGCCATTTAGATTGTCTGATCTGATGCAGTTACTGTTTCCTTTAATAGCATGAATGCCTGCATACAATGAGTCACCATTACAGAGCTCAGAGCATTTCATCCTTTGTGTATGTTCCAGTAAATGTATTTCACATCTAGAATGGTCTTGGTGTAACTTGAATTTCATGAAAGATACTTCCCCTAAATAGAAGGCAAAGCACTAGATGCCGTGGCTTCTGATGCATGTAATTGTATCAAGTATGACATTTAATTCATAACTATTAACATCATACATGCTCTTTGTTATAAGGAATTCTTTCACATCAGCAACACTGATTACTAACCTTTAATTAAATCTAATCAATAAGTACCAGAAACCACAGGAAATAGTATTACTTTTAATTTAGACTCCCTTGAGGATTTATTCGGTGAAATGTATGCAGATTGCACAAGTTATATAAAATGGATACCGTCTCTTCTACTACACAGTATTAAAACTGGAGTATAACATTACTCCAATCCAGTACACCACCACAGTACTAAAGACTTAGAGATAACTGATATCAGTGTGAATGCCGCATATGCATACTGGTGCTGTCTGAAGAGAGATTCTGTCCTTGTTCCATTTCTCCCGCTGACGATCTGTAGGGTTACCAACTTTCACTCAGTGCAGCAAGTGAAAGTTTTGCTTCAATGTATCTGTGATAAAGGTCATCTGTAAGATTTACTGTCAGTCTCCAAACAGAGACAATGGTCTTCTGTAAATCCATTACGTTAATTCACAAGTGTGGAGGATTGTCATGTGTGTGTAACTGGCATAAAGTCTCACACAAATTTATAGTTTCTGGACTTAATTATTACAACATCATGCACGATAAAGCCCCGCAGAAGCTCCAAATGGAAGAAACCTCAGTAGCCCATCAGCTTTGCAATACAGACCACTGACAATGTCTGTTTTTCTCAAGGACCTAACCCTGGAGCTCTAGAATATCCTTACTCATCTGCAAACACATATCCCACCACATCTGGCTACTGCCAACTGGTGCAGCTCAAGATCCTCACATCAGATCAGTCTGATCTGGGTGCTTGGGCACTGATGTCAACCTCAGAAGAGATAAAAGAGACCAAAGACCATGTAGGACTCTATCCAAAAAAGGAAGGATGGTGTTACTGGGGAGCTGGGGGGTTCTAGCCCTTGCTTTTCATGGACTTAATATCACTGCAGAAATTACTTGGCTACAGCAATGAAGAGGGATAGTAACTATTCTGCCCTAAAGGGAAGTAGAAAACCTCTTTGACAGGAAAAGAAGAAAATACATACACTGGGTAACATTATTCATCTTATCCAACACACACACAAAAAAACTGTGGTAACAAGGCCAATTGGGGTTGTCAGCATTTATTTTCAGAGACAACAGAAGTTACCACATTAATTAGCATGGGCCACACATTCATCCTGGGTTGAGATAAGCAATGCTGGGCCTACAAAAACACCAATGAAGCCCACCTTGTAGTCAGGGGAAGTTCTGGCCTCCTTGAAAACCTCAAGTAAGCATTTACTTGCACCCTTGGCTTCTCAAACACCTTTGAGAAACTGGTTTAATTTTCACCCTCTCTGAGCAGACATGTTGTCCTTACAAATGGATGCTAAAATCATGGATCTCTATGTTCTTGCACAAGACACGGGATGAGTTACGTGACACAGGTGAGCATAGATAAATGACATGCTGTAGCTGATGTCTGACAGACTGATGTATGTATTCCCCACTTTTAGAACTTAGCCACAAGGATAATCTATTACAAATAAAAGTTAATGAAGATCATATATTCAGTCTGAATCTACTATCCACACATTTTGTCTCTGGACAAAGATGACTCACTCTTACAGCGAGCGCACTGCCTGCTGGTTGCCATAGCCCCGCAGCAGCATATTCTTTTTATAATGCAGTACAGAAAACAAACACATGCACAGTAAAGCTCCAGCTGTGAAGAATAATGAAACATTCAGCAAACCAGACAAAGACCACATGGCTTCATCTCCCTCAACACAGCAAAACCTATTACCGGATGCAATAATTAATAAGCTAATGACAGACATTCAAACATCCAACAAGTTTTTCTGAAAGGTATAGTCTTCTCCCCCTAACCTTGGGGACCGAATCAGTCAAATGTCTAAAGACTGTAAATGCTTTTGGCACACACCAAACTCAGTGCTACACTCAGACAGTAAATGTTAAACACAGCCCTAAGGACATATTGTATAACCAAGTGCTCATACAGATACTTGGAGAAACACAAGCACTATCTGATTTCAGGCTCCTGAAGCTGACTGACACAGGACAGTGGAACTCCTATATGGTCAACAGAGAGGAAACCAAGCTAACTGAGGATACCCTCCCTCTAAAATGTCATTTCTCTTTCACCAGCGCATCCACTAAACCTACTACTTTTGCTGAAGTAAGAAAAAAAGACAAAATTAACTATACAGATCTTACCGGGGTTTCTATCAAATTTCACTTTGGAATCCTCTATCATTCCCAACTCCTGTCCTTTACATGGCACACTAATATTTGTTGGCCAGAGGATGAATTTAAGCAAAAGAAAATAACTTGCAGCAAGCATGGCTAGAACTTTGATTTCAGAACTTGTTTGAGAACAGAAATTGTAAACATAAAGCCAAGCCATCTTCATAGACCAATTGCAGTTCTTGCCCAGGCTGTGAAGGGTTTTTCTCATCCTCTAACTATTTTATTCTCCTCCCAGGTCCATTCTTTGATTACTTTAAAACTAAGACAAGAAAAGAAATCCACATGTGTTTCAGGCTTGATATTAAAGGAATGAAATAGTCCTTCATTTGACTGGAAGGAGAGATACATGCTTTGCAGAGTCACTCATTTGTGACAAGAACTGCACTGGTTTGGGTTAGCAAGCTTCACACTGAGAAAACCTGTGATCATTCTCAAAAATGTAAAAAACAGAAAGAGACTATGGAATTAAAATGTGCAAGTTCAAGGGCAAACTGCATCAGAACAAAAGGCAGATGAACTTCAATGTAAGCTACAAAATCAGAAGGCAAATTCTAAGAGAAATGTTGTATGGAAGTGTCTTCCAACATGGCAGTGGAAATAAAAACAATAGAAATAAAAAATAAAACCAGTAACTGCTTTTAAATTTCTCGTACAAGTATCTGTGAAATGAGAAAATTGGACTTGGCCTCCATTCCTTCCACCATGTCTCTCCTGCACAGAGGAATTACGTAAACAAATAAACAGTTAATCTAAAATAGAGTTGGAAACTCTGGAGTGGAATATAAGGCAGAACATACAGGTGCTTGTAGGAAGAGACTGGCTCCTTGTCCTTGCTCTATCACTGAGCCATCACCAAACTGCTCTGGACTTTGGTTTCCATCTTCTGAGAAGAATGTTGAGAGACCACTTCACGGTGCTGCTACGGAATACTGCTAATGTACTTCGAGAATTTTATTCACTGGGTGCAGGATCCTCTGCAAGTCCAAACTGCAAACTCTTAACAGTCTGTTTTTGAATTTGAGTAGACAGTGCTAAGTGGTGATGAGCACATTACAAATTACTTGGTGTTCAGTGTGAAGAGGCACCTAGCAGCACAGGCCTTTTCTTTTTTTTCTCATTTAGTGATTATCTATGACAGCCTGCAAATCCTCCAAAGTACTATGCCAAGTCACTACACAAATACAGGATGAAATAAAAAGAATGCCAAAAGTTTTCAGCATCTAAAGTTTAGTTTTTGTTATAGATTGAGATAAAAAAAAAAAGGAATATAATGCTTCTTGTCTGCACTGATGTCTTTAGCTCATGTTTTAAATGGAAGTAGTAGCATTAAAGATTTTTTTTTGATACATTTACTCCCACCTGAAAAATTTTAATTGGAAGCCAAACTTCCCATATTTTTTGACTCAAAAAGCATTGAAGTAAAAATTTGCCACTGTCGAAATGATGAATTAAAAAACTTAAAAACAACTTTGAAAGAAATATTTGATACTCGTCCTTTTTAAGGTTTAGTACAATTATGAACCTTTCTAAAAAAGGTTAAATGGTAACAACTTGTCTTTTGATTGTTCTCAGCTTGGTGATAGGGAAAGTGTGTTGTTTATGGAATTTTTCAAGTCCTCATTTTCTATTCCAGACCATGACTGATATACAGAAAGTATTTCCAATGTTATTCCTCTAAAGAGAACCAGTTATCCCTGCAATTTATAGTCTTTATTATTTATAGTTAAAGACTTCAAATCTTCCATTATTTTAGCTCAATTGTGTAGGTGCAGATTTTCAGGTATTCCAATAAATGAATTAATCATATTTATCTAGACAGTTTCCTTTTCATTCCTTATTTATTTAACTCTTCTTGCAGAGGAGTCTGGTTTCCTCAGTTCTTTGAAACAGCTCTCTGAAGAAAGTGGAGAAAGTATCTGGTAACTTCAATATGTAGATACAGTTCTGGCTTTCTGGTAGGTAGGTAGTGGTGTAATACATGTGGATATTTTTATAACCTTTTTGCTACACATCAGTACATTTTTCTGTCAGTCTCAAATTCTCCCATTGGATCTTTTCACAGTCACTCCCAGTGCTCTCCCAGTTTGGTCCCTCTGGCTCAGATACTTCAATAAGGTCATCCTTTGCCCCAACCCTTTAAAACGCTGTGAACAATTTCCTTGCCCACACCACTAAACTACAACATAGGGAGTGCCTGAGCTGAATAAAGAGGGAATATTTCCTATTTTGCTTTGGTTTTTTTCCCCCTCATACATTAAACTTCAGTGCTGCAATGTACTACATTATTGCAATTACTCATATAAGGCTACAGTAATTGCTGTAAGCACTACTGCAGTTGCCCAGGTCTACAGGAACAGACTGGTTTCTGATATATGAACAGGCTGATAGTGCAGCATCTGCCTACGTCAGCAGGTACTGTTTTTCAACAGGGAGCTCTTAGAGAAGAGCCTGTAAACATTTATGTCTTGGTTGGGGATGTATTGCAGGAAGCTTTATACCAGTTTGGACAGGTTAAGTGGTTGTGAACTTCCAAGGTGATTCATCACCAGTAAAAAACAACCCACTTTGTAAAACTTGTATCCTATTACGAGTTTACAAGTATTAAACAAAAGTCAGGGATGGATAAATTGCCTTCTCTACAGTTAAATGTGGCTTCTTTTTTTCTTTCCATTTTCAGCAATACAAATTTGGACAATGAAATAGCTTTCCTAAGGCTGATTAATTTCTTGTTTATTTTTAAAACATTATGTATAATGTGTAGATAAGTTCTTGAAAAAAAAAAAAAGAAAAAACAAATTTGAATTCATGGCAATGCACAGTTTAACAAAAAAACAAAGCAAAAGATTGTTCTTTAAAGTCAGGTTGAATGCATGCATTCATATTCTCTTCTGCACAAATGACTGAGCTCCGCTTTCAAAATGTCAAGGATAAATATCTTTCAAATGATTCCATTAGAAAGATGATAACCATAGTAACAGAGTAGTTTGCTTATGCCTTTTTTTTTTAACTTTTTTGTTGTTATTGTTATTTTTGGTATGTTATTTGTAACTATATTGCTGTTAAAAGAGCTGAAAAAAGGAGATCCCTACCAATGCCAGACCAGAAGGTGGGTGTTTATTGTCTCCACACATAAGCTATGAAATTAGCTTCCTTTTAGTCCTTTAAAGAATCCTGAAGAGGACATTATGAAAGAACATGACCACCGGTGCACTCGTCAGCACAGAGGGGATAGCAGTTACTGCCTACCACTTCTTTTCTCCAAGGGAATTGCAGTTCTGTAGCACATTCAAAAGAAAAGTATTAAACTAGAAAATGTAAAAGTTAGATGGTTAAAACACCCAGGTGCACGACCTCACATTACTACCAATACCAATAGATTTTATGTTTTAAATCTTGAACAACCACCTCTCATTGCTTACTAATGCACCATACAGTGGCAACATGGCTGAGACACTTACTAATGAATGTAGATTCAGGTCTCATTCAATTACAGTAACTGTAGTACTGGGGGGGGGGACAGCTTGTTAATGGAGCACGGAGACCAAGATAAGCCAAGAGAGTGCAAAAGCCCCAGCAGCCCTGAGTGTGCCATTGGTTAGAAGAACCATGCTGCCATAACTACTGCGTCCAGATGTGGGATTCTCAGTACAGGAGAGACATGGACCTATCAAAGTGCATCCAGAGGAAGGCCATACAAGCAATACAAGAGGTGGAACACCTCCCCTACAGGGAGAGATTGAGAGGGCTGGGGTTGTGCATCCTGAAGAAGAGTGGGCCCCAGAGAGACCTGAGAGTGGCATCTCTGAGGGGGGCTGATGAAAGAAGGGGACAGATTCTTTACCAGTGTCCTTTGTGATAGGACAAGGGGAAATGGTTTCAAACTAGAAGAGGGGAGATTTAGACAAGATATAAGGAAGAATTTTTGTAGAATAATGGCTGTGAAGCACTGGCACAGGATGCCCGGAGGGTTGGTGGGTACCCCACCCCTGAAGACACTCAAGGTCAGGCTCTGAGTGCTGTGATCTAGCTGTAGGTGCCCCTGTTCACTGTAGGGTAGTTGGACAAGATGACCTTCCAATTCAAACAAGTCTACAATTCTATGATAACCTCAATTTGCAATGAATGGGCAGATGAGAAGTGACTTTTAACCTTGATTTTGAGATCAGTACAGTCTGATTAAGTATGAAAAGCCAAAGGAAAGATATTTCCTGCTATTGTCCTTCCTTATACTTACCTTTCAGACAACAACTAAAGGCTGAAAGTAAACATAACATCCTACTACATCAGAACAATTCTTTGTGAAATTACAGATTTGTAGCAGCTATATTTCTGTCAAGAAAAGAATAGGCAAGGATTGCATTCTTTTAGAGTAACCAGATGAATTAGTGTTTTTATTTTGTTTCCTTGACAGCAGGAAAGGAACGGATTGTGCTGTTATAGCACGTATATATAAACTATATCCAAGAACATGATGTTCTCATCTAGTGTTCATCTAGCACTGATTTTTTTTCTGCAATAAATAGTTTGGCTAAGGTTTTACTCTCTTATTAGCAAAAAATCATACTGGAGGTCTGAACTGTGCTCATCTTTCTTTGTTCATGTACAAAGTGCAGCTCTTAAAAGGTGGATTTTTCCATCCCAAGGAAGAAACACGACTGCATCCAGTGTCAAATTATCCTGTGTAGGAAGGATGCTTTCTTCTTGCATCCCTAAGAAGCCAAATAGGACAACAGCCTACTATTTTAATTCATTTGGATTACAATCACAATAAATATGCAAAAAATGTAGCATTAAATGTACACATAAATTTATTTAAATGCACATAATTTCCTTGAATATTGGTAATATTTATCACTGAATTTTTTGTCTGTTGCAGTTTCATTTGACATCTCTAAGCTCCAATGATCTTTAATTCATATAATTTTGACTGAAGATCAGAAATAAAATCTCCTTAAGAAGTTTGAGAAAAACTAACCTGGCATTTATCTCTTGGTACATACTCTTTCAAACACTGTAGGTAAGATTTTCATGCTTCCCCTCTATTCTCAGAGAATATTTTTTCCCTAAATAATTTCACTTTCTGTCTTTCTTTACTTACAATTATATCTATATTTTATAGCATGATATTTTACCCAGCTATTTCTACATTAAACATAAATTCTTAATTCTGATAATCCAGTAAAAATAGAACACTTCTGCACCTATCTCCTCATATAAAACAGACTGCCATGAACGATGAATCTTACAGCAATAGAACAGAGTTTTACAATGCAAGCTCAGTGTAGTGGATTCTTCTGAAAAATAAATAACTACTGATGAATTTGAGAATGAGTACAAAAGCTGTCCCACATTGCTATTATTTCTATACAATACACTCAGCACTTTCTAACTGCTTTAGCTAATATGGATATAAATGAGGTAAGACTCATTAGGCACAATTTTTACCTCAAGATGTCTCTCCTTCAAAGTTTGAAGTTCTAGAAAGAGAATTATCTATGCATAGATCCATAAGACCAATTACTTTCATTAAAACTGTTTTACATAAACAATAAGGTTGTTCTAGTCACTCTTTTTTGCTTTTTTTAAACCAAAATCTTCCAGTGTCCTGTATCTACTGCAAACCTATTTAAAGTGAATTCAGGATGGACAGTGTGGTGGCCTTTTTTGAAGTTTTAATACTCATTCTTCTTTCATTCATTGGTTTCATATTCATCACAAGCAAATAATTCTTCCTGAGCCTATGTCAAGACTGTGACCATACATATTTTTAACATGTATTCACTTCTAAGGCAGCACTCTGGGCTGTTGTACACTGTTTGCAATTTCAGAGAAGTATTAAGAAGATGGTCAGGGAAATTCACCTGCTGCTTTGGTGCTGTCAATAGGAAAAATTGTGGTATTAGATGCTGAAGGGCTTTCCTTATTCATCTGGCAGATTATCCTTAGAGGTCAAACAACCCTTTGCTGAGCTGTTTCTTGAGTCTACAATACAAAATAACCTAATTTGCAAGTTTTTAGAAACACAGCACAGTTAAATCAAGCAAATGGCTTTTTTTACTACACAGCCAATTCCTTTATTCCTGCTGCAAAATACTTGCAAATTGTAGACAGCTCTTCTCACTGTTGCTCAGTATTTACCACCACATTCTCCATCTGACCAGTATCAGAGCTGTTATGGATCTTCTACTCCTTTAAACATTAATATTTTGGTTAATAATACACTTCTCTCTTTTACTCTTTCTCATATACCAATGAAGAAAGAAAGACTTAACATCTCCACTTTTTATGTGTATTATTTGAACAGATTGTAATTGATTTCTGAAAAAGGAGAATATCTTGCAGTACCATCTCTTGAGATCCTATCCTGTAAGAGAAGCAGGAGGGTTTCTGTTATCTGTCAAAAAATACATGTATAGAAAAAAAATAAAAAAGGTTTTTTACTTTCAATATGTAAGCAGAATGGTTTCCCCATATAAATATTATTTTTAGTGAAATGTTTACACATTGCTCTCATCACGTGATGTTTTTGTAGAATATAAGCTGTAAATTTTATCCCGTCCATTCTTGTAGAGAGCTTATAAATATCTTAGAAACTCTGAATTATAGAGCTTTTATCATATTATTGTATTACTTATTCCAGAGACTATCAATAATTGTTCTCTCTGAAGTAAATGGTGGATTTTTTCAATTTGGGTTTGTCTGCCTCTTGGTATCAGCTGTTCTTTTTGTATCTCTAATTTCTATGCTAATGTTTCATTTGCTGTCAAGTAGTTTTTTTTCTCAGTTTTATTTTCTTTCACCCTCTATATTTTGATGAGAAGGTGTCCTTGCACTATACACCTCCAGTCAACGTACTCCGTTAGTGAAGTCTGTTCAGTAAGTTAATTTTCATTTTTTTTCCCTCTCTACTTTTCTGAGTTATTTTACAAAATATATAAAAGCTCCCCACTGGTTTATAATCTTTTCAAGAAATTTTCTACCTCCTAAGAGCATATGTGCAGTCAAACAAATGTCATTTTTTCTTATGACCAAGTTCTGTCTCTCTAAAGCCTTTAGAACGGACTGGCACTAAAACATCTGCCATTTTCAGAAAATAACCTGTTTTTTTTCTTCTAAGCTTAATCACAGAAAGAACAGGATGAGCTGCATGTCAGGTGCATGACAGTCATTTAATTCCTGGCTTTTAACACTGTGGCTCCATTAACGACAAAACAGATGACTTTTGTTGCTTTCTTAGTCAGAAGTATAGAACACTCTATATGAGTTCTGCAGCGCCGCTGAGGCCCAACAAGTAAGAATTCCAGGAATCTCATTTTATGATTAGCATGGAATAGAAAAAATTTTTATCTGGAGTGAAGTTTTATCTAATTTTAAGTTTCTGAATGGTCATTAGCATCTCTCTGCAAGCAAACACTTCCAACACCTCCTCGGTAGGCAGATCCACTTTTTACTTGTGACTCAGACTAAAAATTCTGAGCCTAGTTCACAGAGGAAACTAGCAGAAAATGCACCACCTACTTACTGTTTTATTGTGTAGGTGAAACAGATTAGATATGTCTACAGTTCAATGCCATCTACAAATGAGGAAAAACATGCTGTGTTTCCACAAGAGGAAATAGGCCCCTATTAGCAGCTGAGAACACAGAAAGGTGTCCAACACATTTATTCCTCCCCTGACTGCATGGGACATCAGCACAATGGGCCTGGAGAGTTATGCTTATCTGTCACATGCAAATCATTTTAAAATAAATAGAAGTTTGCAGGTTTAGAAGAACTGATATCATGGAATTTTACCGAAAGCATTACATACCTACTACAAAATCAGATATAATATTATAAAAATTCACACAGAGCAGCCTTTTTGTATACAGACCAATAACCTAGCACAGCTGATGGCCACACCTCTCTAACAGGCACTCCTCACAGGTATTGTGCATGACGTATAAGGTTCTTGTTCTTTGAAACTTTCTCTGGTGTTTAATCCGTCAATTGCTTTTAATTGCAATTTTTGTTTAATTGTTCTAGAAGCTGCTGGTGGCACCTCATTGAGCACCCACTGTCCACTGAATTCACAATTCCAGTGACACAAATTACAAACAGAAGGAAAGAGCACCAAGAAGAATTGGGGTAAATGAAAATAACCCAGATCTTGAACTGGATCAGCATCCACCTTTACATAGTTTTCATAGTTGTGTAGAAGGTTCCATCCCATCTACCATACAAGGAAATTAAATTGCCTTTAGTGAGCTGTAAAGCATTGAATTAGATAATAATACAAGGAGTGATTTAATTACAATTCCTTAGATATTGGAAATCTAAAGTCCTAGTTTATTTATGGACTCATTTGGCTATTGTCAAGCCTCAGAGTGCTCCTGAATATTCAGTAAAAAAATCTCATGATCCAAGGACTTTTATAAAATTTCAGCAGCAATTATATTCTATGCTGTATTCATTTAAAAGAAATTTCAATTTTAATATTTATTTCTTGAATTTATGGACTACTTGAACATTTGTAAACACCTTGTTATTACATAAATAGTTGAGAATAAGCTTTGAAAAGAAATGAGAGCTAATGATCTCATGATTTTAAAAAAACACCATAATATAAGCCCCTGAAAATCTCTCTTCATGTTTAAGAAATCATCAATCTTCTGTGTGTTTTTTTTTTCCCCAGAGTTATCAATACAGAACACCTTAATTATGCAGACCACTCTTCTGCTAACAATGCATAGTCAATGATTCCACTTTCTGTAGCTATACTGGGAGCCTGGCATTCCCAATATGGCCATTATTAGACTGTCAGAAGTAAGACTTCAGATGATGAATGAGTGGTAAATAATGTGTTCACTTGCATGACAATGATACTGTTTTGCAATTACAAACTCAACGTCTTATTTTGTCTTCAAGAACACTAGCTTCAGAGAAACAGCACAGAAAGAGAAGAAATGGCTGGTTTGCCTAAGTTGAAGCTCTTTTATGTTGCTTTGCAAAGAACCCAGTTTAACCAATGATAGATAATTTTATTGCCAGGCATTTTTGTTAAAATCCTCTATTTACCCAGGAAGGTAGAAAATCTTTCAGCGGGATTATGTATTGACAAACACATGTTCCTTCCGTCTCAATACATATCACTCTAAAAGAAGGGACCTGGATTTTCAAAGCCTAATGCACTTTTCACTGCTGAAAAAGTCTCCAGTTTCCTAATAATTTTATATATCAATCAGGTCGTATTGATATAGCCACACAAATTCTTGTTGCTTTGATGAGTTTTATATATATATAAACACAGGGATGGGATTGTATAGCTTGGTGTGTGAAAAAATGGCAAATTCTCCAATACATTCTTCTTAGGGCCTTTTCAACTTTGTCTATGGACATTCAGTTACTCAGCAATCTGATTTTTTAACAAAAATTGCTGACATTCTACTTTAGATTAGATATTAATAATGGCAGAGTGGCCAATTGTATATATTTTAGTTTCAAGTATTTTCAGTGATCTATAGAATTAGAGGAATCCAGTAAAAACATGCTACTGCTGCACAACACTACAAACAGATGAACATCAGGTCTGTGACAATAGACCATATGTTATTGATCAGTGCACAGGAATGCACAAGGAACTTTTTTGTGACCATTTCATATTATGAAAACAGAGGAATATTTTTCCTCTAGGTTGTATTTTGATTTAAGTTAATTCAACTCTTGTAGACAAATAAACAAGCACAAACAGATGATAAATGACAATTGTGTATTGTGATTTTCAATATGGCTTTTTTTATGAAATGAGTATTAAAAAAGATGTGCTAATGATACATGAACTGTTCCTTGTTTAATAAAAATAGGGAGAGTAGAGAATGAAGTATTGTTCAATCATTAAGAAATAAGATGGATCTTTTGATGTTAACAGGTAGACTTGAATGACTAGACTGCAAGATCCACTTCAATAGAATTAGGGAAAATTTGGATGCTGATGGGGAAAACAAACAGTAGCGACAAGTTGCTATTTAGTCTTTTGATATATTCACACTTTAATGCTTTGCAGACTTTCTCAGTCCAGCTCTGTAGGAGTGGGTTCTAATGAGTGAAGTCATTAGCAACAAATCTCAGACAACAAGAACAAGACAGCATCAGCATATCTACTCATTGCTCAAACTATTCTGGGTGTTAGACTTGAAAAGGACTGAGATAGACAAGGTCAAACCTAAACATAAAGTGCTTTGTGAAGTGTTATTTGTACATAGTATATTCCCCATTAATCTATTTCAAATGCCTACTACATCAATGCATTAATACAATGTCTTGTGCATGATGTTCAGCCATTTTCTTCTTTTTCCACACTACTAAGCTCAAAAAGAACAGCAGGGAGAGGAAAAGGTCAAATTCATATATTTAGTCAGCAACCACAGAAAATAAAAATGTCTTTTCTCATCAGATTAACTAATATTTATTAATTAATACACTGGAAACCTTTACTGTTATTTCATTAACTATTCAGTCCCTCCAGTCGTGACTCATGAGAACAGAACATCTTCCTTTCTCCTCCTTGTTTTCATTTATTCTCACAGAAAGCATTTTTTCAGCATACATTCTAGACTTCTGATACCTTGTTTATGTTTTCCACAAACATATTTTAAATTCTCTGAAGGTTAAAGTATCACTTTGATAGAGGAGGATTAATTTATTTTATTTCCATGAATATCCTCAAACCTGTCACAGGAAGAGATGAGGAGAATATTGCAGTAACTTCTAAACCACCAGGTTCCACCCACAGATACTCTGAAGCAAAAAGCTTCTCCTGGGTAACATGACCTGTCAAGCAGAGATGTAAACTGCAAGCAACACTTCCCCTTTTACCAGAAGAGTTACATTCAATTCCTACTTTCTCCATTTAAATTCTTCACATTTTCTCCAGCAGTTCTTCAGTATTCCACATCACTTTTCAATTAATGTATACAGAGTTAAATAAATAATAACAATAAAAAGGCAGTTATCTTGGACTTCACCCTGTGCTTTCTTTTATTAACTATAGGAGTTCCCAAGCCCTTTTGTCTCAGCAATTTGCTATTTCAGGACACCCACAGTTTGAAAATATTTGCTTTTGTGCCAAATTTCATTACCAAAAAAAAAAAATTATTAAAAAAACAAAACAAACAAACAAACAAAACCTACTCAATTTTAAGGTATGATACATAGAAATTGTTGCTTTTTTACCATGTTCCCAGTGAAGTCTACTCTTACGGTATCTGTTGTCAGTTACTAAGACATAGCAAGAGATTTTGCATTCGAGTTGTTATCTATATAACATAACTGCACACTTCTATAGATTATCAGACTTTCATCATCTTGTCTTTTGCACAAGGTTGTAGGAGATTGAATATGGTACCACAGATTTGGTTCTGCTGGTGAACTAAAAGTGTCTGAGAATATTTAGCATGAATAAAATGACAGTCTGGGATATTATGATTTAAAATAAAACAGCAGACGTAAGGTCAAACATGAAAATGTTTAAGAAAAGGCTGAAAAACTTTCATTAAGCTATTTAAAAATAAAACAAGCAAACAAAAACAGACGGGATATTTCGATTATCTACTGAAAATTCACTTCAAAAAAATCTCCAGTATAAAGAAGAAGCATGATTTAGCCATCCAACAAGGTAATCTGTTTGATGCAGTATTTTTTAATCTTACTACTATCTTTGTCTGTTCTGCAGTGCTACATTTGTCTATTTTTATGAATGTTATCTGGTTAGAATTTTTCAAACTTTTAACACCGAAATGTAAGTCTATTTAACATGTGCTAACCATATAATCCAGAAGTTCATGAATTGATTTTCAACTTTAAAAGTTGAAAAACAAGTTTCTAAAGTCAACAAGACTTTTCAATGCATGCAGTTAAATGTGGTTCATGGATGGACTAATTAAAAAGATGAGAACTAGAGCGAGCACCCAAAAGGTGAGGATTAGGATGGTTATATAAAATAATTCAGTTGCTGAGAGTCCTGAGTACTAGTTTGTGTTGCAGCTCATGAAAACATGAGAAACAAAATTTTCAGTGAATAAACAATGCAGCAAACTGCAGTGAATTCCAAATCTAGGCACAATAGCTCTTCAATCAGATCTTTCAGGTATGTTCATCACCTTTCCAGTAACTAGGTGATATCCCTGGAAATATGTTCATAAACATAATGTTTCCCACATAATGCCTTGATTTGTTAGCCTAACTCCCTGTTAGCCTTTTAAAATTTTATTTCACACCTGCCCTCATCCAATATTTAAACCCTTTTCACCATGTATTACACTACCATCTTCACTTCAGACCATGATTTACAGGGATTCACTTCTAACTAAAGTGTACTGCATGAAGAAGAAAGAACTTTACTGCAATATTCAAGGTCCCCACACAGTTTACAGTCAAAAATTCCTGTTTTATTACCTTTAAAATCAGAGAGATGTTGGTCACTAATTTTCTCTCTAATTTTACTTAAGTTAGCAGCATGACAAAAACCTAAAAATGTAAAGATAACATTTCTGTCCAAAAAAAGATGTTTTGTCGAATTTTGTCTACTTGAATTGTAAACAAAGATAACTTTAAGAAAGAAAGGAAAAGGAATAAAAATGCACAAGATCAGCTGGGGAATAGAGGCAGTAGAAAACCGGGAGAGATGGTAGAGATGACAGAAGCATCTACTGGGAAAGGAGAAAGGAATCAGAAAGTTTTATGTTCAGTTGATATTATTGAGCATTGGAGACAGGAGACATTTCAGACAGAGCACTTTAAAATATCAGACTTTACAACTTCAATTAATATTGTTTTCAGTGAAATTGTTCTGTTTCACAGAACATCTGCAAAACAGTAGAAACATGAACAGAATTTCTAAAACAGATCTTATAATATTAGTCACTTTATCTGCCATCTGTTGGGAGCTGCAACTGCCACTTCATTTGGTTTTCTAAAAGCTGACCTTAAAAAAACTTACTGTGGAATTATATTATTTTCACACTTGCTGTAAGGAACAGGCACCCTACCTTCTTTGAGTTAGGACTTAAAATTGCCTGCAAAATATCAAAATGCACGTAATAAAGACATACTAGCTCATTCAACTGCTGAATAAAGTGGGAGAGACCTTTCATATCCCATTAATTTCACTATGCAAACCCTTCTCTGAAGGGAAATAAACACCCAGCCTACAAAGGAATCTTTGTGCTCATTATTTCTTTTATTGAAATAGACAAATTATTTTATAGAAATTTATAAAGAACTACACCACTTGCTCTTACTAGGATAAATTCACTAGGCATTCAATTTCAGTCACAAATATATATAATACCTGAGCTTCCACGGTATTGTATTGCAGTAATAAATAAATGTCATGAAAAATAACCATGCAAATATCAGATTTCTGATGCATAATCAAAACAAAACAAGAAAGAGAGCTTTGCCTAATAAATTATTTTCCTCTGTTTTCTAGAGAATTCAGAGGAAGAAAGGGAAAACAGAAAAAATAAACCCAATATCAGGTCCACATGTCATGGTTTGATTTAAAAAAAAAAAAAACCATGCCATCTTCCAAATTCCCTGAATTCAATATGGAAACTGCTATTCACTGTGGTTACCCAAAGTGCTGCCTACCTCAACACCCAAGGCAAGTAAGGTACCTACCCAAAATCATCAGTTGCCCTTAAGGAACTGAAATAGTCCTGCAGACAGAAAAGCTTGCTGTCTGCATAGACCCATGTTGCCTGGACATAGATGTTAGTTCATGGAGCTATGAATCCTAGGCTTTTCAAATATCAATATCAGTAAAAGTAACTTTTCCAAAAATGAACATATAATTATATTAAAAAAAAAATGATTAGTTTTAAAAATTAGTCAGCCTTCGCTTGGCCAAGGCAAAACTGTAGAAAAAAAAATGCCAAGATCTCCATTTTCCTACACTAATTTTGGAACAAGGCATTTAATGCAGTAACATTGGTAAAAAGCCAGTGAATTCAAGCAAACACAGTGTTCTAGCATTTTAAAAAAAGAAGCAGTTGACTTTTCACAAATGCAGCTTTCCATTCTATAAAGTTATTTCAGTTTTAGAATCATAGAATAATTCTGGTTGAAAGTGATCTTGGGAAGTCAAGTAGCCACATATTCCACACAAAATAGTCAACGCTGAATTCAGATCAACCTGCTTAAGACTTCTTGTTGTAAGGTCCTAGATAATTCCAGAAAATATTCAAGTCCAAAGAGGAAGAACATGGTAGGAATTGTACTGATACACATCCTCAGGAATAGACTCTATCACTAAATGTGTTCGTTTTCCTGTCTGGAGCATCCAGTGGGTAAGGAGAGTATGTTATGAAGTAATGTTTCACAGTAAAACATGCAGAAATCTTCAGGCTGCTCTCTTTTATCCCACTCCATTGGATTTATACATAAATTTTCTTAGTGCTACCCAGAGTCCTTTCCTGTGCCACTTCGCACTTTCTGTCCCCTTGTCTTAGAAGTGCTTAGAAGTACATGCATTAACAGATGCCATGGGTACTGCAACTACATTACCAACGTGTGCACAAGTGTATAGCACTTACAGCACATCAACACGAGTTCATGATGCTGTGCTCCATCTGGAGGTTCTTAACAAAGTGATCTTTCCAGAAACAGTAATGTGACCCCTTTTTCAATCTGATTTCCACTCCCCATTTTGGAAGGAGCTATAATTTCTCTTTTAAATTCAAAAGGAAGAAAGTAACTTTGAAGAGTCTCTATCCCCAGCTGTGATATGAGAACAGAATGCTTCCCAGCTAACAGGAACCCAAACATAAAGGCAGCAGTTGTGAAAGAAATTGCACTTATAAAAAATAGAAATCACATTACTAGTTAAAACAGAAAGAAAGCCTCTCTCCTGTGATGTAAGGTGATATACACTGTTTAAGGTGACTTTGGGCAAAGGTTCCAAGAAAAAAAAAAAAAGCATCAATTTACAAATATTTACAATTCGCTTCAACGTTATGATGATGAAGATAAAACAGATAACAATACAGAACATCCAGCTTCCATATTTATTATTAGTGCCTACTTAATTTCTAGGCTAGATTTTCCACAACTGGATTATTGCTATGATCCTCTGCAGCACAAAAATTTAAATTGCCCCTGTTTGATAAGCTGTGATAGTGCTTTTAATTTTCTTTGACAAATCTGTTCCTCCATAAATATGCCTAGTCTTGCCTTTACTTACATGAAGTATAGCAGCATTATTTTCATACTGACTTCAGTCAAGGACCATTTTCTGCTTCCTTCAGGCTGATTTCTTTCCACCATTTCTTAATAGTATCACTTTCCCTAAAGAGCTGTTTTCTCTGTTAGAATTTGAACCTTGCTATTACATGTTGCCTTGCCATATACAATTTTAAATTGTCACATAATAGTTCTGTATTCTTCAATTCCGTTTCTTATACTTGAGTGTTACTTCCATAAAATCCTTTGTTTCTGGTTTGTGCATGGGGTTACCTTTGTGTTTGTTTATCTGCATGGGCTTTGGGGAAAAAACCTGACAAAAAATTCCTGTGAAAATCCCTGACCCAATTTATACTGTTATTTTTATCTCAGCTTGGTTTATATTATTCATTTTTATCCTCAGATGTTTGGAGTACATTTCAGAGAACTAGCAGAAATGTTTGTCATAGGGAGTGCATCTTTTTGAAAACGAATCAGAATGTACAAATTCATATGTTTTTCCCCTGTAAGAGCAGATGTTAAGGGAACGTAGGTTAAGCCTTAGATCCAAACTAGTCTCTGCAGGACTATAATTTACAACGATAAACAGACAAATGGAGATGAAAACCAACAAGGGCATCCCAGATTTATCATGCCTTCTGTTCTGGCTGAGACTCTGTCACTTGCAGATACACTCTGCTATCACGGTAGTCAAAAACAGCGCAGAAATATCCCTTGATTAAAAGGTTGTTACTCTTATCTAAAGGTGTAGACTGGCAGTTTGATGGAGGTTTAATTTTTTAGATATTCTGGGTTTATAGAAGCATATTGTCCAGTAATGCAATTTTTCATCTAAGAAGCGAGAACATCTGAAGAACCCATAGATGCCACACAAATCCACAAATGAACAAAAGTTTACATAAACACCCTGTAAGATTGACAATCTTTAATTAGTTATCAAGAAAATGCTGGGTTTTTTTCCATCATCTTTGAAAACAGGGAAAAAAAAAGGGAAGAATTTGTTCTTGCCTCCAGTCACTGATCAGTTCTGCTTGGTACATCCAGCAGACTTGCAAAGCGTGCTGGACTGGGGCCATTAGCCAGCCTTGAAAAATTTCCACTCACTTGCATTTGTTTTTAGGCAAATAAGTTATTATTAATTTTTCATTATCATAATTAATGTACTATGAGTTAATTTGTTCAATTGTGCGCCTGAGTGGTGATATTTCCAAACTGTGTGAGAATACACACAGTATATCTCACTTCCAGATACTTTCTCTATTTAATGGCATCTGCTCAGGACACGCCTGTCTTATTTGTCTTGATTTCTGTAACTTATTTGACATATCTTCTAGGAGATAAAGTCTTACCAAAGAAAAGTCATGTTACTAAACAACAGTGTAAGAGGTGAAAGGGCCTACCACAACACAAAAGTAATCTAAAAAGGAACAGAATGAAAGATATTTTAGTTCAGCCTATGCCTGTGCTGGATCTCCTCATTGGAAAACACTGGGCACACACCTGAAGCACTCAGTTTAACTTCATTTGAAATGGATGTATATTACATGATCCAAGACTGCTGGAATTTGCGATGTGAAACAAAGTGCTGTGAGTGGGGACAATCAGATTTGCTTCACAGATTCACTCTTGATCATAACTAAAAACTTAATGCAGATGCAATGATATGTATAACTAGTTTTTCTAACATCTGGAGTGAAAGAGTACAGAACCTGTGATCCTTCATGTGTAGCATTATCCCCAGTATTTGTTCAAAAGAAGAGACATTGAAGCATAAGAGCTTCTACTGTATGCTTTGTGTGACTTCCAGAATGAGGTGTAAAAAGGGTTTTGCAATGCTAACAAAAGAGTATTTTTGTAAATAAAAGAATATGGTAGCTCATTTTAATACAGATGTTTTCACTTACCATGATTTTTTTCAGGACTAATACAGAAATAAAGTCTTTTGGAAAATAAAATTGTATCTTGACAGAAATTTGTGTAGTAACTTATTCAATCCCAGGCAAACATAGCTAAGCAATTCCTTTTAAAATTTATGGCAATTATTCCTTAGCAACTTCTTTAACATTTAGATCTTTTCCCTGACGCATGCAACATAAATGCCATCTACTTTCTGCAAAGCATAAACAACCATGGAATTACTTTGCAAAAAAGACTGCAATTATCATTTAATCATGCTTAATTATATGGGTAATGTACCTTGAGCAAATGTAACAGAAACTGAGAAACAGATACTCGGTCACAGTTACAAAAACAGTATTAGATCTAACAGAATATTCTCTGCCACACCATGTTGTACTACTACTGCTCTCAGAGACATCTGACCAATTTTCCTTCAGAAGCAACTCACACCATAAGTGTGGGGGTGGAAATTTGCTGCTTCCCAGCTTCCATCCCCTGAAAGTCTCAAGAGAGACAGGGCCTGTTGTTTACGGTCAGTCTGCAAGAAGACAAACTAACAAATAAGGTAGCTATGTCATAAAAGTAGGAGCTAGGACTGCAATCTGAAGTTTCATACATTCAGTTTCAAGAGTTTCAGTGTTGCTTGTACTTAAGCTCTCTTTAAATTCATGAAGACCTATCATCACCTTTTCCTTCGGTGTCTTCAGCACCAGGTACACTGCCTTATATATACATAAAGAGTGGTAAAAAAATTTCTCTTCTGAAGGCTTTACAAACAAGACATTCTGTGCTTCCTATGTTGCCTCTATAGATTATCTTTCTCACAGCACTCAGTTCCACTTCACCAAAATATGAGATTTGACGATCTGATAATCAAGACTTTTTGTAGTTGTTAAGGTATTAAAGAACTTATTTCCATAAGGTCAAGTTCTCTGAGCAGGTTTGAGTATGTTAAATATGACTACAGATTCATTTTGAAATGCTTGCTGAAAGCACAGTGAGCAGCAATGAGTAGTGTTCTTAGCAGTCACTAAATTACTTGCTTTGTAGAACAAGCATTAGTATAATACTTATTTTTTTCTCACCCATGACATGTTAGCTAAGCCCTAAAGCTAAATCCCTATTGATATTTGTAAAGAATTTACTGTAAAAACAATGCAATTTCTACAACTGGTACCTAAGACATCAGTTCACTGCTGGGACAACGCAAATGAGGATTACCCCTTAGGAAAGACAGAGTTAATGGTCCACTGATTCAAAGTTGTCATATAACAATGACATACTTAAAGATCTTTGGCCGGATTACTACCGCCCATTGTAGAACAAGTAATTTGCAACGCTAGGAGGGAGGGAAAAGAATAATACCCTACGTACCTGCTTTTAAACAATTACCATATGCTTCTGGCAGAAGTTATTCAACAGCTATTAGTCCAGCAGCATTAAGATAAGCTACCTTAATTTGCTCCTGATGAAGCCCAAGGCAAAGATACACAATGGACAAGATTTTATCCTGCGTTTTTGGCCTTTCTACAAAAGGGATCAAGGATTCCCCATAGCAGAGACTTTATGCACAGCTCCAGTTCTTGCGTTTATCAGCTACAATGCTATGCAAGAGTACAGTGATAAGGAAGATAAAATAGCAGATGTCAAGTTAAAAATTGCTTCAACTCCAAAAACAGGCAATTTGATAGCTCCACCGAAGTAAATGGAAGGGTTTTTAAGAACCTCAGCATAACATTTGCTATTTAAATTTTGCTTGGCCCAGCTCTTCTGGTCTCAATCTCAACAGAATAAATGGCAAAACATTATGAAAGTAGTCATATGAAAAGATCAAACATACATTTTTAATTACATTCTGTTTAGTGTCCTATGGCTCCAGAAAATGGTTTTACAGCAAAAGATTTAAATTGTTTGGTACTACGCATCACCTGTTCTTATTTTTTTCTTCTTTTTTTTTTTTAATCTTAGACCATTATTTACCTTACAAACATTTCATGCCTGCTTAGCATTCTCCAGAGCTGTGAATCATGCTGCTTTATCTTCCTCAGAGCCATTCATTCCTTCTCTTTTATTGATGTTCTACCTCCTCAAGGCACCTGATCTTTGTCCCTTTATTGATGTCTCATTGTGTGCCTTTTTCTCCATAGTCAAACAAGTTTCTTGAAGATTGCACAACACACAGTCAAAGCTAGACATCTAAGAAATACTGAGAAAGACACAGGGCAGAGGTTATGGAACACAGCTAAAAGCATGTTGGCCCTGGGGAGACTGGGAATGGCCTGGCAGACTGATTAGCATGTGGAGGGGAAACACAGAAAGACAAAGAAGGAATATATATAAGATTAGGTTAAAATTCTTAGGAAGGAGAAAAAAAGCCAACTATTGATAAAGGGAATGCTGAAGCAAGACTGAAAATATGGGACTAATTTATTAATTAGTAACAGTAATGTCTAATACCTAAGATGCCCAAAAGTATTGTTAAACATCGAAAATGATCAAAATTCTGTTCACCTGAGCCTGCTGAGTTATTTCACTTATAACAATGTGTTATAGCCAGCCTACTAAAGCGAAGGGGTATTAGTCCTGTGAGAGGAGAAGCACTTGCTGTTGACGAAAATTATCATTCCACTAAGTGAAGTATCAGCATGATGCTGCTGCTTTTCTTCTGCATGATCCTCTCAGTTCAGGTCTGACCTTTAACTGCTGGGTGGATTCTTGGGGAAATATAATCATTAGACAAGTGTTAGAGCCTGGGCATATTTCAGCCTGTTAGACCCTTGTCCCAGTGCAAAGTCTTGTATAGCTAAAAAAGATGAGATAAAGAAATGAGAAGGTCAATTTCAGTACAATTTCGGAACTATCAGTTAAGTACTTAACTCACCATAGTCAGAATCAACAGAGGTGCACAGACCTGACTCAATCTCAGCAAGTCAGAAGCTTTTCCATTAACCTCAATAGGCTTTAGAACAACATGCAAGACTAGACTAGTGACCAGTCTACTGAGTTCCTTCTCTCAGCATCCAAGACTTCTTGCATGGGAAGATGCAATCAAGTGGGGCTGAGTGACAGAGAAGAATTATAGTAGCTAACAGCAACTGAAGAAAAACCCTTCTGGAGAACAGGAATGTGACAGCAGTGACAAGGATGTGGCAGCAGCAGCTGGTCCACAGTTATTGGATTGGACTGACCAACAGCAGGTGGAGCACAAGTTGGAGCACACAGCACAGTGCTTCAAGTAGGGTTTCAGTGCAAGGAATGTGAAAATGAGGTTAGTGGCATGCATAGCTCCATTGGATGAAGAAATTTGCATGAAGTTACCTTTGAGTGAGAAAACCATATGATGAGGCATCTTATTTCATGTTGCTGAGCTCAAAAGTGGTCATTCCTACACTGTTGCTTATATGTATAAAGCAAAAATCTGCATAGAGTGATGTAATTATGGAAATAGAATCAAACTACATAAGTTGCTCTTGATGACAAGTAATACTTAAGAGAAAGTGTTTTCTCCGTGAGGCGATTTTACTTTACTTTCTGTTAAATATCTCATTACAATGGATAATGTGAAGAAAAGTTAATATTATCTTCTGTCTGCCTGTGTATAAATAGCCATCAGCGGGAATAATTGAGTGGAAATACATTTTATCATTTATTGAATAAAGAAGTCAGAGCAGATTTGCCCAGACTCTCAGGCTGTTTAATTAAAGGCAAACATTTTCATAAAAATGGCTTTTTTGTTGAATGTAAAGTAATCTAGAAGGTGACATATATGTCATGTGAGATGTTAATTATGTTCATTTACTTACATACTTTACTAGTGTAGAATCCAAATTGCGTTTATAAGATGTAAGCACTATACAACTAAAAAATTAAAAACATGCTCTTGTTATATAATCAGTGAGGACCACAAAATGGCAGATTAGTTTATAGATATCATTAGTATTCCACTTAACCCAGTTTTATTTCCTGTTTTATATAGAACAGCTTAATATTGTAGTGGATACTTATTTTATGAAAATGACCTTCATGGAATCATTTTTACTCAATCCACTACGATTAGGGATCAATTTCAGGACAATCATATTTTCTTCACATCATCATAGATGAGTCAACAGAGTAAATTTTAACTTTACTTCATGTTACACATTGTAAAGAATACAGAAGTTTGAAGTGCTTCAGCTGAAAAGATGGTTATTTCCTAAATCACGTTTTACTTACTAATCTAAAACCAAACAAATAAAGTTTTATACACACAGTAACCCCTGTGATTGAAATAGTAAGGATGACGAATAATGGTAAATATATTTTCATATTCAGGTTCACTACCCCCATGCAGAAAGCAGAAGGGAAACATGGATCCTAACTAGCAAGTCCACAACTCTTAAGTCATACAGCTATAATATTCCTCAAGTCTTTTCCTACTCTTTTTCTGACCTAGTTCTGAAAGACACTTGAGGGAAGGTACATCTATAACAGAAAATGGCATCTTAGTTCCAAGTGGACTTCTCAGATTTTCTAAGAGATCTTAAACTCTCCTATAATGCAAATAACTGTAAGAAACATTGGCTTGAATGGATAAATAAATCCAATCAATGGATTTTTGATCCTTAACGGGAGAGAAGTAAAAACATGTTATAGCACAATATGTGTTTTATTCAAAGAAACCAAAAAGCTTAACAAATGGAAGAACCAATAAAGCTGAGGGTAAAACACCCTGGAAACACTTCTTACTGTATTGCAGCTGATTGCTAGGTTTACTTTGCAAGGAAAATATCTTTCATGACTATATTGTTCTATCAAATATTAAGTTATGTTGCCACTAGGGGAAACTGGAGAACATAAATAACGGGAAATGTTTATTGTGCCTCTTCTGATACCATTAGTTATTAAGCCATTGTTTCAGCAGTAACAATAAGCAATATGTATATTTTGATTCTCCAGTAATTTGCCTGAAATGAGGTTTCACAATAGTGTTTATATATTAGTCTGATCAAATGCTGCATTATCTTTCATGCTTCTTGGTAGTATTTATGTATTAAGCTTCTTTTTTATTAAGTTTCTTGCCGAAATATGATGTATTACGTAAAGGCTCCCTGTAGTAAATTACGTAGGTTTCTTGGTAATATCATTGCATTACCCTGCTCTGAATGTTCCTACATACCTCATTAGCATAACATAAATTGCAATAGGGATTTTAATCTCCAGCCCTTCACTTCTTTATGCATATCCTTTCCCCCCCTAACTTTTCAATCCCACAGGCTTGGAATTTAGGCTGATCACCAAAGAGGAAGGGGAAAATTTTTGCTCCAAGACGAATGAACGTAACAGACTACAGGAAAAGTATCCAAATATTTTCTTGATTACCGGGAAATGGAATGAAGTTTCAAGGCATAATTGCACCTTTTTTAACTGTCCTGCATATTTAATGACACGCAAAAATTAAACACCCACTATTAATATAGTGCTGTAAAAGAAGAGTATGAAAACCAAGAACCTTCCTATGCATCTTGTGCAATTCACAAGGCCACATGAGTGAGGAGCAGCTCTTCTGTGCCTCAGGATGAGAGAAACAGGAATTACAGGATGGAGCACAGGCCATATGAAGAACCCATTACAACAGAACCTTTTCTTCTACTGCTGCTGTGTAAGAATATTTTTTCCAGATCCATTTCTTGTTATGTTTTTATGGTCACATTGAGACATTTGGAACCTATGCTTCAACTTTTTTAAAGGACAGAATTCCTAAGTTGTTTCCTCAGAGAGAAATGAAATAACATGAAAAAAATGTTATATAATATAAAAATATTCAGTTATATATTGCTTTGCTTAAAATGAAGTCTTTTTTTGTTTGTTTGTTTGTTTTTTGCTGGTTTAAAATAAGCTTCAAATGATTGACAAATCCCAAGTGCGTGCATAGCACTGAGCACAGATTAAATAAATAATTACAGATAACTTTCAAAATCTCTAAACTTAAGATCCAATAGGCTCTTACATCTGCACTTCATGATTACGTTGAAACTTCGTCATTTACGAGTCAAAATCTGAGACTGATTCTTCTCTGAAAGGGCTGAAGTTGTTATAGATATGACTGTTATATGACTGATCTCCACTGTTACTAACTTGCCTCTCTAAAAAGTAGTTTGGATCACATCAGACATGATACCAATTTAAAGGGCTTTATGAAGATCCCTAAATGCAAATTTACCTTGTAGATAAAAAGATTCCCCAGGGCAAAAGAAAAAAAAAATAATTTTTCAGGTACAGAATTAGCATTTTTTAAAAAGTTCAAATGGGTGCTCATGTAAGAACACTGCTTAGCAAGAATCATTATATCCTAGCAAGGATTTAATGAGTTGTTAGTCTTCTTTTGGAAATGCATTCTACTAAGTGTATCATTCCTTTCAAATTCCCCTGTGATTCGAGGGATCTGAACTTCTGAAGATTTCTTACAGGCTGAACTCAAAGTGCGCAACACAAGGGAAGAACTGTTAAACTGTCTGCTACATGACAATGTTATACCTATCAAATGCATCCTATTTCAAACATGGAAACATTTGGTAACAACACTCATGTTAAAAAAGGAGAAATTTTGTTTACAAACTCATGGAGAGTTATTCTAAATAAACAAAACTACAGTGTTGAATTTAAGGTAAAATTTCCTAGGAATTCACATGCTAATTTTTGAAATAGGATCTTCTCTGTAAATAAATTAGAATTGCAGTGTTTTCCTGGATAAATTGAATTTTTGATTTATCATTGTGATCTCTCAATTCATAGCACACAGCTATGGGTCTCTTTAGGGTGATAATGTTTCTGGTAATATGAGGCTATAAATGTTTATATTTGTCTAAGTTCTAGCATTGGAAAGGGAGCTGAGCCAGCACAGAATTTGCTCTCACAGCCCCTTGACGCTGTATATTGCTTTCTGGTTGTCATTTAACCTCTCTTGAAGAACTCCCTGGATTTCTGTATTCAAATATCACAATTCCTGTAGTGGTGTATTCAGGAGATTTTCAGATTCAAAATAATATAGCATGTGTGTATATAGATAGATAGATAGATAGATAGATAGATAGATAGATAGATAGATAGATAGATATACACA